>CM053599.1:62493353-62510458 GCA_028646575.1 Pseudocheirus occidentalis
CTCTAATTCTGAAGGAATTATTCTCTTCAGAATGCTTTTGAGATTCTTTTTCCATCTGGGAAATTCGACTTTTTAAGGCATTCTTCTCCTCATTGGCTTTCTGGGCCTCTTTTGCCATTTGAGTTAATCTATTTTTAAAGTGTTGTTTTCTTCAGTCAGGTTGTTGACTCTCTTTTCATGGTTTTCTCACATCATTCTCATTTCTCTTCCCAGTTTTTCCTCCACTTCTCTTATTTGGTTTTCAAAGTCCTTTTTCAGATTACCTATAGCTACTACGCATTCTTCAAGTGTCTTGGAAGCATTTGGTGTGGCAGTTCTGACTGTGTTGTCTTCCTCCCATTCCATGCTTTTATGTCCACAAAAAAGGATTCTACAGTTTTATTGCTGTTCTTATTTTGTTTCCTTTTCCTCATGTTGGTCAGTCAATTAATTGGTTGGGTTTTTTTTAACTCTGTGAAACTCTGCTTCCAGGGGGGAAAGCTCTGTTCCAAATCGCTGGGGTTTTCCCAGCTGCCGGAGCTCTTAGGGGGTGTTCCAGCCTCCCCTAGCTTTTGCTTGCTGAAAGCACTGCCCAGGACCACCACCCAAGACCACAATCTGGATCCAGGCCACTCAATGCAAGAGCACTTGGACCGGATCAATCGACTCAGCCCCACTGTGGGATCCACAGGCCAGGGGCTCTGAAGCAGCCCAATGGGGGCATCCGCGGTTACAGCAGTTTCTGCCCTTCCCCCACTGCTTCCTTGCCCTGGAGGTAGATTGGTTGAACTGCTTTTCCTCCCCCAAATTTAGCTTGAAATTTCACTCACTTTCACTGACCTTTAATCCTGGCTTAGTAGATGTGAAGATTTCTTCAGGTGCTTTAGATATTCTCTGAAGGAGACTCACACTGTGGCTTGGGATGCTCTGCTCCTCCCTGCTGCCCTGGAGCCTGACCACATGGTGATTTTAGGCTGGGCTGGTCTCGGCTCCAGCCTGCAGGACTGTGGGATGAGCCCCTACTGCCTAGCTGCCTTCCTTTAATCCCTATTTTTCACATATTTCTTTAATCCCTATTTTTCACACCTTGGTAGATGTGGAGTTGCTGGAGGTTGTAGATCTTCTCTCTTGTAGACTGGCTCAGCTCAGCTCCTTCCTACAACCATGGACCTGGCTGCGGTTTTAGGTTTAAGGCTGGGCTGGCCTCGGCTCCCGTCCTGCCATGATGATCCCTGCTCCTGAACTGCCTTCCATGAGAGATGTGTTTTCTGTATTTTTTTAGTTTAAGATTCCTAGAATTTGTCCAGAGTCATATTTTTATGGGTGTTTAGGGTGGCTGCTTGGGAGCTGCAAGACCCTGCTGCTTCTACGCTGCCATCTTGGTTCCCCCCCAGAAGTTGCTGTGGTAGACTCTTGGGGAAGGTTTCTTAAAGAACTAGGATTTAAAGGAAGTCAGAGAAATCAGTATTTGGCAGAGGAGAAAAATCAGTAATTGGTGGTTGAGAGAGAACTCAGTGCATGAGGGACAGCTGGAGAAAATGCCCAGGGCTAAGTGGTGGAGTGTCTCATTCATAGAATAGCCAGGAGGCCAGTGTCTCTGAATCAAAGAGTTTGTGTCAAAGAATAAGACATAAGAGGTTTGAGAAGGTAGGAGGGGGTTATTCTATGAAGGACTTTGGTTGCCAAACAGATTATTTTGGATTTTATACTGAAGGAAATAGATAGCCATTGGAGTTTATGGAATAAAGGGATAATCTGTGCCTTGAGAAAATCACTTTGATGCCTGGAGGATGGGTTGGAGCCGGGAGAGACTTGAGGCAGAGAGACCTAGGAGAAAACCATTACAATAAACACAGTATGAGGTGCTGAAGGTCTGTACTAGTATGGTGACTTAAAAGGAGGAAATATTTAAGAAATGTTGAGATTTTGTAAAAATAAAATCAATAGGCCTCCCTAACAGATTGGGCATAGGAGATGAGAGATTAAAAGGAGGCCAGGATGAGTTCTAGTTCATGAGTCTGAGGGACTGTGAAGATAGTGTTTCCCTCTATAGTAATAAAGATATTGTGGGTGGGGTTGGGGGGTGGAAAGTAGCATTTAGGGAGAAAGATAATGAGTCCTATTTGGGGCATATTGAGTTTAAGATGTCTATTGGACATCCAGTTTGAGATGTCTGCAAGGAAGCTGGAGATGCTAGATTAAAGGTCAGCAAAAACATGAGGGTTGGATAGGTAGATCTGAGAAGCATCAACACAGAGACAGTAAAGAAATCCATGGGAGCTGATGTGATCACCAAACAGAGTACCTTAGAGGGAAAAGAGAAGAGGGCCAAGGCCTGAACCATGACGGCCACCTATGGTTAGAGGGCATGATCTGAGTCATCAGATGGGTAGTACAAAACTCAGGAGGCAGTGGTATCTCCAAAGCCTAGAGAATGGAGTGCCGAGGAGAAAGTGATTGACAGTGTAAAAGGTTAAAGAGAGGTTAATGTGGATTTAGGAAAGGCCACTGAATTTGATAACTAAGAAATAATTAGTAACTTTGTAGAGAGCAGTTTTGGTGGAATGCTAAGGTCAGAAGTCAGATGGTAAGGGTTTAAGAGAGAGAAAAGAGGAAGTGGAAGCACTTCCTGTAGATGGCCTTTTTGAAGTTTAGCTACAAAGGGCAGAACAAATATAGGACAAGACTTAGCAAGGATGGAAAGATCAAGTAAGGTTATGTTTGTTTGTTTTTGTTTTGTTTTGTTTTCCCAGAATGGGGAAAACATGGGGATATTTGTAGGCAGTAGGAAATGAGCTGATAGAGATTGGAAGTAAGTGAGAAAGTACATATGGCAAGAGGGGGCAATCTATTGGAGGATACAGGAACAAGTAGAAGGGTTAAACTTTGGTGAGGAGTAAAGCTATTTCATTCTGTGACATGGGTGAGGGAAGTGATAGTGGCAGAAGGCATGATATCTGCGTGATAAGAGATGGGGGGGAGAAAAGGGAGCTCTCAGTGAACTGGCTCCAAATTATTTGTTTGTGTATGTGTTTCTGTAAAATATAAGGCAAGGCTCTTAAGCTGAGGGTCAGGAAAGGAAAGCCATGTGAAGTTTGAGGAAGGATGAAAAGTTTTGGAGGAGGCACCATGGGTAGTGAGAAAATGAGTTGATGAGGGAGGTCTGATAGGATTGCCTAGCAGCAGTGAAGGCCCACTTGAGATTACATAACATAAATTTCTAGTGGATCCAGTCAGAACAGTTGTGTGATTTTCTCAATCCTCATCCAGTATCATGCATCTAATGGCAAAGGCAGTGAAGTATAGGAGTGATCTGAGGTTGGGGCTTGCCTGGGCATAATTAGTGATATGAAAAGGGGCCTAGGAATCCAAGAGAGGAGAAAAGTGCAGAGTTAAATTGCTTCAATGAAGGATCAAGATCATGAGAAGAGGAAAGAGTGTCTAGTACAGGGGAGATATCCTGAGAGAGAATTGAGGGATCAAGATATCAGAAGTCACAGTGCAGACAGAGAATAGGGAAGGCTGAGGTCAATAGATTGTAGTTAATAGTTCAGAATATGCGTACATAGAGGTGGTACATCTGTGGGTGATGGTAAGATCAAGGGTAAGACCATCTTTGTATGGGGCTGAGTTGGGGTAAAAAAGTATGGGAAGTGAGTAGACTAAGGAATTGAGTGGTTAGGGTATTTGAGGAAGAGTCAGTATGTACATTGAAATCCTTTAGTTTTTCCATCTGTGAAATGGGGACAATAATAGCATCTACTTCCCAGGGTAGTTGTAGGGATAAAAAAATACTAATTGTAAAATGCTATTAAAACTTTATAACCCTATATAAATGCTAGCTATTGTAAGAGACAGGGATATCAATTAGGAAGTTATGTGAAAAGTGTCTGAATTAAGGTGATGACAGTCTAAGTAGAAAGTCAAATGGAATAGTGAGAAATTTAAGATTTCAGTTCAGTAAAATGATAAGAAACTAAGGGACCAAGAGAATTAAAGGGCTACTAGAGTATATAAACCAGAATTTATTCATCCATTCATCCAACAAACATTTAATGACTAATTACTACATATAAGGCATAATACCAGCTATTGCAGGGAATTCAAAGAGGCTGAAGTAGTGTGTGTTTTTTTTAAAAAAAACTTATAATCTAAAAAGTGAGATAAGCTTTCTACAAAATTGACTATAATGTAAAAGAATATATGAGGATAATAGAATAATACAAGTATTCTGAGAACCCAGAGGAAGGGGAAATTACTTCCTCCAGAGGGGAGGGAAATAAGCAGAAAACTTCAGGGAGAAGGCAGCATTTCAGGTGAGAATTCAAGGATAACTAGAATTTGGATACATCTGCATTCATGTGAGGCAGTCTTTAAATGGATCCCTTGATTCTCTAAGGTGTTGTCCCTGTGCCTGAGCCAGGGACAAATCCCACGGCTCAACAAATCTCTGGCAGGGAGGATGGAAGGTGATTACTGCACACCGTATTTCAGTTCTCACTGTCACTTAGTTTCTCATAGTTAGGATTTTGACAATTTATTAATAGTCATGTAACATTTATTTAGGCTTCAGCAAACCCAGACAATGCTAACTGTAAACTCACACTGATGATGCATGCTTTCTTCCCAGTTTCAGGAAGATATCAGAAAGGTCCACAAACATCTATGTGGGATAACCAATGCCAATGCTGAACCCAAAACCTAACGGAAAGAAGAGAGGACTAGGTGTTTTGGGGAAATCCTTCTAACATGCTCAAGCTATTTCCCAATGCAAAAGCTCATCCTTTTAACATAGTCCCCTATTTTTCTTTCTCCCCCTCCTTCAATATAAGGTTGTTAATCCTGGAATAGCACAATTACTAAAGATTCAAGGTTGAAGGGAACCTAAAGACAATGAAGAACTGCATGATGTGTCGAAGTTGGCTGGAATTCTAAGCTGTATTTAGGAGTGCTGTAAGAGATATCATCAAAGCAAAATGTGCCCGGGAAAGAATATCGGTTCATCCTGTGGCTTTAAGGAGGGATAACAGATGGATAGATTGAGTGCAATCTTGGTACTCACAAAATGTAAAAACAAACAAGCCCACAAAAGCAACAACAAAAGACTTGGATGAAGTCTTCCAGAACACTGGAAGAATCATCTCTAGCAGAACAAAGGTAGGACACAGACAAAAATCATATGGATTGAAAAGCCACGGAAAGGTTTCAATCTGCACCCGTGGAGGGAATTAATACATAAGTGATGTCACAGATGAATGGAAATTATATATTATGATGAAGGCTTAAGTGAAAAAAATATTTTGGTTTATTTTGAAATATTTGTGATTAAAACATTCTGGTAATGATGTAAGTAGTTTAGAAATTAAACCAGTCTGGCATGTTATTAACGATTGGGGAAGCTGACTGAGAATTTAAGGGACCAGTGTATACGTCTTTCAAGGATATGATGGTGTCTGGGAGGTTTGGATAAAAAGTACTGGATCTGAAGGCAGAGAATACTGGCATGACCTTGAATATGTTATTTTGATTCACTAAGCTTCAGTCTCCTGATGTGTAAAATGATGCTATTTGCTTAGATGATCTTGAAATTACCTTCCAGGTCTTAATCTATAAGCCTTTGTTTTGAGTCATCTTATATGATGGAAAGAGAGGATTAGGGTTCAGTCTCTGAGGGCCACTTAACAATTTGACCTTGGGCAAGTCACTTAATGTCTCTAAGCCTCAGTTTCCTGTTTAGTAAAATGTGAGAGTGTGAGACCAAAAGACCTCTGACATCCCTTCTAGCTCTCGAGCTGGATTCACTATGATCTTTTGACCAGCAGCATCCAATCTTCTCAGGGACAGCCCACAGGAGCCACTGAACAGTTACTGACTGAGAATATAAAAGGAGTTGGTTGAATGAGTGTTCTGCTTCCCACAGGACTTCCAAAAGGGACACGGAGTAGCACCAGGGGGACACACAAGGGAAGTTGTGTCTCCCAACTTGCGAACTTTCCCCTTCCTGCTATTGTACATGCACAGCAAGGGTGTGCCTGAAGTACAGCCAAGAATAATAGGGTGGCTGGGAGAGCGACAACTGTCTTTGCAAAGGTATCCGGAAGTTTCAGGCTTGCTTGGCCTCCTCTGGAAGAATCCTGAGGCTGAATAAAAAGAGGGAACAAATGTACCTTTCTTAGAAGCCCACTGAGCCCCAGGGATTCCTGTGGCTTACTTGGCGAGGATCCCAATGGAAACTGCCACCCTTAAGTCCAAGCACCTGCCTTCACAGAGGAGGACACATTGTACCCCAGCATGAGACACACGTCCTCATGTCTCCATCCACTTTAGTAATTCACCAAGTGCCTCATTCAAAATCACACGCTGAGTTGGTGCCAGCACTGGAAATAGAAGTAGAACATAGGTCCTCTGATATTCAATCTCAGCCCCTTGGATAATTAGATAAAAGGCAGTTAAAATATGCTAGGGGAAGGTAAAGGTTGATTTAGGAGGGTGAAAAAAAGCCAGAAAGGGAATGGAGCCACTATTACATGGATATCAAAGAAACAAAAGAGAGGACTAAAGGCCAGAATCCATTTAGGCCTTTGAACTGTCCTGAGAAGCCAACATATGACAGACTCTTTGATCTGCTCGGCACCCAAGTCCTTCTGCATTTAGCATGCTCCCACTTTAGCATGGCACTTAGCCAGGCACTCTGGCCAACCAGCATTTCCCCTACCTCCAAAAGTGTCATGAGGAAAATAAAACAGGCCTGTGGAGAAATAACCAGGATCAAAGAGAACTCTCAAGTAACATCCACAATGTGCTTCAAGACAGCTGCACTTAAACCAACTGTCTATGTCTTTTGTGGAGTTAAAAGATAGCAAGGATTCTCACTGATTTCTCCAAGAGAAATACTGGGATATGATTACTGATAAAGTACTCTTTGTGGGGAAAAATAGCTCAAGGATGCAACTTGGACTTTTGAAAAATAAAATATCAAGGAAAATGCAAGCACCTTGAGGGCAAAGACTATTTCACTATTGTTACTCCCAGAGGCTAGAACAGTGCCAACCTCACCATAACCACTCAACAAATAGTTGAAATGAATCAGTGAATACTGTTCTTCCCTACCTCTGCACATGAGTAGATGACTTCGTAGTTTGCTGAAGCCCCAAAACTTCATTACTTTGCAGTTTTCTGATTGTGATCCTCTCTGTAGGGAATGCTGCTCTATGACTATTTCTCTACAACTATAGTGCTAGAAGTCTTTCAAGCTTCATAGGCATTGAGAAGCATCTGCACAAGAGATACCACCCTGAAAATACAATAGGACATAGATAATGTTAAGATGTATTTTTCTAAGTCAGTGTGTGACTGGTAGGACTTCTTATGGACAGTTTAGTCATCCCTGTTTCTATTTGTTTGACACCACTAGAGTAAATGGCCTTTAATCAGATCTAAATCTATGATTATATATTCCAATGACATCCAAAACATAATTCTTGTTTTACAGATCCTTATTGTTGGGGAGGGGCAGCTAGATAGAACAGTGGATAAAACATGAGGACAGGAGCCAGGAAGACCTGAATTGCAATCCAGCCTCAGACACCTACTATCTATGTGACCCTGGACAAGCCACTTAACCCTGTTTGTCTCTGTTTCCTTATCTGCAAAAATGAGCTACAGAAGGAAATGTCAAACCACTCCAGTATCTTTGCCAAGAAAACCCCAAATGGGGTCACCAAGAGTCAGACATGAACTGAAACAACTCAGCAACAAAAACTGTTTGGTAGACAATATGTGAAGAACTAAATAAGTAAGATGTTAATCAAAAGACAGGCTCAATCAATCTTTGGTTAATTGTAAAACAAACTATATTTATAACAATATATACTAGGTGGTCTTCAGAGCAAGAGATTACTATGATCTGAAGTGAGCTAGAAAGGTGGCTTCACTGAACAATGCTTTCAGTTTGAGTCAGTCTGGGCCTTGAAGGATAAACAAAAGATCACAGGTTTCGAGTTTGAAGATATCTATATTTAATGTGTGAGATATCTCTCCATTTGAGACAACTATGTCTGCATGGGTGGTCTAAATGTATAGATGTGGCTTATGGATGTCATGGATAGATATTTTTGGAATACAGCCAACTTTCCCCAATGAAGATAGTAATTGCTGCTGCAAAAGCAGAAGACAAACCATGACTCAGCACTTGACTCTTCCTTTGCCTATTACCAAGATGGATATTAGACTTAACTATCTGTACTTCAGATATCATTAATGTAGGGTTAAGAGCCTAGTTCAGAAGAAAAAGCACTTCAACAGTTGCTCATAAGGGGTAGGGTGTCCCTTAGCTTAGCTCCTTTCCACCCAATGCTGGTTACACAAAAGGCCATCATAACCAATCAATGGAGATTAAACACATTTATCTAAGAAAAATCAAATAGAAATTAGTGATGTTATACAGAGCAGAATATGCAAGAGTGAATCAGTTCTTTTTAGCAGAGTGAGATGAGATCTCAGATTTGAACAAGAAAGAGGGTTTCATTCATTCAGATGTCCTCTTTACAGTCTTTGGGAGGCAAGCTAAAAATCAAACATGTTGACCTTCCATTATGTGTTATGGCTGTTCTTTCCACATGTTTCTCCTAAAATATATTTGTAACCACAGGTCTCTCCTCCTCCTTTTTCCCTTCCTCCTCCTCTTTCTTTTCTTCCTCGTCCCTCCCCCCTCATCCATTCCACTCCACTTCTGTCTTTGCCTCCCTTCTTACCACCCATCCTTCCCACCTTCCCTATCCCTTCTTCTCCTTTCTTTTCCTCTTTTCTTATCTATATCTACTCTCCCTCTCCTTCTTTTTCTCCCTCTCTCTCTCTCTTTTTCCCTCTCCTCTTTTTCCCTCTCCCTCTTCCTCTTCCTCCCTCCCTCCTTCCCTCTCTCTGTCTCTGTCGTTCTGTCTCTCTCTGTCTCTGTCTCTGTCTCTCTCTCTAACCCATCTCTACCAACTCATAGAGCTATGTGGCATCATTCCACCTCAGCATTGTCTCCATAAATCTTGAATTCATATTTCTTTCTTCATATACAGTAGCATCCAAAATATCCCAGGCATGACTAGAAACTAGCTACAAACAAATTAGGCAACTGAAGTCTGCGGAATTTAAGTTTCTTCCTCAAGGTCACACAATTAATAGGTGGAGGAGCTATAATTTGACCTTTTCATTCTAAATTGAGCATTCTTGTCAATATGTGACACATAGCTTTACACTAACAGGTAGAATTTCAACAGGGGAAACCTAAAGAGGAAAACCAGACAAACAGTCTACTTAGGACAAGTGAGAGGGAGGAGAGTAGAAATAGGAGAAGTTAGCATGAAAGAGACATTGGAGGCAATGTGGTCATTTAGGAAACTTGCAGTAATCGAAATATGACTTGCTAAGGGCTCAAACTATCATGGTAGCAATGGTCATTTTGGAGAATGGCTACACAAATCGGAATATATGACTATGGTGGGATATTACTGTATCCTAACAAGTGATGACTATGTAGACTTCAGAGAAGAATGAGAAGATATTTTATATGACTTAATGCAAAGTGAAATATATACAATGACTGGAGTAACTGAAGTGACTGAGGACTCTGAGGTAAGGTAAAACGTGTACCAGACACTATTCATGATGCTACAAATTCAGAAGATCATATCACATGCAAAGCAGTGACAGAAAAAAATATGATTATGGGGTCAAGCTTTGCCCCAGAGAAGAAAAAATAATTAATCTTTTACCCTTCATTTTAGAAATGGGAAACTATGGGTATATAATACTGAGAACAGTGTCAGCCTAAAGAAATATTGGTTGGTTTTGTTGATTTATTCTCTCTTTAAAAAAAAAACTCTTTGTGATAAGGGATGGTTATTGGCTAGGAGACATATTCAGGAATGAAAAGGATATTTTTTTTAAAAGGAAATAAATATATCTAGGGTTTGTATATAATTATGACATCAGGAATGGAAACAAAGAGAGTGAAAGAAAAAGTATAAATCACAGGATAAATTGAAGAAAATATAGAGATCAACTCATATAAATCTTTTGTTTTATAGATAAGTAAAATGAAGTCCACTTTCCAAGAACCAGGCTCTTGTTATTGGAACAAATTCCTCTCATTCCAAATCCATCACCCTTTGTCTTGAATTATTCCACATGCTGGTAAGGTGAGAGATTAGGGAGATGAAAAAGTACAAAATGGTCACATGTCGGAACACAGGTAACTAGAATAGTAGTCATGATATTAATAAAAATTAAGCAAGTTAAGGAAAATAGAATGATTAAATTTCAAATATTTGTTAGCAAAATAAAATAATTTTTAAAATATTTAAATAAGAAATAATTCAAATAAGCTTTATTTGTTTCAATTGATAAAAAGTAGGCTAATAGGACAAAAGTAATCAATTTAAGTTGAGTACACAGAAGAGTAGGGATAAAAACAAAAACAATTGACTTTTAGAGGTAAAATGTCTGAAGTCCAAGTTTCCATACTTAATATCTGTGTAGTCTATGGCAAGTCACTCATACCTATGTTCCCTCATGTATAAATTCCAGATAATGATATCTGTACTACCTGCCTTGTTGTTGTGTTGATCAAATGAGATGAAATATCAAAAATATTCTTTAGAAACTTTTAAATTATATATATATATGTATATATATATATATATGTAATCATAGATTTTGAATCAGAAGGCACCTTATGGATAATTTTACTTGAATGTTGTATTTTTAAAGTCACTAGAACTGACATTCAGTTCAATCAATATTTGTGAAATGCTTTTCTACCATGTGGCAGGCAGTATCCTCGGCTCTGGGCATGCAAAGAAAGACAGAAATAATCATTGCAATGAATTTACGTTCTATTAGGTGAGGTAATATAAACACATGTAATCTGTGTTTGGGACAAAGAGACTTAAGGAAAGGAGTCTGAATGACAGATCAGACTGTACCCAAAGTCTCAAATTCACTTTATCCCTTTAGGTAATAGAGCTGGTAAATAGAAGATAGGCATTAACTGAGCAAAGAAAATGAGAAAGGAAGGTAAGCAGTATAGCAGATAAAGTACTGACAAATAAAATTACCTCTGAGAAAATCACACAGCAAATATACTTCAAGTCTTTCTTTTTGGTACAGTTCATTAGTACTCATACCCTATTGCCATCATGTTTTGAGAACCCTGAGCCACCTCCACACTATAACAGCCAGACATCTATATGAATCAAATGAACATAATGGTCATCGTTAGGTATCTAAAAGGGCTTGATATGGTAGATGGAATAGCCTTACTCTGTGCTCCTATAAAGATTAGAATTTGGATTAATAGTATGGAATCTTTGGGAAAGATTTTACCTCAAAACCTAAAAGAATTATTTAATAATTAACAATATGCAAAATGGACAAGCAAATTTTTAAGGCAATCAGTAGCACTAAAAATATTCAAGGAAAGAGTAAATTAGGAGACTGGTTTAAATAACAATTTAATTCCATTGTAATGCTAAGATTTCATAATTGTAGTGTTCTTGTTTTCATCTGTAAGTTAAGGAATTTCTCTGGTCTTCCTTGAATTCTAACTGCCTTGAAAACTCTCCTGAAAACTGTATGGTAGGACGTGAGGAGATAGTCTAAATGCTGTTGGATGGTCCAAAAGTTGACATGATTGTAAATTTTTCATTAACTCCCATTTCTTTAACACAAAATTGTAGAAAGGTTCCCTTATGGTTTTTTAGAACCACATGTTATAGAACTGCAAATGCAGCAAAAAAGAAAAAAAAGAAAAGAAATGAGCAGATGTTTACGCAATGGCACCAGTCTAAACAAAAGGAAAATCACATTTTTAAGTATTTCCTTCCTAGATCTTTGGTGGAGCCATCACTTCTGCAGTATTTCTCATCTGAAATATTTGAGCTCAGAGAAGCCAAAGGAATGTCTGTAATCACATTATCTATTCTCCATGCACACCATACCAGAAAGCCAAATGATAATTGTTCCTAGAAAAAGTAATCTTTTGTGATAACATGCAGTGTATGTTTAATTAATGGCATTTCTTTGTGCTTGAGGAATCATCATATCATCACAGGACAGGGGAAGTTAAGTGTCTTGTCTCTGCATGCTCATTACTGGAGCCAGCATTAGCTCTTCTGCCTAACTAGCCTCATTATTAAGAATCAAACCATTCAGTCATGCTGTATAAGCATATCAAGATATAATCCAAGCCAAAAACTGATTAAATACTTTAGGAAAGAGAATGAGTAGCCTTGTCAAAATAACCTGTACTTCAGCATGAATGTGCTGAATGCTCATTGGTGATTTCTCAATATTTTTTAAAGTGATGGAAAACAGGAATGTTATCGAACTTTAAAGGTGGAAAATACATTTTTGGAAAGGAACATGGTTTCCCATGTACACTATAAGTCCTCAAATTAAAGATTCTAATCACCACTGATGAGTCCTGGAGACAGATGCTTGTGCAGTTAAAACAGAAGCCAACTAATTACTGCCTTCTATTATTTTTAAACCCTAAATGACAGCAGTTAATTTTTTAATTAACTCTGCACAAACATCAAAATTTCTGCATGGATCAAATATTCAGTGCCAAATATTTTGTGTGTCCATCATTTAGTGCCAAACTGGAGCTCTGACCATCTCCAAACTGTTTACATCCCTGTCTGCCTGTTGAGATCCTACTAATCCTTAAAAGTTCAGTTCCCAGGCTATCCCCTCCATTGAATTTTTACTGGTTCCCACTCCTACCTTCACCTTCTTGCTTCTGGTTTGAAATCTCTTCTCTCTCTCTCTCTCTCTGTCTCCCTCTGTCTCTCTCTGTCTCTCTGTCTGTCTCTCTCTCTCTGTCTCTCTCTCTCTCTGTCTCTCTCTGTCTCTCTGTCTGTCTCCCTCTGTCTCTCTGTCTCTCTGTCTCTCTCCCTCTCTGTCTCTCTCCCTCTCTCTCTCTCTCTCTCTCTCTCTCTCTGTCTCCGTCTGTCTGTTTCTCTGTCTCTCTCTCTCTGTCTCTCTCTCTGTCTCTCTGTCTCTCTCTCTCTCTGCCTCTCTCTCTCTGTCTCTCTCTCTGTCTCTCTCTCTCTCTCCATCCTCTCTGTCTTTTTTGTTCTATTTTTCTCTTATGCATTTTTGTTAAAATAATTAGCTCATTTTAATCAAAGGGACAATATTACATCGCTTAAGGAACACATAATTTCCTTCTCTCTGGGGCTCTAAAAGCTCTATTTTCAGCAAAACATTAGGAATACAAACAAAATAACTCTGATCTTCTAGTTGGAAGAATTACTAATATATATACAAAGGGTTGTTTCTCTGATTTAACTTGTAATTTGTATGTATTTCCAATTGACTCCTGACCTTTTTGTATTTAAGACAAAATTCAGTTTACTATAAATGTTTAGGTAAGAAAGAAAAAGATTATATTACAATGTCTGTGGATAGACACATAAGGAGGTGAAGTTGGGGAAAGAACAAATCTTTTCCAGGTATTCTCCTCAGTCCTTGGATAAGCAGAGACAAAGGTGGTATTAGTCTACATCTTATGCTCCAAAGTGCCCATATGGCCAATGTTTCTCCTTGAGATCTCTCTTCTTTACCACATCCCTCTTTCTCCTTTGGCTGATCGCCTCTAAGTTGTTGCTATGGATGATTTAACTTCTTCCTCACTACTTACAAACTTTCAGTATGACATGCTATGAATTAGCTCCTTTTAATGTATGTTTAGAACATGACCAAATCTCATACACAATGACTTTGATTCAGGTAGGTCTTACAGGCCCTGTTCACACTCAGTTCTACTAAAATGATTTAATCAGAAAATGTTCCTAGTTAACAAAAGTAGCTATATACATAGATATATATATACATATTTATGAAGTTAATTCTTTGAAAATTGAGGTAATTCCAATAATAAAGGGTATCTCTAGTTTTAAGCTAAGCTATTAGAGCTTAATAAGCTTGACATATTGTATGGGAAGTAAATGGTATCAAAAAGAAAATATTCTTTCTTTTAACTGCAAGCTGCCTGATCTATATCTCACCACTGGATCCAGATGTCTCCAGAAGAGAAAGTGAAGCTGGCAACTGTTTACAGCCCTTCCTCGCTTAAATCCAATTCACTTGCATGCTGTGGCATCACCTCCCTGCTGTCATGATCCTCTTCAAGAACAAAGGACAAACCACCACAGCCTATAATAACCATTCACACAAAGTAACTGAATAACTTTGCATTTCTAAATAAACTGACCATAATGCTTTCCTTAGAAAAAATAAAAATGCACCCTGTATCACATGCCAAAATATGTGTATTTATCTTTTCTTAAAACTTGATTTAGAATTGTAAGGGACCTTAGAAGAATAATTATACTGTCTTCTTATTTTTACAGGTGATAAAACTATGGCTTGAAAGAAATAAAGTGACTTGTCTAAGGCTACACTAACAAACTCATAAGTTCAAAGTATAAAGGGCTCAAAAGTCGATGGGGGAAGGAGAATGAAAAAATATTTTTTTAAAATTTTATGAATGGCACATTTAGACTTCTATTTGTGCCCATCTATATGAGTAACAAGTTGAAATCCCTGCGGGTCCTCTCATCTTTTTCTCTTCAAAGAGCAATGGAATGCAGGATGGTGGACAAAAGTACATGGCCATTGAAATGTTGTACAGGAGAAATGGAGTCAACCAAAAATAAGGGAAAACCTATTGAGAGTAAAATTTTCCACGGGTACTTCTACAATTTGTAGAGTTGTAAAGGAAGGCTTAATATATTAGATGAACTACCTGTGTTTTATTACAAGAGGAAATGAGTAAGACTTCTATAGGATTGGAAGGCCAGAACTGGTTGGTCGCTAGTAATGATTGCTAATATTCAAATCAAAGTAACAAACTAAACTTGTTATCTTCTAAAAATGCCTAAACACTCCAGTATACAAATCGATATCTTACCTCAAAGCTACATGAATATATTCTACCTTGAGGCATATCCAGGCAGCTTCATGAATAGGAAGGGAATATTTCAATACCACAAAATCTACCTTTGAATGTAGAGAAGAAAACTGGCACTTCTTGGCACAGAGGTAGAGAACCATATTAAAAGAAGGAAGCATATATTGCCTGACATGGACAATGTATTTGTTTAGCTTCAATTATACTTTTTTATTATGAGTAAGGGCTCTTGAAAGGAAAAGGAAACTACAACACTGAGATCTACAATTTCATGAAATACCTTCTTTTCTATTTCTTTTCTCATATATGTGAATGAGTCCATTTTATTTGGTATTTAAGTTCAGCACAAACATATATATATATATATACGTACATACATATATACATATATACGTACATACATATATACATATATATACATACATATATACATATATATATATACACAAGGAAAGATTCTATGGGAAGAGGGCATAAGGAGTCATTGGGAGGTTATCAATATATTTGTTAATATCAATAATGTATTTTAAATGAATAAGAGTTACACCCTTTTCTCACGTGGCAATTTCTAAAAATATGCTTTACCAAAGGACAATTGATTAGATCAAGTATAAAATGGGGAAGGGGATATGGGGGCAGTGGTCACGAAGGCATAATCAACAAGCCTGTCCTGTTTGATGTTAGGGTGTAATACGCAAACTATGGCCTCTGGTTTTTATATTCTCTCAACACCATCTGTAGCAGAATCTTTGTAGTGTAGCCACTAAACACGAGCCGCTTTTGTCAAATAAAAATTTAAAGCAATATTTGATCCTGGAAAAGCAAGCGAAAATGTACACTTTTCCAAGATAAATATACAGCATTCCTCTGAAGTGGTGGAGCTTCTCCAAAGGATGCTTTCCGACTTATGGAAACACCTTTGTATTTTTTAAAATATAAATGAATAAATAAATAAGGCCTGAGCTAAAAGTGATCATATGGACAATTTTAGGCAGTGACATATCCTCCTAAATTACATGAACTCTGTCCTTTATTTACATATATAACAAAAAATAAAGAAAAGGAAAAGAAAAAGACACTCCAAAGGTCTCTTTAGACCTTTAAATGGCAATATAAACATTTGGCTATAATGTTATGCATGTGATATATGAGGAGAGCAGACACAGAAATATTGGTAAAATGTCTCTTTCCTCCCCTAAAACATAATTGAAACAATTGCATTGCTCACCTAAAGGCAATTCACCTCCATACCTTCCTGAGCTGAGTTCTATCTCACCCAGCTATGGTAACATCTATGGTGGGAAACATGTCCCTGCCACCAAATGATTTAGTCCTATGCCTTGTAGCTGTAGGTTGAAAAAGTCAACTAAGATCTCATTAAATAGGAATGGATCTCAGAATAGGTGAAGGTCTATATATAGATAATATATCTATATACAATATATAGATTGTATATAGATACAAAAGCAAATGCATACCAATGATTGCTTTAAGGCTAAAAAAAAGACAACTGATGCATTCAATTAGATCTGATTTTGAAAAAAAGCTGGACTCAATTGAATCTGTAGCAAAAATTAAGAAGGCAAAAGTACACCATTTCTTAGCTAAGAAGTATCCTAGTGTAATGAGAAGTTAGACCAGGGGTGGGAACCTCCAAACTTCACACAACAAATACCCTTAATAATTGGAATTTTTTTCTAGGAAATTTGGATTCAGTCAAAGGGTTGCTCTTAATGACCTAGAGGGCCACATGATTCTTCAAGGTTTCTGGTTCCCCACCCCTGAGTTACATAATATGCCCATTTCCTGGTTTTGTCATTTATTGTCCATGTGACTCTGAACAGGTCCCTCAGTTGTTCTAAGCCTTTGGATTCACCTCTCTAATGGAAATACTTATATTGGGACTATTTATATGGTGGAGTTTTGTTGTAATTTGCAAACTGTTAATTTGAGAGGTCTACAATTTCATCAAATGGTATTCTCTCTTCTTTTGTACTGAGGCAGTAGTAATGTATCCTTTCCTACATATTCTGTTTGATTCTCGTTCATGATCTCTCATCTCAAAACCTTCACAATTTCTGTTCCTGGGGATTGAATGCTCAACTGAGCCACAAACAAACAAAGTCGTAGCTTCCCGTTCATGCGTCCTCAGTTCTCTGGC
>CM053599.1:62510558-62529779 GCA_028646575.1 Pseudocheirus occidentalis
TCTCTGTCTCTCTCTCTGTCTCTCTGTCTCTCTCTCTGTCTCTCTCTGTCTCTGTCTCTCTGTCTCTCTGTCTCTCTGTCTCTCTCTGTCTGTCTCTGTCTGTCTGTCTGTCTGTCTTTCTCTCTCTCTCTCTCTCTCTCTCTCTCTCTCTCTCTCTCTCTCTCTCTCTCTCTCTTCAGCAGAATACCTTCTTCCACCAGGTTCTTGTCAGGAGAAAATTCTGACTGTCTCTCTCTGGGTCTTTTCTTATATATACACACACAGTATTGGCTTTCTGTTTCAGCCAACCCCTTCCTGTTATGACAGCAATAGGAGACACAGTTCACACCTTCTGTTTCTTTCACAGATGTTTGATTAGTTACTAAGGGCTAAGTACCTGCTTATTTGATATAACAAAAACGGGTCTTCAAATTTAAATTAATTACCATTACATTCCACCCCTCCAGGATCCTTGGTCTTACAGTTTCAATTTAAATGGCTATGGATCCTAGATCCTGGAACAAATAGAGGCACTATATGTTGTAATCCTGCTGACCATACCATAACACAATACCACGTACAAGCAGCTTTCCAGAAGAATGCTACTGTGAATAGCTTTTAAGATTCTGATTACACAGTACAGTGAACACTCTATTTATTCCATAACAAATCAAAGCAAAACATTCTCAGAAAATCACAATATAGTGTTCACAACAGCTTATCATTAAAATGGCCACATAGTTTTCACCAAAATAGTTATAATATTTAGAACAAAGAACAAAATAACAATCATCTAGTAGCCCTAAGGAGGTCTTCCTCCTTAATCAGTCATATCAAAATACAATAGTCTGTCTTCCACTCATGGGGCTACTAGGTTCAGTTACTGAAGTTGCTGCCACCTGGAGGGCTGAGATTGCTGCTGCCTGGAAGGCTGAAGAGGAAAGCCCCACTTAGACTGGAGAAAAGGATTTTGATTTTGAAAATCTGGGAGGAGTGATTTTGATTCCAGGAGTCAGCCGAGACTTCTTTGGGGCTCTAGGGCCAGCCAAACTTCCAGAGGACTGAGGAAGCATGCTGGAGATGCTAAGACTTTGTTTGTGGCTTGGTTGAGCCTTGAATCCACAGGAATAGAAATTGTGAAGGTTTTGAGATGGACTGGACCCTGTACACTCCAGTGTGGAGCAGGAACTGCTTGGAAGAACTGGACTAGGACATGGGAGCTGTCTGCCTCTGAATCCAGGTGACTGGTGGATTCAGGTAGGAGCTGGAACCATGGAAGGAGATCCAGTGAATCTGAGTGACCATCCAGGGTCAAGATGAAAAAAAGGCCTGTCCTTGGATATTGAATGTGGTGATGAAATTGAAGTTTACTGGAAACTGAGGGGTGGAGGTTTTGTGTATTTTCTAATGATTATACTTAGTGATTAATGATACTTAGTAACCGATTGCTAGATAAGTGACTGATTAAGTTGAACTAGTTGCCCCATGATTAGAAGACTGACTTGTATTTTCAGATCACTGAATGACTAAGTAAGGAGGCAAACCTCCTTAAGGATACTAGATGATGATTCTTTTGTTTTTTGTTCCAAATATTGTGACCACTTTGGTGAAAACTATGTGGCCATTTTAATATTAAGCTGTTGTGAACACTATATTGTGATTTTCTGAGAATGTTTTGCTTTTATTTGTTATGGAATAAATAGAGTGTTCACTATACTGTGTAATCAGAACCTTAAAAGATGTTCACAGTACCATGCTTCTGGTGCTTGTGCATGGTATTACATTTATTTGGGCCTGCAATGATAATGATAGTTTGAAGACCTTCTCTGCTTAAACTCTGCCCCCTAATAGGTTGAATGCAAGCACATGGAAGCTGTGGTGGTAGAAAGATGCTGAAGGGTGGAGCAGAACCCAAAAGTAGCTGGGAGTCAGAGGAAACTAGATGGTTGGGAGGAAACGATGCTTTCAAGGGAGATAGATAGGCCTGTGAGTAAATATGGGTTTTGTGTTGGTTTGTGGGAAGACTAAAGGATGGTGTGGCTCTCTGTGCTGGTTATGGCTTATTAACTTCTTTGCTGCTATGATGGAATCAGCTTACTGGTTTTCGAATTCAGTTTTCTAGTGTCTGAATAAATGTTTTCCTTCTTTCTTCTATATGGAGACTGTTATTTTTTGTGATTGAGCCTTATGTGGGTATATTTATAGAGACCATGGGCACTGTGAATATTGCATTGGCACTATAGGTAACAAATTTTCATGCTATCTCTCTCTCAAGTCTCTCTCTCAAGCGTGTGCGTGCATTTCTTTTCTTTCATGGTTCCTCCCATTGGTTGTAATTCTTCTTTACAACATGACTTATGTGAAAATATATTTAATATGAATGTATCTATAGAGCCTATATCAGATTGCATACTATATTAGGGCAGGGGGAGGGGATTGAAGGGGAAAAAAGTTAGAACTCAAAATGTTATCAAAGTTATTGTTGAAAACCAAAAATAAAATAATGAAAGAAGAAAACAGAAAGAAACATGGTATAAAAAAGAAAGTTATTTTAGGATAATGTGGTTTTTTTAATTCATACATTCAGGGTACTTTCTCTAAGATCATAGATTTACAGTTGGAAGAAACTTTACTTGTAACCTAGAATGTAGAATGTAAGCCTTTTAAAGGTTGAGATCTCTCCTTCTTGTCTCTATATTCCCAATTCCTAGCATAGTGCTTGGCATATTGGAAGAAGGAGAACATACATGTGATTTAAAGAGTGCAGAGAGCTCTCTGTCATGAAAATTCCTTCCAATGTTGCAATTAAATGGTACATTTGTGTGGAAGTTCAGTGATTTGCCTATAGTCACAGTCAGTATGTTTCATAGGCATGATTTGAACCCAGATCTTCCATATTAACTTAATGTCCAGTTGCTCATGATGTCTTAAAAAGATACACACGCATATCATATATGGATGTATAGTATACATATACATATGTATTATATATGGATGTATAGTATACATGAATACACACGCATACACACACAACCCTGAGTCACATAATAAAGGAGATTTATAAAATATGTCTGGAATGGCTCATGTTTCTGACCCCAATTACAGAGAAAAACTCTCTAACCTAGGGATGAAGTTGACTACCATATCCCTCTCTTTCTCCCAAAGTCCCCTAAAACTCCTACCATTGACAGCTGCAAAACTTCCACTACCCTCACTCCTATTCCACCATCCACAAGAGCTAATGCTTCTTTTGCACACACACATACACACACACACGTGTATATTTTCATATACCTATATATACCTATGTATGTACACATATACAAATGTATATCATATAAATATAAGTACATGTGAACATATGTATGTTTATATTTATAAAACATATTTGTGTTTGTGCATATAGTGTATGTAATATGTATATAATGATAAATGTGTGTGCCATCTATAAGCATATATTTATCTATGTTGATCTATTTCTATATCTTTCTATCCATCTATAATTTGTTTATAACTTTGTACATATTGTCTTTCTTATGTGTTATGTTGAATAGCCTAGACTCTGCAAAGGCAGGGACATTATCAAGATTTTTAACACCTCTCTCGGACCCGCATATAAGGGTGCTACCCAGGTTATTCCTATCTCTTTACTTTCCAGGATGCTCTAGGTACCTCCCCTACCATGCCCTAGTCTTTAATCCTAGATTTGCTGAGGGTCTCTCCTTTCTCTCTTTCCATCTGTTACCTTTTAAGTCATATTTTTTCTTTTCACGTGGATTATTCCTCTAGAGCAGCGGTTCTCAACCTGTGGGTTATGTTCAATTTGTAACAATGAAAATACATCCTGCATATCAGATATTTGCATTACAATTCATAACAGTAGCAAAATTACACTTATGAGAGTAGCAACAAAAATAATTTTATGGTTGGGGGGGGTCACCATAACATGAGAAACTGTATTATAGGGTCGCGGCATTAGGAAGGTAGAGAATCACTGCTCTAGAGGCAGTTGAAAGCATAGGAGTTGTGAGACAGGATCCTAGCCAAAGCATACATGGGCATAGTATTGCTATTGTTCCCTTGAAACATTTTTCTCATAAGTCCCCAATGCATTCCTTAGAATTGAACAAATCTCTACCTCCAAAACTTGGAAATAAATACTCTTATCCAGGTACTTACAGGCTGCTCTCTCCCCATTTCAGTAAGTTCAGTAGCTGAATCATCTCCTTCTCTGCTAGCACCTTTGAGTATATCACTCCCCTCAACTTCCATTCACTCTCATCTCTAGTCTTCCTTCATACCAAGTAATAGTATTCATAACTTAATGCCTCGCACATACAACTGAATTTACATCAAATGCTTGGATTCATAGTTATGAAGTTCAAAAGAGCACAAGATTCATGGCCCTCTCCTACATTCTCCTGCTTGAAACAAGTTTGTCCCTCTTTCTACTGAAAAAGAGGGAGGTTAAGCATAATAAAAAATGGAGAAAGTAACAAAGAAGTTTTAAGAAGTCTCCAACAAACAAAAATAAAATCTTCAAGATATTTTTTAAAATTTCTTAAAATAAAAATAGATCTCATAGCCTTTAAAACTCTCAAATATGACAAGCTATGAAGTACCTAAGTGCCAGTTTTGATTCCATGAAGAACCTGAGATGACTTTATTCAAGTAGTAGTTTTAGTTTTAATGATGCTAAAGAATGAATGAAAAACAAAGGCCTTGAGTAGTGGAGGGGGGTGAAAACCTCCTTTTAGGGCTGAGAAGATAAAGTAGACAATCCACCATTTTGGTTTCAGAAGATAGAACGTGTACTTTTCAGCTCCAAATGAATCTGATATCAACAATCGGGTCTTGTCATTTTCTATGTGAAATATTATGATATATGATATCATACACGTGACAACATGACCCAACACAATTACAATATATGTCATGTAATATAACAACGTAACACAGCATAACATAACATAATCTAAACAGACCACTACTCTTTGATCATATTTTAGATTCTCCAAAAATAAAATGTTGCTGCCTACAAAGATAATGTATGTGTGAAATACAAGTATTTTAACACTGATGTGGGCAGATAGTTCTTAGGAGAGGCAGCATATCTCAGAGTGATGGGCTTGGAGTCAGGAAAGACCCAAGTTTTTAAATGCTATTTCTGCCACTTACTAGCCAGGTGATGCCAGGTAATCAAAAAATAAATTCTCTCATCTATAAAATGAGAAGTTTGAGTGAAATGCCTTCTGAGCTCCCTTGCATAGATTGATCATGTTTTATCAAGCTTTTATCATTTGACTTTTTGACGTTACAGGAAACAAATTTGAATCAAAGGTGCATTGGCACTCATCTTAGAATAATGAATTTTGTCCTAAATGAGGGTTCTACTTCAAGCAAAAAATCTAGAAAAGTCATTCAAATGAAGTGAACTATTCTTCCAATACAAAATATTTTCATTGAAATAGAAATCTAGGGGCAGCTAGGAGTTGCAGTGAATCGGCCCTGGAGTCAGGAGGACCTGAGTTCAAATCCAGCTTCAGACACTTAACACAAAAACTAACCGTGTAATCTTGGGCAAGTCACTTAACCCCAATTACTCTCCAAAAAGCAAGAAAAAAAAGAGAGAGAGAGAGAAATCTAAATAATGGCCTGTAAACCTGATGAAAAATAGACAGCTAGCCTAAAAGAAACTTAGCTTGCCCTTTTACCCCCTTCCATGTTATTTGGGTTCAGTAGAACTTTGGCATGGTTGAAGAATAAACAAAGCATTTTTTTAGTGATATGGAAGTTGTAAAGAAGATGGTGGAAAAGGAGTAAACAGAACATGGATTATATGTGGGGAAAATGAGAAATTTTGCATGTCAAATTTCATTTTTTACATGCTTATTATTTTTCTCATTAAATGAGAAACTCAGACACTGAAAAAGACTAGAGACTTTTAATAGTTAATATTTTGGAGTTTAAGCAGATTTAATAAACATTACACTGTCACTGATCTGATGATTTATAAATCATAATTTAAAAGAAAAAAAAGCCTGCTTCTCAATTTAGAAGAGCTATGAAACAATCCCAGATGTGGTAATAAACTTTATGTTAGCCTGTTCAGATATCATCATAAGGAGCTTTTAGGAAAACATCAAAATGAGAATCTAAGCGTTCCACTCTTCCCCAAGTCATGGGGGAAATAGCAAAGAAGTAGAAGGAGCAAAAATATTTGCTACTAATATGAAATAATAGCAAAAGCATACTGAAAAAGGAACAATTCATTTGAATACTTAAACTGGAGATCACATATAATTACTTAATCTAGTTATCTGTACCTGCCATTAGTAATACTACACATAATCTAATGCAATCCAAAGAGTTTTTATGAAGGTCCTGTTATGTGCTAAGAATTGGATTAGTTACACAAGTGTTTTGGGAATCTGAATATCTTCCCTGCCCCTAGGCCCTTTGATAGGCTTAAGTGGCCCTGAGAACTTTCCCTGATTTGAAAGTATACTCTGCCCCCAATAGGCTAAATGTGGTCATGTGGAGCATGTGGCTGGAGGCTTGTTCTTCAGTAACGCACACACACACATTCTTGAACACAGAAGAAGGCTATATATACCCTGATGTGAGGTTTTGCTTTGGGGCTCACTTTGGAAAGAGTTATGTGATTTGGTCAGAAGAGACTCTGGGAAGCCATTGAGCTTCCTTCTCTGGTAACTGCCTAGGTATGCATGTAATGGTCAGACAGTTGGAAGCCCCTCTGCTGATCTGTTTCTTTGTCTGCTTGTAACTTCTGCTTGTATTCTATTTGCATTCTCTGAAGTTCAGGATGCTGACTTTTTTCCCCTGAACAAAGTAAATGATATATGTTTGATTGATTAAAGTAAGCTTGTTAACCCATTTTGAGTCGCTTTCCTTTAGAAAAACAGATCTAAGAACCTGTGCTAGCACTAATCCTGGGTATGCTAGGGTGCTTGCTGATACAACAAGAGACAAAGTGGGAGAAGAAAAAAAAAATTAAGTCATTGCCTTAAGGTGCCTCCATTCTGCTGGGGGAATGAATCATGCAAACAGGTAAGCATGCAAATAACCATTTGCTGTATAGGAAAAGAGTTCTAGCAACAAAGAAGAATAAATAAAGGCTTCCTGTAGGTGAAAGTACATGAGATGGAATTTGGAGGAAGCTCTAGATTTTAGCAGGTAGAGGTGATAAAAGAATGCATTTCTACCTGTACTAAAAAGCAAAATGAAGAGAGTGTAGGGAGCAGAAAGGAATCCAATAGGACAGGAAGGCTTGAATGCATGAAGAGGGATAATGCCCAATATGCCTGAAGCCATATTGTAAATTACTTGAAATATCAAACTTGGAGTTTGTATTTTAACTAAAGCCAATGGAGAGTCAGGGAAGGTCCTAGAACAGTTGAAGAGCATAGTCAGATGTGTGCTTCAGGAAGATTCTATCAGTCAGTCTATGGAGAGTGAATATACCACTCTATTTGCATCTACACATGAATAACCAAGTCCTTTAACCTGCCTTGTTGTCTTTTCTCTCATCCATGACTCAGAAGATCAGGGTATTATACTCTCCCAAGTCAAAAGGATAGGAGGAGATGTAACTATGTAAGAAATAAATCCATGGGTCACAATAAGACAAAACTGTTATATCATAAATGTACTTGAAAGATGTATGATTTTCTCAGCACAATGAACTCCTAGTATGGAAATTACCTCCACCAACACCAAACATCGCCCTAAGGATAGGGATGGGGGAAATGGATGGGGTGGGTCCTGAACTCCATCTGAACTTCTCACAGAAGTTCCTCTCTGCTGACACCAACCCTGGCAGCTTGACAGAAGCTTGGAGTCATTCCCATACATTGCAACAAACATGGAACCAAGCACAGTCAACTTCACCAAATTGTTCTGTGCACCCTCATCACAATTTAAGAACCCACCTGTCCACCAGTCCCCACCTGGACATTCAAGAGTTTTCAACCTAGTTTTCCATCTGTATTATATACATTGCTATCCTTACTTTTTCTCTGCTTCAGTCAAACTGGCCTTGTTACAGTTTCAATGTTCCTCACACATGGTACGACATCTTCCATCTCTGTGATTTTACACTGACTCTGCCCCAACCCTGAATGCAACCCCTTCCTTACCTCTCCCTCTTGAAATCCCTAGTTTTGTTTTTCAAAGCTCAGCTCAAGTGCCAGTTTTTATAAGGCCTTTCTGATAACCCCACCTCACTCTGTACACCTGCTAGAGCCTTCTCCTCAAAATGTTGTGCAGAGAATAAGAGCGAGCCCGAGACCTGGGTTCAAGACAAATTTAGGTGTGGATTTATTGATCAAGCGTGTGACTACCTGGAGTGTATACTCAAATCAGGAAGTCCTCTTTGGGATTTACAGACTTGATTATATAGGCCAAAACCACAGTCAAGGAGGGGAGTTAGCAGAAGAGTGATGTATAGAAGCAAAAACCAACCATTGGTTAGATCTATAGCTCAGGGCTAATTTGGGAATATGGTGCAAGGGTACAAAGGTGCAACCTTCCTGTGTAATAGGGGTCCCTCCTAGAACAGGGTAGAGGGCACAAGGTGGAGGGCCATAGTCAGCACTTTCGAGAGCAGGGTGGAGGGTCATGGGGGTAAAGGGGTCTGGAATTCCCAAGAACAGGCTAGGGTCATGTTCTGGGCTAAGAGGCTGGGGGGCCCTGCTTAGTCAGCAGGACAAGACAGGGTGGTCCCTAGATAAAATCCTTGCACAATAATGAACTTTATACAATATAATGATTCAAAGAGAGTATATAAAATTATGATTAGGGAAGAAGGGGGCAGGGTACTACGTCTTGAGCAATTTTGCCCAGACTTGAGCAATGATGCCCAGACATGCCTTAAGCTGTTTCAAGCTATGACAGTATATAGAATAGGGACAAAGTCAAAAATATAAAGGGGGTTTAATAATGGGCTACAAATCAGGTGGTGTGCAGTGACCTGGGATTTTGGTCTCTGTATTACAAAAATTACCTTAATTTTATTTAAATACATTATATATAATATGTATTTAGAAGTATATTATAAACACTCATATATGTACATGTTGTGTCTCTAGTGTAATACAAGCACCTTGAGACCAAGAACTATTTCACTGTTCTGTTCTTTAAGAACTGGGGATACAAAGAGAAAAAGGGTTGCCTTCAAGCCTTTTTGTCATATATGCTGGAGATGAAAGTTATTGGGGAGGGAGGGACATTCTACTTTATTCAGTTTCTGAAATACAATAACATTATCTTCCTTCAGCTTTATTCTGGGTCAGGTCATTATCAATATGTGGTGATCATTTTTGATACATATACTGGTGTGCTAATTCAGCAAACTGCCCATATTTCATAATCTGGACAATAAGCATTTTTCATCCATTTAGTTGTTTCTAAAAGAGGTGTTTGGTGAATATCTTTCAAGTGAACATGAATCTTGTTGAGGAAACTCTCTTAGTTTTTGGGTCCTTATTCAATCATGTCAAGGCATCCACAAACAGAAGCACTGGTGAACTCCATCATCTCTAAAGAATCCTTCCATTTGGACCCAGTACAGCATATCAACTATGACAGTGAAGAACACTTTTGGTGAACAGATGTTTCCCTCTTTCAAGTTTTGCTTGACATGGCTCAGTAAGGGGTTACTGAGCAAAATTATCTCTGAATCCGGTTGTCAATGAAGCTTATATGATCTTGCATGAGGGACTCCTTAAATGAGAGGAGAACTTTCAAAGTTGTATTTTGCACTATTGAATCAAATACTTTTTGGGTCAGCCATAGAAGATTCTTTTAGAAATTTTTCCTTTCCACTTTTCACATTTCTATTCAGAATGCTATTGATACCTATAGAGCAGTGGTTCTCAACCTTCCTAATGTCGCAAACTTTTAATACAGTTCCTCATGTTGTGGTGACCTACAACCATAAAATTATTTTTGTTGCTACTTCATAACTGTAATTTTGCTACTGTTATTAATTGTAATGTAAATATCTGATATGCAGGATATGTTTTTATTATTACAAATTTAACATAACCCACAGGTTGAAAACCACTGCTGTAGAGCTTATTTTCATAAAATATTTTCTAAGATTTATGGGTCAGTACTTTCATACAAACTCTCTATTGCCTTTTGGATGGATAAATATAGTCCTTGCATTCCTGTCCCATATAGATAAAGATATAAATAAATAGATGTACAGATCTATACATATACATGTGCATATGTTTGTAAAAGTGTATATGCATTGTGTATGTGAATTGCATATGCATGCATGGCTATATATGTATATGTTTTATATGAACATACATATATGCATGTACACACGTGTGCATCTTCCCTTCCCTGAAATATCTTTTTAAAATGACTCTCAATACTTAAAGGATTATGCTACCTCTTGCAGAGATTTTGTCTCCATTTGGTCGGGTGAAGTTGTTCTTTACAATTTCCTCTTCTAAAATGCCAATTCAATTTACAACAAGGGAAGCACCATAATGAATAGAGTGCTGCTGGCCTTGTAGGAAGGAAGGCCTGGATTCAAGTGTATTTCTGACATGTATTGACTATATGAACACTCACAGGTTAGTTCTCATTTCTATAAGCATCTCTTAAAGACTAGAAGTGGCAGCTAAGCACATTGGAGGAGGGAGTTTCCTCCCAAGGGAGTACTGACACTAATAAATGGAAAAGTCCGATAGCTATTCCTTTTCCTACATTTATACTCTATACTGAGGGAAATGTGTGAGTATAAATATGGAAGGTTCTCTCTCTGTCACTGGTGATGAAAGATACATACAAAAGCTGAAAATTTTTTCTGTTTTCTTTCTATTTCTTTTCTTATTTCATCTACAGATTCTCTTAGACAGCTTGGAGTCATGTCAAGCTTTCTGTGAACTTTTTTTCCCCATGCTTTTTAAAAAAACTATTTTATGAAGCAATATTACTCATGATCTACCATCCTTCTCTATACAGCAATGACTGAGTATTTTAAATCAGTGTTGTATTTTGTTGTTCTGTGTCTCAATTTTTTAATTTGTCTGCACAGAGTTTTTTGGGGGGGTGGTTAATCCTTTTTTTTGGTCACCACATATTTGTTGGGTGTCCATTCTCATTTCTCTACCTTAGCTTACATTGTTTCTCATCTACAATAGATTCCTTCCACCACTCTGGCATATCTTCATCATTTGAAGTTCCTTTAAGGACCACCCCAGCTGCTACTTCCACTATGAAACCTTTCCTGACCTCTCCATTCCTTATATTTTTTCCCTATCACTTTACCTGAAATTCTCCTTTATACACATTTTTCCTTATGTCATAGCAAACAACCTATCCTTCCTTCCGTCCCCCTTACCACAACAAGAACGTAAAGATCTTGAAAGCAGGGTCAGAGTCATAACTGTTTTGTATTCCCAGAATCTACCTTTGAGTCTCACACACAGTAAGGCAGGAGGGAAAGGAATAAGTATTTATGTTGTACCTACTGCATGCTATATGCTTTACAAATATAATCTTTTATTCTTACAGTAACCATGCGAGGTACATCCTGCTATTATCTTCATTTTACAATTGAGGAAACAGAGGAAAGCAGAGTTTAAGTGGTGTAGTAGATGCTTAACAAATATTTATTGAATGAATGAATGAATATATGTATATATATAATCGCACATATGCATATACGTACATATACATAACATGCAAGGTGCTATGAATGAAGAAGTCCAACTTATCATTTCACTCAATATCCACCAATATTTATTGAGAGACTACCATAAACCAGGCACCATTGTATGTGCTGTGAAAGATGCAAACATAAGCAAGGTAGTCTGTCTCAGGGACCTCCCAAACAAGATGGAGACAGATGCAAATTCATATAGCAACACTCAATTTAAATAAGAGTTTAAGATATAACCGAACAGACATTACAAGGCATTACATGATAAATTGCCTAATGAGTGGTCACAACAATAAATACTGAAGGAGCACAGAGCTGGGATAGTTAGGGAAGACTTCTGGGGGGAATATGGGATAGAATTAGGGCAGGAAGAAAAGGCAGGATTGGGAGAAGTGAAGAAGAGGAAATTAAATTTCCCTATGTATTTTCTCTCACTTTACATCTTCAGAATAAATATAGAAGCAAAATGTTGAATGAAGTTTTTGGCAGCCAAACAAGAATAATGTGATTATTAACATTCTCCAAGAGGAAATGAAAAATGAGGGGGGGAAACCCAACACTTTCCAATAAAACACAGGGGGATAAAAGCAATGATTATTCAAAAGGCAAAAAGCATCTTTTACACTTGTCCAGCCGGAAGTGCACAAGTGGACACTTAATAAATCCTACTTGCCCTTTGATGAATGGCAGCAATGGTGAAATCGAAGCAGGGTAAAATGATTCATTGACAAGCCATTTAAAACTCAGCAGTCAGGCTCAGGCACATATCCTGGAACATTAGGCTCAAGACTGATTGTTTTTGTTAAGTATCAAGTGAATATTTTTCATCCTCTTTCTACCTCCCATTCCTTCCTATACAAGTATGATGTATAATGCTTTTGAGAATTTATATTATTTTAGCCCTACTCAACACGGTGAAGTACATGAGGCATATTCAAAAGGAATACTGCAAGATCTAAGCACAAATTTCCCTCTGAAACTAAGTAGATGTGTGAACCCAGCCTCATCTGCCAAGTGGGGATAATAATACACATAGTTTGTGCCTCACAGAACTTTTGTAAGTCTTAAATGAGACAAGGTAAAAACACATTTTGAAAACTCTACATGACTGTGTAAATGTTAGTGAACATTATTAACATGGGTCTGAGGACAAGCCACTGCCCAATTATTATTCTTTTATATTTAATGTTCTAAGGACAAGTGTGCAAGTAAATAAATGACTGCTTTTGGAATTTATAACAATATTGGAATAGAAGTTCATCATTTGTAGATTCATTGAAAGCATCTTTGAGATCCTAATAGTAAGAAAAGGATTACACATACTCTTCCCACATGGCTTTCATTTCTTTTGCTAGGCCTTAGTATTTTGAAAGCTTTTGATGCAAAGTAGTTTTGAAATTAAGACTATTCGTGTAGTGACATCCATTAAGAATGCCGTTCTTGGGGGTGGCTAGGTGGCGCAGTGAATAGAGCACCGGCCCTGGAGTTAGGAGTACCTGAGTTCAAATCCGATCTCAGACACTTAACACAAAAAAAAAAACTAGCTGTGTGACCTTGCGCAAGTCACTTAACTCCAACTGCCCTCCAAAAAGCAAAAAAAAAAAAAAAAAAAAAAAAAGAAGAATGCCGTTCTTAAGTTTCTACATAGCAATGTTATATCTCGACAGTTCTGGGCAAAAAATTGTATTTGTAATGAAGCTCTGAATCCAGAACAATTTATTCACTGAATTTTTTAGATATCTGGGGGTTTGTATTTGTTGTATCAAGATTTTTCATATCTCAGTATATACCAAGTTTCTGGTATGTAATTCTAGCTTTCTGATCATATGTTTCTAGACATCTAGCAGATGTTAATTTTTGCAACCTATAGTGATATGTTGCAGATTCCACCATTTCAATGTATGACCTACATCAATAAATAATCCTGGGCTTCTTAAGGATAACTTTTTATAGTATTTGGTGGGAATAGCCAGATCTTGAATTGCTATCATAAATCCTGCAATGGAAGGATTTATAGAAAAGGGAGGATAAATAAATGCTCCTTTATTTATAGTAATGGAAGGATTTATGATCACCATTTGTTGATACTTCTTTTTGACCTATTGTTGGTTGAGTTCATGGGGATTTTGTCCATTGTGTTGATTTTTATTCCTTGTTTGAGTCTTTGGTGTATCATAGACCTCTTAGCTGCATCTGACAAATGCAATGGTATATATCAGTTGTTGACCTTTACTGTTGCTTTAAGTGAAGTCTGTTTATTCAAAAATTATTTCTGTAAAATATTAATCTGTTTATTGCGTGCTCTGAGAACATCAATCTTCTTTTATCTTTTTTACAAGGTAGTTTTTTCTAATGTTTCTATAGGTATTTGGGGGTGTATCATTAAGACTATATGATGTTTTGCTGGACACTTTCTAGATTAATTGCCATGCCAAAGGTATGTGATCAGACTGGTTGATATATGTGCTAAATGCTCTGAATGTACTATTACTTTTAGGTTTGACTTCAAGATGCCAGTCAGTCTTCTAATTCATAGAGGCTCAGCTTTCTCCTTGACATCTTTATGTCTAATGCATCTCTCCTAGGAAAGACAAAGTTCTATACTCATATTTAAAATATATATATATATATATATATATAAATCTGCATAACAGTGGCATAGATGAAACTTTTAAAAAAGGATAGATCAAGGAGAAAAACATAGCCCTTCCCATTCCCTGTTATTATCTGACATAGTTCAAGAAATGCTAGTGATAGAAATGAAGTAAGAGGAAGGTAAGAAATGAATGCGAGCAAAAAAGAAGACAATACCTTCCATACCTGCTGACACCATGATGGTCCACTTAGAAAATCCTGGACGATCAATAAAATAATTGAAAAAAAATTATTAGCACCAGTACAGTAGCAGGTTACAAAATAAACCTACAAAGGTCAACAACATTTCAAAAGAGCAATGATAAAATCCAAAAAGAAAAAAAAATTGAAGAGATATGATCCATTCGAAACAACCATATCAATAACATATCTGGAATCATCTGCCAGCACATAGTCAACTATAAGGAACTGCAAAATATTCTTTAAAAAATAAATAACATAGGGATACTCTGAACTGATGATTGGGATGCGCCAATCTAATAAAAATCACTTTTCTGATATTTTATCTATGAATGTTGGTCCAATCAAATTAACAATATAGTCTTTGAAATTGTTTCAAAAAATGGTCTAGAATCTCAAATAATCTCATAACAAAGGATTTAAGAAAAAGAACATTTTTAGATCCCATATTATACCATAAAGCAATAATCATATATACTATTTGATATAGATTAGAAATACAAAAGTCAGTGGAACTGGCTAAGTACACATGGAACAAGAACAAGTAAACTCAGCAAGCCAGCATTAAAAAAACTATCCAATATTTGGGGTAGAAATCCCTGTTTTAGAAGAACTCAGGGGAAAATTTAAAAATAGGATAGCAAACATTAAATTTAATAAGCCTCTTACACAATATAGCACAATGAAAGCCAAATTGATATACAACCTATGTATCAAAGAAGAACTATGAAAAGAAATAGAAGAAAACCAACATAAGTACCTTTCGCAACTACATGTAGGAGAATTTCTAACCAAAAAAAGGAAGAATGGTGATAGCAAAAGATAAACATTTTTGATTGCACAAGATTGAAAACTTTTTCCACTACAAAAATTCTTATCATTAGGATAAGAAAGGAAGCATCTAATTAGCATGCAGTGCTGTCTTAATATTGAATACTTCTGAAAAGGCTCTGATATCAAAGACGTAAGGAATTAACAAATCTTCAACAACAAATTCATCCCCCATTGGTCAAATGACCAAATACAAAGAACAGATCTGAAAACATGAAGTACCAATGAGCAATCAAATGAAAAACTACTGCAAATAATTCATAATAACAGAAATTCAAATCACAGTATTTAAGAGGTTTTACCTCACATCCAGCAAATTAGCTAAAACATAACAAAAGATTAGAAAAATTAATGTTGGCAGCAGGGTTGCAGAAAGAAGTCTGCCAAAACACTAATATACTGGTAGCAGAGCTGTGAACTGGTCCACACATTCTATAAAGCAATTTGGTATCCCACTAAGGAAATGACTAGATTTTTCATACCCTTTAAGTTAGATTTCATACTGCTAGGGATATATCCCAAAGAGGTCAAAGTTAGAAAGAAATACCAGCTATACAACAAAATAGTTTTAGCAATACTTTTGGTAGCAGCAAAAAACTGAACACCAAGCAGATTCACATTAATTGGGGAATTGCCAAAGAAATTGTAGTATACAAATGCAATGCATAAGACATTAAATAAATAACCTTGTATAATATAGTTGCACATATATTTCCATTTACATGTGTATGTATGTATACAGGTGTGAGAAGATTCATATGACCTGAAAAAAGAAAAAGAAGCAATTTTGTTTAATATATACGAGTCCTACTATAATGTAAATGGAAAGAACCATATCAAAGATCAAAACGGAATGCTGTGAAATTATAATAACCAAGCTTGGCGCTAAAGAGAATGCCACTCCCACCCTTCTTTGTAGAGGTAAGGGACCATGAGTGTGGAATACAACACATAATGTCAGACTTGATTGATGTGCTCCCTGCTGTTGCTCAACTGCCTTTTTTTTCCTTACTCTTTTTAAATCTGTTTTAAGGGATGGCTTCCTGGGTTGGAAGAAAACCAGCTCTTCTATGTGCCACCATTATGACCTGTAGCAAATCTTTCAAAGTTTCTGAGATTCATTTTCCAGACTGATAATGATTAGATTGGACAAGACTGTCCTTCATGGCTCTTCCTACTCTAAATTCTATGATGTTTGAGTTATATGCCGTGATATTATTTGGGAGCAACAGGAAGGATGAAGGTGTTTTATTTATCTATACCAAAAGCAAAATCGTGTCAAGGATATAATTTGAATTCAGTGAGGATTGTCTTCCTGTTTTCTTAGTTTTCTGTATTTTGAACATGTACTCATCTTAGTTTTTGGTTTTGTTTTGTTTTGTAGAAACTACCTATTATACCTTAAGGCCATATTGAGTTATTGTTTTACTTTCCCCAGACTTAGAATTAGCTATTCAAATTTAGCTTTTGAAATTTGTTTCTAGCTTATGTTTTTATAAACAATTTTTTAGACTTGTCAGAGAAGGTTGTGTGTATATTGGGTGAGCTGGCAAGGAACACTCACTGATGGGACAAAGAAGTGCCCTATCCCCCCCCTCCCTCTCCCCACACACACATACAGGAACACACCCTGATAAGTTTTAGTGGAAACAGAGAGGAAGGCCCGAACATTCTTAAGGAAGAGATGACAATAAAAAATAGTTCTTGATTTTCCTCTCCCAGTATTTAATTATTTTTGAGAACATTGAAAGGATGAAGGAAAATTGCTAGAAGTTTCATAACTGGGATCAAAAGAAATCTGACACTGAGTTATAGTGAAGTCAAGTCACAAAAGCATGTCCTCAGCTACTAAGGCAGTCATCTTCCTACTCTTAATACAATTTCTATAAGTGATTAAAGAAAGAAGACATCTTTCCCTCTTGTAATACAGTTCATGATACTAAAAAACAAAGACAAAAAAAGAAAAAAAATACCCGTTTACTAAAAGAATATATGAATGACAACCAAATCAAAACAGATATACAGAAGACACCATTCTATATATTCTAAGAAGGGCTAGTTTGCTATTTAAAAATTTCACAATTGTGTGGTTATTTTTGAGCAGTTGGTAATTCCCAAACTCATTTTTCTTTCCATTACAATTTCAAAGAAAAATGCATCTTATTCCCAAAGGGAACTGGGGTGGGGAGGCTGGCTGATGGACTGGACATCTGCTAGATTTTAAACTATTTGGTAATCCTGTTTATTAAGTGATTTAAATTGTTTTTATTTGGATGTCTTTGGGGCTTCACTTGCATAAAGTATTGGCAAGGTAGATCAATGCAAACTCATCATTTTAAATCAATACTGAAGGACTTATTTACCCAGGGACTTGGGGAACATGCCAACTCTTTGTTCTAGGTTTTTACTTCACCTTTTGGTAAAATAGAAAGAGTCACACTATAGAATGCATGTCTGTACTCTGTAGTTACACACCTATTATGAAAGTACAATTGGCTTCAGTGTTCCAAGGATCATCAATGAGGCCACATATCACTCCCATGCATAATTTATATTTTGACTAACATTCTAATACTTGGAGGAATCTATATATCATTGAAACCTTGCAGTAAAATTAGATAACTGTCAAGCTGAAGGAGGACAAAAGCTCTCCCTAGAGTAACTCTAAGCTTGCTAGAAAAAAAATGGAGTTAATTTAAGTCAGCATACATGTAGGCATGGGAGGGAAAAAAAGCAAAAATCTGGGGGCAAATCTGCCATCCATGCCCAGTAGCACAGATCCCCAACAAGAACTAATATAATGTTCATGCTCTGAAATGGGTATAAGTCAGCATTTTAAATTTTTTTGCTTTTTAATTATCAATATCTACCCAGCAATATGTTTTGCCTCTTCTGGTTATATTTCCTTGAAAGCGGGGGCTTTATTTTTCTATTTGTATCCATTAGTGCTTACCACTGCAATTGGCACATATGAAACACGGCAGATGTTTGTTTTATTCATTCATTCATTCATTCATTCATCCATCCATCCATTTACTGGTTCCAAGACAAATAAGTCCAGCTTACCATTTGAATCAAGATTTGTAGTCTATTCAATTTTTGTGATCATGTGAAGGGATAGCCTACATATAGGATTAAAGGGGAAAAATATGTCAAGTAGGAACACTTTATATTTGGAGTATTCACATTTATCTTAAAATTTGAAAGTGTAGGGTAATGGCCAAGGGGACAAGACCTAAAGTTGGAGAACATGGACTGGATTCCTGGCTCTGACCCTTACTAACTATGTGACTTAACAATCTAGGCTATGTGTAATATTACATAGGGTTTTTTGATTTTGTTTCTTTTTCATCCAGTCACTGGATTTGAAATCCAAAGATTAGAGTTCAAATCACAGTTATACTATGTGACTTTAGGGAATTCATTTTTTTTCTCTGCACCTTGATATCTTTCTCTAAAACATGAGGCGTTAGAAGCATTAATCTCCAAGTTTCTTCCCACTTTTATCACTATAGGATTCTGACTATGGTGAGAGTGCGGCAGGGTGGGGGTGGGGAGGAATCAGTCAAGTCAGAATGAGTCAGTCAAATTGATCCTCAATGGTTTTGTTTCCCACTGACAGACTTGTCCTTTGTTATGGCCAAACTGTGATTGCATACAGAGTTACTTTTCATAGAGCAATATTTGCATACTCAATCAAGCCCTGATCTCTTCTATTTTATTTCTGTCCAAAATAATCATGTCTGCATTGTTGTTGTCACATCCTGGAGTAAAAGGTAGGCATGGGGGGGGGGCGGCTAGGTGGCGCAGTGAATAGAGCACCAGCCCTGGACTCAGGAGTACCTGAGTTCAAATCCGGCCTCAGACACTTA
>CM053599.1:62530279-62558877 GCA_028646575.1 Pseudocheirus occidentalis
CTGTGCTGAGTCCCTGCTGTCGAGCTGCCTTCAGTGAGAGCTGTGTTCTCTGTGTTTTTGTGAGTCTGAGAGTCCTAGACTTTCCTAGACTTTGTCTGGGCTCGTATTTTATGGGTGTTTAGGGTGGCGGTGTGGGTGCTGCGGGACCTTGCTGCTTCTACGCCGCCATCTTCCACCTATCATACTTTCAAGACTTTGTTTAAAAAAAAATCACCTGAACTTAAGCAATTTGACATACAAGAGTCAGAGAAACATAAGATATATACCAATGACTGATTGTAAGGGCTTTAACAAGGACAGACCATTTACTTTTTATATATGTAAATGTATGTCTAAGATTTTTATTAATGATTGGGTAGTTCGTAAGAAAGATTAGGGTAAACCTGAGTATGATATGAATTTTAAAAGTAAAGCCATTTAGGAATAGTTAAAAAGAATAATTATTTTCTATAAATGAGTTGCAAAAGGAAGAATCAATAGATTAATTAGATGGGGAGGAGACTTGGTAGTTCTAGTCACCTACTTTCATTGGGAATAGATTTAAGAGGTAACAATTCATATATATTTAGAAGAATATAAAAATCTGATTTTAGAAGAAATAAAATGGTAAAGGGATAGGAAGTGGGGAGAGGACAAGGGAGGGATCTTTAGAGGGGAGAATAAGGGAAAAGGTAAAAGGGGGTATAGAAGGGTGTTTGGATTTATGAAAATGGGAAGATAGGGGAGGCATCCTTGGAGAGGAGTAGGCAAGTAATAGGAGCATTAGGTATAGGGCAGAAGTAAAGTAGAAAAGGCAAGAGGGATAGGAAACAGGAGATATTCACAAATATAACAAAGATCAGGAGTAGAATTTGTTTGGGAAACTCTATGTCTATATATGTACATATGCATTTATGTATATATTTGTGAGTGTATACCTAAATCTATAGCTCTAGAGGAACATATCCAAACTTAAGCGTAAACTTCTGTGGGGAGGGAGGAAGGAAGGAAAAAAAGAGCAAAGTAAAAGAGTATACAACAGAGAACAAAAGAAAACTGGCATGGAAGCAAAGAAAAGATGGATGGTTCTCAACACAACATGTCTTATTTATCATACAGGCTTCCTTGAAATGAAAATTTATTGTGACGTATTTGAATCCTCTCTTATGTTCTGCTATGTGTATGACATGCTTTTTTTCTTTCTTACTTTGTCTTTAAGCCCCAATATTTAAGTTTATGATATGTTTTTGTTTCTTTTTTCTATTCTGTATTTGTGCTTTGGTGTTTGAATCTAAAATTAAAAATGCAAAAAAAAGAAAGAGAAGATGGGAGACACAGATTGAGGAGCCTATCCATATATATACAACATATAACAATATCCATATAACAATGCATATATATGCATATATATTTATATATATATGAGGTATATTTAGTACAAATGCACAGAGATGGGACATTGTATTTATAGGCCACTATAGTTAGATTATTAATTGTGTAGAGGAGAGTGAAGTTTAATAAGATTGGGACGGCTGGAGAGGCCAAGGTCAGAAAAGTCTTTAAATGAAAAACAGGATTTTATATTCATTCCTAGAGGCCATAGGTAGTCACTAGAAATTATCAAATAGGATGGGTGACATGGTCAGACAGAGCATTCTAGGTGTTTGAGTGCCCCTCAAATCACACTGTGTAGGCAACTATCTATATTTCCTAAATGTAAAATAGGTAGTATTTTAAATAGTAAAATAGGGTAGTACCATGTTACTAATAAGGCATTTGAATACTATTAAAATAAAATACTAACATCACATGGCTGTATTTATTAAGTGATGATTTGAGCAAACCATTTTAGCTTCTCATTATTTCATATTTAGCAAGCTAAAATTTACATGCCTTTTTAAACTCAGCTAACAAGCCACAGATACGACAAAATATAGCTTAATAGGCTGTGTCCTCTAGACTGACAAAGGAGAAGATGAGAGAGTTTTAACTGAAAGGGACCTTGGATTTGAGCCATGTAATCCATAGCACTCATTTTAAAGATGAGGGAATTGACTTGTCCAAGGTCATATGGGTAGTAAACACATCATAGCTAGGATTCAAGCCCAATTTCTCCTGCACTGTTCTCTCATACCATGTTTTAGAATTTCTCTGCAAAAGCCAAAGCTAATCATAAAACATAGTTCTTCTTTGCTCCTATGTGTTAACCATGTTTAAAAAAGAAATCCACAACTTGTATTTCTGTGTTTAAATCTCAAATCATATTTATGTGTGTGTGAATTGATCATTCCATTGTTTGTCTTTGAACCCTTAGTGCCTAGCATTGTGCTTGACTCATATTGAGCTCTATAAGGTAATTTAGATCTACTTTCCCTTATAGTCAAAGCAACTCAGAAAAGCTTCTACATCCTCTTTCCTTTTAGTGGAGTGTGGAGGTGATTCTTGGGTCTCAAAGTCAATGGCAGCAGGAGAAAAAATTGCACAGGACCTACCAAGCTGATACTTTGAGCCTAGAGACACGTTACAGCCCTGCTGTCTGAGGACCAACCTAGCTAAGTTTAGAGAGGCTCAGGACTATAAAGACTGCAGGCTTATTTATTTTGTAGCCCCAACAACTATCAAATACCTCCTAGTAAGTGAGGAAGGAGATCTGAATTGAGCTGTATGTGTGTGTATGTGTGTGTATATATATGTGTGTGTGTGTGTATATATATGAGTGCATGTATATATGTGTGTGTATGTGTACACACACTTCTTTATAGTACCCTACACTTAACATACTCAGCACCTGCGCTTTCCACAAAACCATTTCTTAAAAGAAAAAATAAAGAACGGGAGGGGGGGAACAGTCTAGAAAAACTGACCAATTAATCAACCAACTTGCTAGCCAAAAGGCAGGAAAGCCAACCTGAGCTACAGGGATCTCTGAAAGACAAACAGAGGGCAGTTTTGCCAGGTAAGTCAAATCACCAACTGTAACCTTGACTATAATATAATCTCAAACACTGAAGGAGAGAGTCCAGTGATCTAAACCCAAGAACCCTGGAAGTAGGAATGCTTTTAGCCCAATGTTCTCAGCCATCACCCTGGGAAGCAGTCCCTATGGAGATTTAAGCTGGCAACTGGTCCTGAAGGTGCTACAGTTACAGCTATTGAAAACTTAGACAACAAAGTTCTGGTCAGCAATGGCACTGTCCAATGGCTCCGCTTTAGAAACAGGTATGAGTTTGATGGGAATGACATTAAAGAAGGGGTTTTCTTTGCCCGTGAACCTTTGAGACTTTTCCCATCTGACATATTTTCATCTTCCATTTTGGAGAACAAGCTTACTTATCATACCTTCAGAGCATTAGCTTTTAATTTTTTTATTGTAATTCTTTCCATTTAGTAAGTCAGTCCGTCAATAAGCATTTATTAAGAGCCTCTTGTGTTCTAGGCATTTTATGTTGTTGAAGTCATTGTTTATTATTTTCTGTTCCTGTTTACTTCATATTACATTTATTCATATATGTTCCCAAACTCTTTATTCATCATATGCATCATTTAAAAATTGTACTAATGTTTCATCTTTGACCACAATGTGTTGTGCAAATCACTTAAGTATCTGCTTTGTTTATAATTCTTTGCTAACAAAAAAGTTCTTAAATAAATATTTCAGTGTATATTTGCATTACAGATTTGCAGTTTCATTTACAATCATCTTTTTATTGTTGTATGTTATGGGAATGATTGTTTTGTCCCATAAATTAAAAATAAAACAAATCACTGACTTCCTTGGAATATGTGCCTCAAAGTGAGATGCGTTCATCACATTTTCTTATGATAATTTCACATTGCTTTCCAGAATGGCTAGATCACAGCTCCACCAACAGTGTATTAATGTCTTTGTCTTTCCAGGATACCTCTAATAATAACTCTTCTGATCTTTTTTTCTCATTTTTGATGATTTGCTGGCATGAGGTAAAATCTCCAAGTTGTTTTGATTGTCATTCCTCTTAATAGTGAGTTAGTCAGTCTTCCCATGTAGTTGTCACTTCTTTGGAACTGTTTGTTCATATCCTTTAATCACAAATGTATTGTGGAAAGGCTTTTGACCTTGCATATTTGTGTTAGTTCTCTCTTTATATGTTGTATATCAAACAATTATCAGAAATACATGATGCAAATATTTTTCCCCAACCACTTCCTTTCTTAGTTCTGTTATTTTTGTTGAGACAAGAATTAATTTTTTAATTTCATGTAATCAAAATTATCTTTTTCATATTTTATCTTGAGCTATACACCCAGTTCTGGCCTCTCCCCTGACCCATTGTCTATCTGATACTTTAAAATTGGTTACACTGGAAATATTTCAAACTCAACGTATCCAAAACTGAACTCATACTCTTCTCCCCTCCAAATCCTGCTCTTCTCTAAACTTTCAAAATTTTGTCAGTCACCATCATTCTTCTTGCTTCCCAAGGTTTGTAAACTCAACTCCTTCACTTTTCCTTATTGTGCATATCCAATTTTTCCAAATATTACCATTTCTGCCTCCAGAATGAATCTTGCATCAATTGCTTTTTATATACTCAGATACCTACCACACAACTAATTTTAATGACTTTCTGAGAGAGGCTGTCTTCCCCTTTGTTTCTGATCATATCTTATCAGTCAAGGTCTTATCTCTCTCTTGAACTATTGCAACAACTTACTAATTGATCTTCTTGCCTCAAGGCTCTCAGGGTCTCCAGTCTATGCTTCACATGGCCATCAAAGTGACTTTTCTTCAGCCCAGACCTGACCACGTAAATCCCCTATTTAATTGACTCCACTAGCACTCTATTGCCACTAACATCAAGTATATATTCTTCCATTGAGACCTCAAGGCTGCTCGCCACCTGGCTCCAACCTAACCTTTTAGCTTCGTATAGTGCCTATCTTCCTGTACTCTGTAATCTAGCCAAATTGGACTTCTCACTGTTCTTCACACTTGGTAATCCATATCTTGACTGCCAGTCATCCCCAGTGCCTGAAATGTATTCCTCTTGCCTCTCTCTCATAGAATGTCTCTCATCCTTCCACATGCAGCTCAGACACTACTTTCTACATTATGCCTTTTCCAATCATCTCAGTTCCTGTTGTTTTCTCATTTAAGCTATAACTACTTTGATTCATTTATATCTATTCTCTTTATATTTGTTTTGTATGTACTTAGAATATAATGATCCTCATGAGCAGAAATTGTGTGTGTGTGTGTATATATATATATACATACACATATATGCATATATGTGTATATATATATATATATATCCAGTGTTTAGAACAGTGCTTAGAACATCGTATATAATCAGCAAATTCTTGTTTATTAATTGCTATTTTTTGCAATTGCCTCTTTTCCAGATCTGGTTAAGAATTCTCTCTCTGAACATGGTTTTGAAAGGAATTAAAAATGATTTTTCAAAGGATAAAATAGTAAAGAACTCTTCTTACCAAAGTTTCATTTTTGTATTTGAAATTAAGAAAGCAAGGGAGGAAAGAAGGAAGGGAGGGAAGAGAGATAGAGACAGAGAGACAGAGACAAAGACAGAGAAAGAGAGACAGAGAGAGAGAGAGACAGAGAGACACAGATAGAAGGGGAGAAAGAGAGAGCCAGGGAGGGAGAGACGAGGGGGAAAGGGAGCAGGGAGGGGAAGAGAGGGAAAGAGAGGAGGGAGGGAGATAAAGAGAGAGAGCAAGGAAGGAGAGAAAGAGAGAGGAGGGGGAGAGAGAGAAAGAAATTGTCTAGTTAGAGTTTTTTGAATATTCAACTCTATTTGCTTTCATTAGACTTTTATCTCAAAGAATAGATTTACAGCATTTAAAATCCCTGTATTTTAAATACTTTCTTCTCCTTAACAAAGCCACTGCCCTGTGCTTTCAGATGACTTTCTTTTTTTTTTTTGTTTTTTGCTTTTTGGAGGGCAGTTGGGGTTAAGTGACTTGCCCAAGGTCACATGGCTAGTTTTTTGTGTTAAGTGTCTGAGGCCAGATTTGAACTCAGGTACTCCTGACTCCAGCGCCACCTAGCCACCCCTCAGATGACTTTCTTATTAGATTTGTTGAAGCAATATTGAAACACAGAATTATTTTTGTTCCATAAGGAATAAAAACACTTGTTCTCTTCATAGGCAAAAAATGTCCCCAAGCCCATGAAATAATTTTGTTTTCTCTACTACTTGTGCTAGTTTTGAAGACTCAGTAACATTTTGTTTTTGACATTATTGTCATACCTTTAGAGCTGTAACCAACAAATATCTTTTCTTCTCTGGAACCGATCTGAAACTGGTGTTCCCAATATGTGGTGCTAAGTAGATATCGACACAATTATTATTCCTTAATTCACTAAGACCTGTCTAAACTTGACAGAGATATTCACAAATAAAAGACTAACAATATCAAGTCATTCTTTTCTTAGTGACCACCTCCATATACAATTAGTGTCAGACTAAAACTCAAGGAAGTACCATGCTCACAAAGTTTTCATCATGCAGCCATCCAATAGTGAGGGAGATGCCAATTATACTTTGTATATGGGAGCGCTGCCACAGTGGGCCCAGGGAATTACAGTGAGCCCTCTCCCCACAGAGCTTATAACATATCACCTAGAGATGAGCAGAGGGAACAAAGAGGGAAGTCAGAATCTAGAACATACATCTGTGGTTCTCTTCTTGTTTTTCTAACTAAGTTTCTGATCATCAGATATTCTTTTGGAATAAATTCTCTTCAATTTAATTCAATTTAGCAACCATTTCATATGGACTGATTTCTTTGCTAGACTTCAGGGAAATCATGATTACAAAAAAAAAATCTTTGCCCTTGAGGAATTTATTTTCTAGTGAGATTAGGGAGTGGGGTAGAGGGACAGCATATGCACAGATTAGTAAGTATAAAAGATATAGGAAATGAAGTAATTTGGGGAAAGACAACAGAACAGAGATGTAAGAGTTAGTCTGGAAGGACTTGGAAACAAGCCAGGGATTTGAAGAGGTAGAAGAGAAGAAGGGGTGCATTCCAGGAATCAGAGAGAGACTATGGAAAAAGAAATAAAGGACAGAAATTGAATTCAGAATTTTTGAATTGAATTCAGAAAATGAATTGTATTCAGAGAACAGCAAGAAAGTCAGGTTAGCTGAATGAAAACTACAGTGTTAACTGTAAATATTGACCATGATTGCTCCATTCCCAACACTTGTAAAAAAAAAAGTGAAATCTTTGATTTAGATGATCTAAATGTTTCCAAATTTTCACTCATTAGTTATCCTATAGACAAACGATTCGGATAAACTTGCTGTAAAAGTGTCTAAGCTAGTCAATCTTGAGGTGAATTTCTTTATGTCCTTGTGGGATATAATAATACAGTAGTTTAAAGTAAAAAGTTTAAATAATTATACAAATGTTTTTACTGTTTTGTTTTAAGACTTGACTCTTGCTGAAACTGATTCCTACCTTGAACATACTTGGTAATGTTTTCCCCAAACATGGTGCACAGGTCAAATTATATTGTCTTATAAAAGATACAATCAAAAGCAAAGGGAGTGATATTGTCTCCCCCAGACAGGCAGTAAAATTTACAGTCATACATTCTGCACATACCAGGACAGGTCAAATGGAACTTCTCCTATTTGCTTTTTAGATATTTTAAAACCCAGTATTAAGGAAAAGATTTACGATTAGGGACATCTATGCAGCTGTCAGTCATAGTTCTAGGTTGGAAGCAGAAAGAAAACGAATAACAAAATCATAAGGCAAGACCAATTTGAGATTCAGTAATCAGTTGTTATAAATAACATTAATTTGGAGGCATTTTGCCTCCTGAAAAAGGAAATACATTTATGTAAAATTGAGTATGATCTCTGAGTAGGGCTAGTCATCAAATAAACATTAACACTCAAACACACGTACACAAACACAGCTGATCGCTAATGCTTCTATATAATTAATTAGTGATGGAATGTAATTATCTATATAAATTCATTAGTTAATGAAAAAATTGTTATATTACTGACAGATAACACTCATCTATCTAATCCATATGCTTACAGTCTTATTTATATTTTTGCTTTGACAACCATGTAGTTACATGCATGTTTGTCTATAAATATGTGAATATCATGTCTATGTATATACATACATGGGGCATTCAGGTGGCACAATACTGTTGGACCTGAAGTCAGGAAGATTGGTCTTCCTGACTTCAAATCTGGCCTCAGGCACTTACTAGCTGTGTGACCCTGGGCAAGTCACTGATCCCTGTCTTCCTCAGCTTAATCATTTGGAAAATGAAGTGGAAAAGGATATGGCAAACCACTTTAGTATGTTTGTGAAGAAAACCCCAAGTGGCATCATGAAAAGTCAGATATGCTGGAAACAATTCCTCAACAACAAATATATACACACATATAAGTGTACATATATACTGTGTATATATACATACATGTGCATGTATTTTAATATGTAGAATCATTTTGATAAATGCCTATGTAATGACACTTTTTTCTTCGTGACTAGATCTAAGTAAAAATGGCAGTTGGAGAAGTATGGACCAAATGGGAGAACAGGGTAAAGCCTGGGTGAGGAAGAAAAAAAAAACTGGGAAGGTAAAAGTTGAAATGAGTTGAGTGGATTGAAATTCAACACAATGACCTTTAATCATAAATTAGATGCAAGACACAGCGACTGTTTCTACAGATAATAAAAGAAATCTTGTAGTCCCTGCAGTCAACATGCTTATAGTCTACTGGGGAGGATGTGGTATATACCGAATGAAACAAGCATAATGCAAGATAATGGATAATGTCATAAGTGTAAGAGAAAAAATTTCAGGAGGGGGGATTCACTTTCAGCTGGGGGGATGAGGGGAGGAATCAAGGAAGGTTTGATCAATTAATCAAACAAGCATTTATTAAGCCCCCAGGGTGTCAGGTACTATGCTAAGCATTAATGTATAAATAAAAGTATTGACAGACCTATTTGGGATACAGTAACAATCCCTAATGATCTCTGTACTAAAGGAACTTTCATTCTATTTGGGTGATAAAAAGAAAGAAAACAACTGAGTACATATAAATAAATGCAAAAGAAAAAAGATACAGTATCAATACAAGTCCATTGCTAGGCTTAGACATGAACTGCTGACTGTATCAAGAAGACCTTTTCATTGCCAGTGGCATTTGAGTTGAGCTTTGAAGAAACTTTTTCAAGAGGTAAAGCTGAAGAAGTGAATTTCAGGTAGGAGAGAAAGAATAAAAACATACAAAGATGAGAGTTGTGGCAATATTCATACAGAATATCAAGAAAGTCAATTGGGGTAGAATATGGAAGCCATATGGAGTATCATAATGATACATAGCATTTATATAACACTTTAAGGTTATATAGTCATTTACATATTTATATGTTTTATATTTATATATATATATGAAAATAAGGTCAAATAGTAGCATCCAAGTCCTCAGTGGAACTTCTGATCCTATTTCTTGTTTCTAAAATGTACACATCCAATCATATCCTTAACATAAGGCAACTGTGTCATACATTAACCAGAATCTCCAAGGACGTCACAAGACCCGGAGACTCTAAATATTCTGCAACTGAAAAATAACTTCTTTAGACTGTGGTTATATTTGTATGTTCAGCTGTTCTCAATCAAAGACAATCTGATGAATCTTCTATTTATAGCCTAATTGCATGTCCTTTCCCAGGGCTAGGTCTAAGCAAAGGATCTCATGATATGATTCAAAGGCCCCTGAAAGATCTGGCCTGCTCAGGAACGTTCACCATCTCTACCTTGGAGATACTTCTTCTATTATGTATCAGACTCATGTTTTTTTCTAAAGCACATCTTCTAAAGTAATTGATGTACTTGAAAAATGAAAATGTAATCTTCAGGTCTTTCCAATTCAGGTCTACATCATACTGATTGTCTGAAAAAATGAATGTTATTAAGCTTTTATCAAAACAATAATTAGTGAACATTTCAAGCCTTCACAAAGTCAGGACAAAGAACTTCAGATTAGGCTGAAAGGGACTTTAGAAGACATCTTGTTTCATCTCTTCATTTAAGAGAAAAAAGTAAAAGAGAAGTGTGGAAGTTAAATGACTTGCCCAAAGTCACCCAGGTAGATGGCAAGTGTCCAAAGTGGGATTTGAATTGAAGAACTCTAACACCCAAACCAGGGCATTACCCACTATACTATGTGGATATTGATGCTCACCCCAGTGCCATGCATTCACCTGCACACAATCTTAAAACAACCAGATCAAAGATGGGAACCCTGAAGCCTTGAGGCCACATGTGGCCTTCTAGGTCCTCAAATGTAGCCCTTTAACTGAACTTCACAGAACAAATCCCTTAATTAAAGAATTCATTATGTAAAACTTTGACTCAGTCAAAAGTTCACACCCAAGGACCTAGAAGGCCACATTTGGCCTCAAGGCTACAGGTTTTCCACCCTTGAACCAGAAGGTCACTGGTCCACTGAATGACTCCACTATAGAAAGCATAGGAACACGCATGGAATAGTTAAAAACCACACAGATGATTTGTGCTCTGTAGCAGTGAAAAAAGTTTCCATGGTACTGAGATCATAGATCTGGTGAAAAGTTCAAATAAGATCCCCCTGAGGGTTTTGGGGCAGCCAAGTTGTAACTATTGACTCTTGAATTTCCAATTTACAAAAGCCCTATGTTCTTTAGTTTTTCTCACAGCAACTAACATCTAGCCACATCTCCACCCACTTTGTATTTGTACAGTTGATTTTCTTGAACTTAGGGTAGGGCTTTACACTTATCCCTCCTGAATTTAATTTGATCATAACTTGAGTCATTATTTCATACTGGCAAGATCTTTGGACATGTTTATTGTGTTGATACAATTTGTTAGCTGTCCCAATCAACTTTGTGTCATCCTCTAAATCAACAATATCATCTATGTATTCCATCAGATAAGTCACCAATAAAGATGTTGACCATAAGAGATGAGAACTCTGATTGACATGAACCTGATACATGCTCTTTCTGCCAGTTCTAAACTAGAAAGAAGAGAAAAAGGTGACAGTTGCCACAGTTATAAGGTCATTCCAGTAGTATTGGATAACATAGATAGTACAAAAGTAGTAAGATAAATGGTAAATACAAACTCTGAGTGAACAGTGTTCAATGACTAGTCATTGCAAGGTTATACCGGAATTCTTCTTACTTTTTACTCCTCTAAATCTGATCTATAGCCTCACATTCTACTGCTTACTATCCTTGTAAATCCCTGGTTTGTAATCCCATCTTAACTTCCTCTCACTTCCCCATCTTGCTTCAATGGTGGCCCCATCATAGCACATCTCATCACATTCTCCAGTTCTGGTCCCATTTGATTGTGGTCTTCTTTGCTTTTCTTTGTGTGCCTGGTGCTTAGAACAGTGGGTGGCACATAGTAGGCACTTAATAAATGTTTATTGATTAATTCATGGTCAGTAGCAATGGATATTCCCTAACTGCACTCCATTTCATATCTTTCTTGCCTACAAAGTCAAAAGAGACTTTGAAAAACGTCTGGTGCAAATACTGATAGGTAGCCACCTCAATTCTGTGATCTAGTAGCTGAATAACATAAAATATTTTTATTCTCACATCTTTTAAAACATCACTTTTTTAATTGGTTGTGTTAACCAGACTCAGATAGCTGAATAAAATCTGATATTCAGGAAACTGTAATGCAAAACACCCTGTTAAAATAGTGTTGTATAGCATCATGTAATTTAAAATAAACACAAAATTCTTCTTTTAAATTCATATTTGCAATAAATATAAAACCCCAACCCCCTTACCTAACAATACCACTTCTAAGACTGTATCCCAGAGAGATTGTAAAAAATGGGAAAAGGACCCACATGTACAAAAATATTTATAGCAGCTCTTTTTGTGGTGGCCAAGAACTAGAAATGGAGGGAATGCCCATCATTTGGGGGATGACTGAACAAATTGTGGTATATGAATGCAATTGAATACTGTTGTGCTATAAGAAATGATGAGCAGGTAGACTTCAGAAAATCCTGAAAAGACTTATATGAACTGATGCTGAGTGAAGTGAACAGAACCAGAAGAACATTCTTCACAGAAAGAGCCACAGTGTGCAATGACTGATTTTGGTAGACTTAACGCTTCTCAGTGACGACAGGACCTTAAAGAATTCCAAAGAATTCTTGATGATAAATGCCATTCATTTTCAGAGAAAGAACCATGGAGTCAGAAGGAAGAGTGAAGCAGACTATTTTCTTTTTTGTTCTGTTTTGTTTTATCTTTCTCATGGTCTCTCCCATTCAGTACAATTCTTCTATTCAACTTGACTAATGTGAAAATGTGTTTAATAGGAATGTATTAGAAGAACCATACTATATTGCATGTTGTCTTGGGTAAGGAAGGGGAAGGGAGGGGAAGAAAATTTAAAACTTATAGAAGTTAAAAATTAAAAATAAATATTTGGAGGAAAAAAAAACAGCTAGGGGCAACCAGATGGTTCAGGGGATAGAATGCTGGGCCTAGAGTCAGGAAGACTCTGTTTTATGAGTTCCAATACAGGCTTAGACATTTGCTAGCTGTGTGACCCTGGGCAAGTCACTTACCCCTGTTTGCCTCAACTTCCTCAAACTGGAAAAGGAGTTGGACAAGGAAATGGCAAGCCACTAAGTTATCTTTGCAAAGTATACCCCAAGAGGAGTCACAAAGAGTCAAACATGACTGAAAATTATAACAAACAACAAAAACCTAATTGGTAAAAAAAAAAATTAAAATGCTGGCATAGCTTGAATAAGTAATCATTTCAAAATCTATGAATAGCTCATTCTATTTAGTTACTATTTTGTTCCTTCTTTCTGGGTAAGGCAGGGTAATGCTGATTCACCTGCTAGTTCATTCATTATTTAGGGAGATTCACTATGCCATCACTTTCTCAGGTGTATAAAACACATATTCAGAATTGAACTTTCATATACTGAAAGAGTTGACTTAGTCCAATGATGCCTGGTTTATTTCTTTGTTAGTATGATCAAATATATTGAATTTTCAGAGTCAAAAGTTAGGAAATCAGTCATTCATCTGTTCAGCACAGTCCAAAAGCTTTAAGATAAGGACTCTGACCTTCAAGGCATGACAATTTCATAACTTTTTCACATTCTAACCAATGGAATTTTGATTTCTTTGAGATGTAATTACAATAGGAAAGAAAAAGTTGCAAAATTCATATTTATGGGAGTCAGAAGGTCTTAGTTCAAATTCTAGTTTCAGTACTTACAGTTAGATGAGCTTAGGGAAAAAAAATTCTCTTAGCTACTCTGTGTGTTAGGTTCCTCATTTACAAAATGGGAATGATTTTTCCACAGCCTATCTCAAAAAGTTGTTGTGACACTCAATTTGGAAAATTGGTGTAAAGTACTTTCAAAGAATCAAATCAAAACTGGGACTCCAAAGGCCTGATCAGACCACCTCATCTTACAGGACAGGAAACACTGATTCAAAGAACTCATGTGAATTTACCTGGAGTCAGAAGCAAAATCAGGTATTCCTGATTTTCCACCTAAGACCCTGTCAAAAACGAATATCATGTACTTGGTAAACATAAAGAGTTAGAAATATCAGTCACTATGGTTTTGATATTTTAATTTAATTTGACCAAAAAAAATGCAACAAGCATCTAATATGTAAAAAACAGCCCACTAGATGTTGGGAATAGAAAGATGAAACACAGCATAATCCCTGCCTTCAGAGAGCTTACAATCTACAATAGATGACATGTATACAGATACACATACAAGAAAGAGCACTGTTGTGCTAGGTGGCACAATGGATAGAGTGCCAGTCCTAAAGTCAGAGAGACTTATCTTCCTGAGTTCAAAGCTGGCCTCAGATACTTGGTAACTGTGTGACCCTGGGCAAGAAATTTAACTCTGTTTGCTTCAGTCCTTCATCTTTAAAATGAGCCAGAGAATAAAATGATGAACTACTCCCTTTTCTCTGCCAAGAAAACCCCAAATAGGTGATGAAGAGTTGGATATGACTGAAATGATTGAACAATCACAATACATGTAGAAAATAGCAAAGGTCACAATTTAAGCTCAGGTCATCTGATTGCATGCCCCATTCATGTTTCTTATACCAGACTCTCTAGGAGACATGTACTTGGTGGGATTAGAGCTCCAGAAATTCTGGGTGGGAGGTTTGAGTCAGCACTAGGGACTCTTAACTGTGACCTACCCCTTGGGGATAGCTCAGGACACACACAGACACAGTACTACAAATAGGCTGCCTTTGAGTACAGCCAAACAGTGTTCTTCTCTTGACATTTATATCCATATAAATACACCACACAAACTGGGCTCAGAGCAGGAACTCAATAAATAGTCAATTGATAGATTTTATTGAATAGGCTCAATGGTTTCCACGCTTTGGGCCCAGTTGATTTCAATCTCTGAGTACAGGATTATAAAATTAAGGGCCTCAAGGGACCTTAGAAAACATCTAGCTGAGATCCTTCTTTCTATGGATAAAGAACCTAAGTACCAGGGAGGTAAGTAATTTGGGCCAGGTTGTACAGCACCCCAGAAAAAATTGTGATTTGGCCCTAAGATATTCTAAGTTCAAATCCCCTTCACTGCATTGCTTCTTAGTTAGCTGAGGATCTAACAAGACTTGTCAGCCATCCTTACAGTCCAACACCCCCCCCCCCCGCTATATTATATATTTTGGGTGTAACAGCCATAAATAGTATAGTTGCTTTTATTTCACACTCAATGATAAAATATTTCCCTTTGTCATGGCTGGGTTCTTTGAAGGATAATAATGATGAAAAAGAAGACAAATGAGGCTTGGTGTCAATGGCCAAAGGGGGTTGGGTGGAGGAATAACCTCAGTTGGAGATTTGACAGGAACGATCTTGTTCTCCTTTTCCTGTTATAAACATGGACTTTTGTTCAAATTGTCAGCTGTAATATTGTCTTCTGGTGCATGGCTTGATATTTATTGCAGCTGTGCTGGAATGAAGATTTTTTTTTCCAGCTTCTTTCTTAGAATCTCTTTTACCAAAGGGGAAATGAGAGACAGACCAAAAGAAAGAAAACAGAAGCCCCTCTAAGGGCTAGGATCTGGGGAGATTTCTAAGAGCATAAAGCTACATTTCTTGTTCAAGCTCACTAGAATGGTCAATTAGGATTTCATGTCCATCTACCTAACCTGAGAATTCCACAAAGATCAAAAGTGTATGGTTTCAAAGTGTCTTTTGGAGAGTATGTGACCAAGTAGCCTCTCTCATCACTAGGAATAAGGGACAAAGTCATCTAAATAGCATTAGGAAGTGAAGCTCAATATATATGTAAATGTATATACACACAGAAGTACAATATATACATGTGTATGCACATATGTGTGGATAAACACATGTGCTTTATGTATTTATATAGTTTATGTACATGATAAAATATATATGCACACCTACATATATACGTATATGTAGCAGTTCAATAAAGACTTGTAACTAAAAGAGTCTGAGTGTGATGGGAAAGCTATAACATATATAAAATATTTTTTAAAAGAATCTATTGTATTATATTCAACCAGGATGTAAGTCACAGTCTGGTTTATGTGTTAAGCACCTCTGGAAATTCCATTAATTATTTTAGGTCACAAGGGCACTACTTAGTGCAATGAATCCATGCCTACAAAATAGGAAACAAATATTTGGAGATGTAATAAAGCAGCGGCCAAACCTGGCCCATTGAATGGAACATTGAGTTCAAATCTTTCATGCATTGACTTGAGCGTTGGCTGATGGCCAGTGTTCACGGATGCCTAATGTTCCCTATTTCCAACCCAATTCCTCATCTCACCCTGCTACTTTCTATTCTTTACAGTTCCCTCATGGATGAAGGAAGAGAGCTGTTCTTTACCCTTATAGAAATAGTATCATCTCTTGTTAGCACTGGGAAGTAGAATAAGTTGGGTTTTTGTGGGGGTTTTTTGGAGTTAGAAAACTCTGTCTCTGCAACTGACCAACCTTTGTGACCTTGGGCAGTTCACCACGTGTCCTTAGATTTTCTAATCTATAAAATGAGTGGGTTACACTACATGATCCAAGATAGCCCTGGGAAGAGGAGCCACAATGCTGGATTTGGTGATAAGCTGGCCTAAGTTCAAATTCTGTCAAGGATATTAGCTATGTGATCATGGATAAGGCACTACACGATTTCTTTTCTTTTCTATAAAAAAGGAACAATATTATCAGTAGCATCTACCTCACAGAATTAGGCAGAATGAATATAAAACATTTTACAAGCATTCAAGTATTATAGTAATGCTCCCTTACTTTTATCATATAACTGATTCATTTTATAAGACCGAAATTTATATCTATGAGTCAGGAGGCTAAGTGTAAGCCCCAGCATTCTGAGGAAAAAAACATAAGCAGAAACACCAAAGTGGATCCAGATCCCTGCTAATGCTCATGCACTGCATTTGAACAGCCCAGGAAGAGGGGGGGGGGCTGTCTGATAGAATAGAAACTGTGTTAATTTAAGTCCCACAAGTTCAAATTTTGCAATTATTTGAAGAGGTTCAAAAGTTTGAAATTCATTTTTAGTTTGTAAAATCATGGGATCATAGATTTAGAGTTGAATGGATCTTCAGAGGCTCTCTGATCCAATCTACTTATTTTACAGACGAGGAAACTGAGGCCCAGATAGCACACAGGTAGTCAACGGCAGATGTGGGAGTGAATCCAGACCTTCTGACTCCACAACTAGTACTCTGTACTTTACCACACTCCGCCAACTTTTCTTCATAAATTATGAGAACTGCCAGTGTACTCAAGACTATGGGTGGAGGTCCAATGTGTAAAATACTTCGTTCACTGAATACAGTATTTATTGAGTTCCTATTCTGTGTTAGGCATTATGTGTGATAGAAAGTTGTGTAAGACAACTTTTTCTTGTCTTCAAAGAAGTTACAATCTAGTAGTATATTCAAACCATTTGGATACTCTCATTGCCATAGTCAAATGATAATTTCAAATAATCCTCTTCTACCGTGTGTACTGAAGGAGAGAGCTAGAACATTATGAAGGGTTTCATGTATATATGTTTATATATTTATGTGTGTGCGTTTTGTGTGTGTGTGTGTGTGTGTGTGTGTAAATGCCAGGGAGGTAGGGTGATTTTAGCATAACCTTTTCTTCTAGGTTTTTAGTCCCATTTGAGTCACTATATATAGCCGAAAGTAGCAAAAATATATTTCTTTAAAATACCCAGGCAATTCAGAATGAGAAGCATGATCCTCCCTTCAGCCCCAAGTTGATAGGAATTATTGAAGTTTTTGGCACTTCATGTACCTAGTGACGGATTAATATTGAAGTTTGGGAGAAAATAGGGATATTTTTGGTTGTGAGGTTGACATTAACTTAGCATATACATACATATATAATATATGCATACATATACATGTATTCATATGTATTCATGTGTGTGTGTGTATGAAAGCTATGATGATATTATTTCTGAAAAGGAAGCACAAAATAGTGGAAAGATACTGGATTTTTAGTAAGAGAACCTGGGTCTGTAAGTCCATAAACATTTATTGAGAGCCATTATGTTCCAATGTTCCAGATGCTGTTCTAAGTGCTGGGAATTATTATAAGAAGAAGCAAAAGACAGTCTTTCTCCTCAAGCTGTTCACACTCTTATAGGGGAAAAACCAAGTAACCAAATAGGTACAAATAAGCTCTATACAGGGGAAAGAAGAATTAAGAGAGGGAAGACACTGGATGGAAGAAGAGTTGGGAAAATCTTCCTTTAGAAAATGGGATTTTAGTTGGGAATTAAAGGAATTCCCAGAAGTCAGTAGGCAGAGATGAGGGGAGCAAAATATTCCAGGCATGGGGGACAAGCAGGGAAAATGATTGAGCTGAGAGATTGCGTATCTTATTTGTGGAACAGCCATGAGGTCATCATCACTGAGGAAGTGCAAGAAACCTGGAAAAGTAGGATGGGGCAAACTCATGCAGGGCTTTATAGGGTCAAATAACTAATTATGCCACCCTCAGCAAAAAAAAGAACAGGCTCTTTGGATCTCTCTTTCCTTATCTGTAAAATGGAGTCCATGCTGGTTGTGCTTGGATAATTTATCTCACAGGGTTGTTGTGTGGAAAGTGCTTTGTAAAGTATAAAGTTAGAGACACAAGTTATTACTCAAATATTTCAGGACATTTACCTTGTAAGTTAAGAATATTTTTCATTTTCCTTTGGAATTCCAAGAATATGAGTATCACATCTTCTTCATCACCAGCATGTGCAGACTGAAAATATGATGCTCATTAACTATATGTTCCCTACAACAAAGCAGGCTGCATTCTCCCTGGAATTATAACTGGAGAATTTGTACTACTTATATCAGTCCAGTAACATATATTCAAATGCTTGCAGATAGTTGAAAAAAAGTCTTTGCATTCTGGGGTTCAATTTATTTATGAATGATTAAATACACTGTGTGCAAGGTACGGCATTAGGACCGTGAGATAAAAAGAAAAAAAAAAAGAAAAACATGCCAGTCTTTGCCCTTTGCAAACTTAAATTCAGGCTATCGTTTAATGGTACAAGCAGACAGTAATTTATATTCCATCATTATCCATCTAAGATTCTTAGGTAAGCATAATATCAGTTGATAGGAGACAAAGGATAGATTCCTTCTAACCAACACCACTATTCAATAGATTCTGATCATAGTTGGTCATTTCAAATGATAAACTGCCTATAAGAATCCAGTTAATATTCCTATTGTTTTACAATAGATGCTGTCTTGTCCTAAGCATTAAAATGATCTCTTTCAAATATTTTGAGAGTAGCTAATCCTGATTCTGCTATGTCTTCTTCTCACATGTGGTTCCAAGAAGCAACTGCATGTGCAATGGCCACACTCTGGTAAAACTTTCTCAGCAAACAGCCTAAACTAGGCTGAGGGTAAACCAATCAATGAAATAGAAGCATGTCTACCTCAACCATGTGAGGACCTGCCCCCCACAGAATGGGTGGATGAGAACAATTTGCCTAAAGACCATAAAGGTGGGTGAAGTAGGTGCTATGGAACACTTAGAGCTTGCTCAGATATTGAAGACACTAAGCTCATCCATTGCATGCTAGGTCATCTCCAGTTGTCTTGTCTTTCATCTTGCACTGGAGTTTGATGACTGGAAGAGAAAGTGAGGTTACCAATTTTGTGCAACTCTGCCTCACTTGAATCTAAGTCACAAGCAGGTCAAGACATTATTTGTGATGTCATTGGTCCTTTTAAAAAGCAAAGGACCAATAATATATCCTACCAGTGTAAGCTGGGAAAATGTACTTCTATCTCTGGGCCTCAGTTTCCTCATCCGAAAAAAGGGGAATTGGATTAAATGATCACTAAATTTCTTTGCAACTTTAATTTCTATAATTCTACTTCAAAGCACCCGTAAGGTTAAATTTAACAAAAATTGTGGAATTCTGCTGTTTTGAAAGAAGTTTAGAGATCAGCTAGTCCAACTTCCTCATCTTAGAGAAGAGGAAATTGAGTTCTAGAAAGATTTGATAATTGGTTTGATATTATACAGCAAGTTAGTAATAGAATCAGGATTAGAATGATGCTAAATTTAAAGAGAACAAGGAAAAGTTTGTATACAATCACAGACACGTTGTATGTGTGATGACCAACCTCGATAAACTGGACTCTTCTCAGCAATGCACAGCTATAAAACAACTCTACACGTCTCAGGATGGAAGGAGATGTCTACACTCAGAGAAAGATCTAGAAAGAACAGAGTTTAAATGGAGACTGAAGCAATGCATGCTGTCATTCTTTTTCATGTTTGGTTCTCTTTCTTTTTTCCTCATTGTTCACTCCATTGGTTACAACCCTTCTATACAACCAGACTAATGTCCAGTGTGAAAGTATCTGCAGATCCTATACTTGATTGCGTGCCACCATGGGATTGGATGAGGGGGAGGAAAAGGAGGGGAGAAAATTTGAAACTCAAGGGATTGTGGAACTGAATCTTGTAAATGAAAAGTAAATAAACAAATCAAATTTAAAAAAAAAAAGAATCCAGATCTCCTATGCAATTCAAAAAGCACTGGATCTGGAGCAAAGGGTTATGCTACTTACCACTGAAGCAGTCTTACACAATTCACTTCATCTCTTTCACCTCAGTTTTCTAATAAGTAAATTAGGTGGATATTTAGACTAGGTGATCTCTAAAATTACAAAATCCCATGATTCCAAATACAGTGTTTTTTTCTATTCCTACCCCACTTCATCTTTCAACCATAGAGCAATGCCAAAATGAAAATGGAGGAATTGGCAGTTCATAATGTTCTATATCACAGTTATGAAAATAGAAGTTTATGCTAGGAAGTTTTGGTAAATATTCCATATTAATTCCTAAAAATGCGAAGTATAGAAATATATGTGTGTATGCATGTGTGCATATATGTATATGTATGTATATACATATATGTGTGTATATATACACACACACATACATATGTATATATGTATATATATGTGTGTATATATAAACTCTTCAAAATTAGGAATAGTACAACATTTTCAGATGTTCAAAATGGATAAATTATTTCAATTAATTATAAATATGATAATATTTGCTAAGGTATTGGATCAAATATGTAACAGTAATGTCTTCCTTTTTAAAGATTAATTTTTTAAAAGATATGAATGTCATTATAAAAATTTTTTAACTTCAACTAAAATTATAATTAATTGAAACAATTAAACTTTTACCAATCTATGAAAAAACAAAGATAATTTCTACTGAAGACAAAAGAAACCTTTTTGCTTGTCCTATTAAGACTATTGATTACATAATGTGTAACAGCAATATTTTATTGGGAATTGGACATTAGAATGTGCTTACTGGTTACTCCAATAATTTGGAATTGGACTTTAGGGGTAACTTTTAATAACATGACAAGTTTCTTTGTTTAAGTCTTTGCTGCCATCTTGTGGTTGTTAAATTAACTAAAGGAGAGAAAATCTGATATTTTAAAGATCAATGAACTGACATTTTATCTTATTTCATTAATGTTACTATCAAATGTTAAATATTTGAAATCAGAACAAGAGCAATATATTGAAACAGGCAGTTCTTATCCTTTTTTGTGTCATGGACTCCTTTGTAAGTTGGGTGAAAACCTAGAGACCCCCTCTCAGAAGAAAAAAAAATGTCTATTACCTACATACATAATGAAAAGAAATCCCTAAGTTCCAATTAAAGGTTAATGAAAAAAATGTTTTATTTTTATCCTACATTCAGGAGAACATTGTAAGTCTCTCCACATGGTAGAGGGTTTGATAGACTTCAGGTTAAGAAGTCATGCACTAAATCTTTGATTAACTATGTTCCCCTACATTTTTCCCCCTCCAGTTTATTTTCAGGGAAAGTAACTATATAACCCCAGAGAAGTTCATGTCAGAAAATGTATTCATTAAAAAAAAGAAAAAACTTTCAAGGCATACCATTAGACATATGATGATTCAGCCCAACAGTTTAATGTAGATGAGAAATAATCCGCATTGGACTCTAATGCACTGTGAGATTCTAAGCATTACAAAAAGATCCTAATATCTAAACTATATTGTACTTTCTAGGTCAGGAAGATGTGGTCATTTGTGGGGAGGGGAGTTGCTTTGTTTTGATATTTTTTTATAATAGAAATTGTTTAACAATCACTGGAACAATCATTTTGGGGTTTTTAAATTTGTTTTAATTCACATCTAACTAAAATTAAAATTCAAATAACCAGAACATGCCATTTCTTGGGGATTCTGGTCAATCAAGTATATCTTTAGATAAATAGCAATTTTTTTGTTGTTGTAAGTACAAAACAACTGAAAATTTTCAGAATTTGCTGCACTTTCATTTCAATGGGTAGTTTGGGACTTTGAAAAAGAAATATAACATTTTAAAACAAATGTCATCCAGTCATGATTATGGATAGTGATTATAATAAGCAACATAGTGTATGTAGAAGAAAGTTGGACTTGAAATCTGGGGAAACCTGATTTCCAAATTTCTGATCTCTGAAACTTTCTAGTTATGTCTTCATGAACAGCTCTCTATGCCCCAGTTCCCTCAGCTATTAAACTGGGAAAAGAGTAACTATAGAATTCAATTCAGAGGTTTGTTGTGAGGACTAAATGAAATAATTTATGAGATAAGATGTTTTGCAAAACTGAAAAGATAGTTGTTATGCAAATAAGCCCACCTGCCTGGAAATTCAACTATTATATACACTTTTAGAGAGAAGGAATTAACTGTCAGGTCCATTTTTGATGGTCAATAAAATTTAATTAATGACAATGAAATTGGACACACAAATTACAATATTCTTTCTCAGTATAAGTTTTAACATTATGCTTCAGACTTTCCATACTTCAATATTATGTCCCTGTGTTGGGTACTATCAAAATCTCCCAACAACTTCTGCTCCTTCTGCCCCACCCCTATTTCCATATCTGTTTTGTGCGTCTTCCCCCATTAGATTTTAAGTTCTTTGAAGGCATAGTGACTATTTCTTTTTGCCTGTATTTGTATCCACAATGCCCAGCACATAAATAAATACTTCATAAAACCGTGTTCTCTTGACATGACTTTACAGCAAAAACAGTTTTGATATATTGCCTTTGTATTTCCAGTGCCTAGCAGACTACCTGCTAATTTGCAAGTCTTTAATAAATATTCACCGAATCAGATTGTTTTCTACTCATTACTCACATGGCATTAATTTAATACTCTAAACAATTTTGAATAAGAGTGGGATCCATATCTTTCTATCAATGTATTAATCAACTTTAGGTTCAAAAAAATAATCACTAGCAGATCCAGACCTATAATGTGTTATTAATAAGCATCTCTGGTGACTTTTCTCAAGAGATTCTACCAAGAAACTACATTACAAAAATGAATTAGAAATATTAAACAGAAAAAAGTTATTTTTAGTAACTTAAATCTTCTTTAATAACAAGGTCATCTTAGTTATAAGATGCCAATATAAGGAACTTAAAAGTGAAAAGGCATATAGGGCAAAATCCTGTGGGTTCATACCACAGCTTTTTAATTCATTTTCTTTGTAACCACAGGCAGATCAATTAACATTTCTATACCAAAGATATTTTCATCCAGAGAATGAAGTGGTTGGATGGAATGGCCTATAAAGGTCTTTTGACATTGAATGTGTTATTCTGCAATTCATTATTTTTAAAAGAAAAATTTGGCCAAGCAACTTTGGTTAAACATTGCTTATAACTCATAAATACTTATTGCTAAACTCATTTACTCCATTAGGCTAAAGTATCACTGAGTTTACCAAAGTAAGTATTCTCTCCAAAGAAAAAAAAGTTTACCAAAGTAAGTATTCTCTCCAAAGAAAATCCCCACCCATAGCTAACCCCACTCCACCCTACCATTCATTTTTAGCTATAAGACTTTCCTTAAAAATAAAAAATCTAATTAAACACTTAAGACATACATCATACTTTTTGGTTATATTAATTAATAAGACGTCCAACAGCTTCCCAGAGTGAATAATGCTTAAAGAAGTTTAAATGATTCTTAGCTATTTAGCGAATCCATTTTTTCTCATATATGAACATCCTCAGGGAGAAAGCCATTCACTTTTATCATTCAATTCATCAAAAATTTTCCCTATGAATTTTCTACAATGTGCAGAGAGACCACTTTGGAGGGTAGGGAATGACATTTAAATAAGATAATGATTCCTGCCCTGAAGGAAGTCAAATGTCTAGTAAGTTCAGGTTACTAAAAGCCATATTTAATGGGGATAATGACCACTAAGCATATGTTATTGAAAGGTTGTCACAATTTTTAAAATCATGTGACAAATGTCTCAGGATAGCTCATCATTTAAAGGAACTACACACTTCTTTGCAATTTCAGATTTTGATATATATCCTTCCTGTAGGGTACACTATACTTATATTAACTTACAAAGGGGGTCTTAATAATTTTATACAACTAGTGAATTTTCCGAAGCATCTTACTATTCCCAGAAGAAGCTGGCACTTTGGACAAACTGGCAATTTATCTATGTCACATTTGTTTCAGTTGTCATCTACCCCATTCATGCCCCCTGGGATTGGTGCTTTTTTAAATTTTATAAAGAAGCAACACAGAAATAAAGGTTCTGATTGGATCCAGACAAGCTGTCTCATTCTGAGGAAGTCATTCTGTTGTAAATTAGAGCTTCCCATCATTATTGAACTTCTGGTTTAATTTTTCACTTAAATGAGACATCACATTCATGCAGTAACTGGGTCAGTAAGTTGAAGCTCACATTGGGCCAGGCTGACCCAGATTGACACAGTCCTTGCAATCTCAACGTGACCCAGTGGGTTACATACTTTTATTTACCTCCTACTATATTCATTTTTAATGCTTTAATGGACCCGTGAAGTCTTTGATATGTGTATTCTTCTGACAATGCAAACCCCTCCATGCCTTCTCATACTGGACTAGAGGATGGGAAGCTGGACTAGGAGTCAGGAATACCTGAGTTTAAATTTCATTTCCTACCTTTACTAGCTGTGTGACTGGGGAAGCAATTTAAGTCCTTCCAGGCTCTATTTTCTAATTTGTAAAATAAAGGGCTCAGGTTTATTGATGTCTTAGATTTCTTTGAGCTCCAAAGCCATGATCCTTTGTATGATAATTCACTATCTTAGGAATATCCTCATAGCTGTTCTTAATCTGTGGGTTGTGACCCCTTTGGGGGTCAAATGACCCTTTCACAGGGGTCACCTAAGACCATCAGAAATCACATCTTTCCGATGGTCTTAGGAACCAAGACACTGCTCCTCTATCAGTCTCCAGGTGAGTCCGCCCACATGCAGATATGTCCACATACAAGTATTAAAGGGTTGCAGCATTAGGAAGGTTGAGAACCACTGCAAGGTATGTATCTAGCATGTTGGAGACTGACCTTTTGTTCTTTTAACATCTTGAGAGTATTATTGTAGCACTCAGACTGTCCAAGAAAACATTATAGGCACTAGAAATCCAATGAAGAAAGTCATTGTTTCCTTTTTTAATTAGGGCCAAGAACTGTGATTTCATTTATCTAGGGAGTCCTCAGTGAGAAATTTTCTCTACATTGCTGGTTAGCACTATTGTTGCAACTTACCAGTTTTAGAGGATTGCCTGAAACACTGAGAGGTTAAATGATTACTACCTGAAGGGAGGAACTTGAACCTAAATCCAGATCTCCTTGACTCTAAGGTCATATCTCTGTCCATCCATTCCTCATTCCCTGGACTATGCAAACATTCTTTGAGCCTACCTCCTCATTCACTTTCCCATTGCTGAGTTTTTCCCTTCCATTTTGGGGAAGGGTCAATACCAGTCATCATTCACTTGCCAGACTTTACTCCTAAGGCACTTAGTCTATACCTCCCTTTCTTCTTCATTTTCAGCTTTCATTAATGTTTGTAGTCTTCCCCTATTAGAATGAAAGATCCTCGATGAAGGGACTGGTTTTTTTATGATTTTGTATACTAAGTGTTAGCAGAGTGCTTGGCACATAGTAAATGTCTTACATAAATGTTTGTTGTTTGTCCACTACATTATGCATGCTGCCCTTTTGCGGTTTAAATCAGGGAATTTTATCTTTATTTGTGTCAAGAACCTCCTTGGAATGCTGGTAATACCAATGTGTTCCTGGCTCAGAATGTTTTTAAATGCAAATAAAATACATAGTATCACAAAAGAAACCAATCATATTGAAAAAATCAATATCAAATGCATATGTTTATATGTGATTGGGCATGTATACATCTATGTGCATATATATGTGTGTGTGTATAATCACTAAATTCTAAAATCTTTGTTTTATCCCCATTTCTAACATTCAATAGATTTATGGCGTTATCTAAGTCAGTTTTCCTGTTGAAATCCCTGCCAGAAGATTTATCATTGGCTATCACGCTGGGGCCTAGTTTCTCATACCAGCACTTAAAGTCACAAAGAGGTCACCTCCTAAGTTTTATGATATTGTAATTCCAGGGCTGTGCGATTGAGATTCAGGCTCAGCATGAACCAGAAGTTGTATTAAAAACTTAGAAATTTTTAGGGCAAAAAGTAATTTTGTGAGATTTCAGAAGGACTTGTATGTAATGAGGGGATCTTTTTCTTGCATAAAGGATGTCATCATACTTGCAGAGAACTAAGGAGACCATTGACAATGATAGCTGAAAAAGATATTGAGGGAAAGAGTCCAACACTAATCAATGCTTTGGTTAGCTGAGAGATGTAAACTTAAGGAGGAAGTTAAGTAAACCAACTGGCAAGTACAGAAAATGCAGTCACCTTGGGGGTGGCACTCAGTAGTTATGATAACAGCATTCATCTGAAGGCAGGAAATGAAGGAGTAATTCCATATCCATGTGAAACCACTGGGGTAATGCAAACCTGCCAGAACCAAAATAGGAGCCGCTATCTATGGTATCTCTATCAGCTATGTCACAAAAATGAGCTCTTGCTATGTTTCATTCCCCTGCCTTCTCCTCTTCAATCCTTTACTTTCTCTTCTATTAATAGTGCACCTTGAAAGTTTCCTTTAGCTCTCAAATACTCCCAAGGAATACTTTACAAATCTAACAGCCTACAGTACACCCTAGGAAACAAAAGATGTCTTTCATTCAGTCAAAACTTCTAGTAAATGAAATGGTAAGGGGTGGAGTCTTGGGCTAACATTTTCTTCTGAGACTATATCAACCTTTTTGATTGGTTTACTTCAGTCTCCTGAGCCATTCGTTTCAATAAAAATAACATGGTAATCATGAAAGTTAGATAATGAATCAGTGAAGCTCAAATTTAAAAGGATGTGACTAGGGACACCAGGTGAAGAATTATGTTAGAATGCTGTCTGAAAAAGGATGTGTTTATTAAGGACATGCTATAATATACTTCAGTTCAAAAATCTTCTTGTGGCAGGATTTTATTGCTATCTTTCCACTGGGGTGGGGAGAGGCAGGGCAATTTCTGGAGCAAAAGAACCTTTTTAATAAATAGATGTCTCTATATGTTGAAAACATATTTCTGGGTTCTAAGTTATAGACTATGGAAGAATTATAGATGAAGTATCTAATATAACTGCTTTGTTCAAATAATTAAAATTCTATTTATAAATAAACACATCTATAAAATACTTGAGTTTGGATTTGCATTGACACACTAATTACTAAGCTTAATCACAGAATGAACAGATTACTTAGGCAAGGTTATACATGGGAAATTATAAATCAATAACTATTTGGAAGATTTTGAGATAATGATCATTGGTCATGTTCAACGATAAGGGTCATTGGGGTCCAACCCAAATAGAAATATATATATATATATATATATATATAAACACACACACATATTTGTAGCCGTTGTTTCACATCAGATTGTAGATGTTGGTCAGTGCTAACGAAAAGGTCCACATTCAAAGCATTCAAAGATATAAAAGACAGGTGGGATACAATCAGATTAAACAGAAGTAGATTATCTAGAAACAGGAGGCAGTGAAAAACAACAACAAGAAGAAAAGCTGTTTATGGAATACAGAGGAGATGATCTGGAACGGGGGATGATCTGCAGAGGTTTTGTGCTGATTTGAAGGCACGCATTGCTATGCTGAGAACTATCTGCCTCTCCAGCAGCATCTACTACAAAGCTCAAGAATAGGGGAATCTTAAAAAAAAAGAATAGGGGAACCTTTCAAGAGTTTTCCTGCATTTCCCTTTACTGCTTTCTATGTTTTAATGGGGAGAAAAAGAGAAAAAAAATGAACTTTCCATCTGTTTTGCTGTGAGCTGAGCTAAAAATGGGAGAGGCATGGCTTTGTTGAGAGCTGATTGGAAGGAAAATTGAATCCCCAATTGCTATCTATTGCTTGAGAAACTCCTTAGAGGAAAAAAGCAGATCTGAGGAGCATGACAGTAATCTGACTTAAAAGATTTGCTTATCACTGAAATTTAAAATTCTCTCAGCACCCTGTGAAGAGTGTCTATGGGCAAAAAGATCCTGCTACTGGTTCACCAGCCCAAAAGAAACAGGGAAATATTTTTGCTCAGAGGTATGAGGTCCAATAGAGGAAAAGATAAAAGAGAAGCATTATTACCATAAGTGATGTATGGTGGAGACTGCTCTCTAAAGAGACTAAGTACATCAAGGTTTACTATCCAGAGTTGTTTATTTCTCTGGACATATGGTTTTCTCTACTTATGTGCCTCCTTTTTCTGTGTGCTCAATATCCCTTAGGGGAATTGTATACATTAGAGGAAGAGTATGATGCAGGCTTATTATCAGACTCCAAAATTTTTATTATTCTTGTTTTTCAATTCTTTTAAGTAAATGGTATGATTAGTTATGCTTTACTGTGTCATTTAATACATTTTCAGAATTAGGAGTCAGTTCTATTGTGAGTGATTTTTTATAAATTTCAAGCATATCAATCAAGACTCAGTAATTAAAGGAATTGTAGTAGTAGTAGTAGTAGTAGTAGTAGTAG
>CM053599.1:62559377-62577205 GCA_028646575.1 Pseudocheirus occidentalis
GGAAGAAAAAAAATATTGTCAACATGATGGCAAATCGAGATGAATAAGCCAAGACAGAGGAAGAGAAACTGGTCTTGAATACCATGTCAGGTCCTATGCCAGGGCTTAATCTGTATAATAAAAGCTAAAAATAAATTAGAAATCTGATTGGGTTAGGTGGTTTGCCAAGTCTCAAATGTCAATACAATAATCAATTAATGATATAAAACATTTAATGTGATCAATAGAATAAAGCCTTCCATTGGTTGGCAGAAGCACTGTACAAGAAGAAGTCTACTTCTAATTTTGATCCTTACTGTGGCTATTGACACAGGGATCCTCCATAGCTCAGATTCTTTCCTCTGGAACCTAAAAAACTTCTTTCTATCCCTTGATCATACCACAAATATTTCCACCACATTTTTTGTTAATTAGGATTGCATTAATTCATGAGTATGCTTTATGGATGATACATTTTCCAGTTGATATATGAATGTCATATCCAGCCAATGAAGTCTATTGTCAATATGTCACATAAAATATCTCTCCCTTGTTCCCTTACAAGCTTGAGAAATCTTATCTCTGCAGCCTAGCAGGGATAAGTTGAAATTTCCTTCCAAAATCAAATGGAAAAATGAATGAAATAATTTTGTCAGAGATATGGAGAAGGTGGGGGGGGGGGGAGGGAAGTACTCTGCACTATAACTACCACAGGAACCAGAATAGGGTAACCAGTTCCTGATTGATCAGTATTCATCACCAGCCATTAGGCTATCTAGGGAAGTGAGACCCACTAGGTATTTCTGTCCCTGTAAAGGAGCCAAGTTTGCAAGTAAGTGATGGTATGCAATGTTGGAAAAGAAACTATATATTGGTCCAGACTTGTCCTCTCAGATTCATGAAACAGTATACCTTTAACCCAGAAATATCACTATTAAATCAATATCCTAAAAAAGGTCTAAGAAATAAGAAGTGGACACGTATATCAGGGCTGGTTATGGGTTTCTTCTTGTACTCTTCATTTGAGTCCCAATTGATCTTTATAATTTTGTTATAGTTACTTTTGATTATGGCGTGTGTGTGTGTGTGTGTGTGTGTAATTCTTTTCATTTTCATTGTGGTGGTTACTGTGTATTTGTTTTAGCTCTGCTTACTTAATTTTGCATAAGTTCATATAGATTCTTCAATGCTTCTCTTAATTTGCACAAAGCGTTAATTATAGCAGAGTAATATTCCATTATGTTCATAGATAGATATCATTTTTTCCTTATAATAAAGAATTGGAGGGTGCAATTTTGTTTTGGCAGCAGTTGTGGTAGGTTTTTCCCATTTTAAGCTTCTCAAGGAGGGGAGCCAAGTCTTTAACCAGTTGATTCATTTTCATGACTAGGTGTTCACCTTCCATCCAGGTTTTATTGTAAGAATTTGTCAATTGGATCAACTTCAGAACATTCAACACTGTGGAAGAGATTTATCCTGATGTTTTTGTGGGGAAAAGTCATCAAAGGCTTTTAGCCCTTAAATCTGCATCCATTTTCTTACTGTTGATTGGAGTGTTTCTGATTAAATATGGCTTTGTTGAAAGAAGAAAGAATTGAAGTGGTACTTCTCAGTGGACGTGAAAGATGGTCATATCAAAAGATAGCAGATGAATTTCATGTATGTCATCCTAGATTCTGTTCCCTAAAATACCAAAACAACTGTGAGGTTTTTTTAATGTAAAAACATGAAAATGGAAAATTATAAGAACAGAAATTGTGGGGGAACATCAAAGTCAACAGAACCAGATTTTTACTTTCTTGAATGACCAATCATTGAAGAAAATCATCATGTTTTTTAAAGGAAGACATAGATAATCTTGTACTTCAAGATCGTTGGAATAAAAAGGTTCATTTATATTTTCAGAAAACTATAAAGTCTTGAAAATGAGGCCTATTCACTGAATGGGCATGACCTAACTCAAAATGAGAAACTGAAAAAGCCTTAGCCTAAAAGGGCCAGGGTCTCCTTTTGCATCCTAGGCCATCTCCAGACTTGACGAATATCAGGCCACTGGATCCAGATGGCTCTGAAGAAGAAAGTGAGGCTGTTAACTCTGTACAGCCCTCTCTCCCTCAAATAAAAGTCAACTGGAAGTCATGACATCATTTTCCTCTTGTCTTGGTCTTCTTCAAAAATGAAGGACAAACACAAAGGCTTAAAATGAAAGAAGGTTAATTAAGATGTAAGGCTTGTTAGACAGTTCAACATTTAGGAAGGACAGCAGGAAAGCATGCCCAATGTATCCAAGAAATGGAGTGTATTTTTAGCAATTACAAAAAGCAAAATGATTTAGGCAAACTTCTCTGTGGGTGAAAACATTAGGGAACACAATATTTCTAAAGCCCCCACTAAAAGATTTATGAAAAGATTCTATCAAGTTTTAGTACTATTTACAATATACTAAAGTGTAACAAATCTTTAATATAGGATATAATATATAATAATATAGGGAATAATAGAATAATTCAAGAAAAAATATGATACAGGCAATTGTCTATCAATATACTGTAATACAACACAATGCACAATGCACAATGCACATAGCACTGGGCCTGGCATCAGGAAGATCTGAATTTAAATCCCACCTCAGACACTTAACTAGCTGTGTAACCCCAGGCATATTGCTTAGTTTTATCTAATCTGTAAATGAGGGTAATAATGACATCTACTTCCAAGGGTCATTGTGATGATAAAATAATATAAAAGAAATTAAGATGAGTTAATAATATTCTAGAAAAAATCACAAAAATCTGTATCATAATTGGTGAGACAAAATTTCAAAGAAAAAAAGCACTGAAGGGATTTTGTTTTTCTCCAGGGCTCTATTCAGTCACCTACTGTATAGATGTTATTTAATGCTTCAAAAGAATTTGTATTTTCAAATACATCATTATTAAAGTCATAGTCATTTAAGGTAGATAATGTGTACATGAAAATAAATGTAAACTACATGATGGTACTAATATATGTTAGAAAAAATTGAAATGATTAAGATTAGGTTAGGATAACATGTAGTTTACCACATACTGCTACATGGTGAACACATACTACATTTTCCTTGCATTTTTCTCTTACCATTCTGGTTCGGCAGATTGATTACCTAACATTAATTTCTTGCAGGATCTTGCTTTAATAATTAACATTCTTGAATTCTTGTTATTTTCAAGCACATTGTAATCACATTCAAAAAGTGCACAAATAATATGCACCTTAAGAATTTTGGAAAATGTACAAATTAGTACTGAAAAGGATACATCTCAAGGTTAAGATGTAAGTAAGATAAGTTTTAAAGATAATTTTTCACATAAAACCAATTTAATGCCCTTCCTTGAAATGTTACTTGAAAATCATTCAACAGATGAGCTTAATTTTTTACTGAACAGAAATTATGAAAGCATTTTAAATTATTGTCATTTATTACAACTCAGAAAAAAATACTAAAGCCTGAACAGCTAATGGAAAAAATTAAATTTGAAAATAGGAAATTGATTTTAACAGCTTTTAGAAATTTGTAGATTTAGAATTAGACAGTGTTCCAATCCCTGCAGCTATACAGAAAGCTAAAAAGAGTTCCATCGCAGTCAGTAGTAAAGTTTAAAGATATTTCAGTTTTGTGAATATAATTTGTGATAAATAATGTAACAGTAAATCACATCAGATTTATTGACAGATTTATTGGGGAAAGGATTAACAGAGTTGGATGGAAATTCATTCTTAAATCCTGTTACAGCTATACGCCGGCATATGAGTTAGGCAAAAAAATCAGCAAAGGTTCTCTTCAAATCAATCAGCTTTATGAAATTTACAATAAAGTGTGTTTTAATGTATTTTATTATTGTGATATGTTTTATTTGTAAATTGTTTTATACATCTTTTATACCAGTTTGATTTGTCAATTGAAATAAAAAAATTTTATGCCAAAAAATTTTGGAAGCTACAGAAATGTCCATTAAATAGGGGATAGCCAACCCAATTATGATATGTAAATGTAATGGAGCTTTTCTTGAGGATGGGGGAGAAATGAGCACATTTATAAGCAGTAAGAAAGTAAGAAGTAGAAAAGGAAATACTGAAAATAAATGACAGATTAGGGATATAGATGCAGCTAACTGCTGAAGAAGATAGGTTGGAATGGGGTTACTTGTATAGGTAGAAATGTTTGTGTTGACAAGGAGAAGGGCCACTTCTTCATGCAAAACAGGAATGAAGGAGAGGACTGGTGGAGAAAGGGATCTGGGTGATAAGAGATGAGGAGAGTTAGAGAAGAGTAAGTTTTCAGCAAATAGCCTCAAGTAGAGGTTTCAATAATATTCAGCCCTCTCAAGGAATTTATTTATAAAGCAGAGGAAAAATAGAAGAAATAGTTACTCATGAAGGGGCGATGAAGTTAGGGATGTTATGTTTGTCTTGTCATTATTTAGGACGGGAGAAATATAGACTTTTTAAAGGCAGTAATGAAGCAACCACTGGAAAAAGAGAGTTTGAACTGTATGACTGATTATCATGGAAGACCAATCTGCTGGAGAATATGGAATGGAATGAGATTAAGGGCACCCATGGGAATTTATGTGGTCAAGAAGGGCCACTTTTTCATATGAGACGGGAATGAAGGACACAGTCATGGTAAGACATCTGTAATGTATGATGAATAGAAGAATAAACTCTCAGTAAATGCTCTCATTTTCTTTTTTTTTTGAGTGAAGAATGAGGCAAGTTCCTTGGTTAAAAGGAGGAAGTCACATGGGAATATGAAAAGATCTGGAATAGCCATCCTGGTGGGTGGAATAGAATATAATTTAGAGGGTTGTAAAAAAAAAGATATCCATGTTTCATTGAAGATCTTGTTGAGGATATGTAGCATAAATTTTTAATGGATCCAATTAACACCATTTTGCCATTTTTCTCCACCTCCATACAACAACACATACAGAAAAGTAAAGGTGGCTCATGTTATTTTTAAACCCATAAAGCATACAGAAAGGATAAAGAAAGAACAAATAAGGGTATAGCCCACAAATCAGAAACTACAATTTAAAATACTGATAGGAAAAAAAATGAAGCAACTAAAAGGAAAAAAATCTTCTAGGTGTATCTTATCTAAAAGCTTTTGTTTCAAGTAAGTAAAAGATCTGGAATAAATGCTAATATTATATAAATTATATGTGAGTATATATAAATATATATGTCACATATTGATAAATTTATGTATATTATTACTCAAATATAATTATATCTAGTCTTGAACTATCATTGTTGCATTGGAATACTTCATGTGTTTGGAAATTGTACATTCTTCCTTTGCAACATTCTTCCTCTACCCCCTTCTTTTCCTTTTCCTTCCTTCAGAAATTTTATTTAATTTTTTTAAGTAAGAGAATAGGATCATTCAGAATTTTGTGTTTCTTGCCTGGACAATGATTTGCTTTCTTGTTGTAGTTTGGTTTTTGGGTTTTGGGTTTTTGTTTTTTGGGGTTTTTTTGTTTCTCTGATGAAAGAAATGATCATCTACATGTAATAATGCACCTTCAGTTTCTTCTAAAGTTTCCTCCCTCTGATACATCCAACTGAATAATACTGGCAGAAAAGAACACCCTGCAAGTTCTTGTGTAGAATTTATTGCCGATCCTTAAGGTCCTTGAGTGAAATTTCACTTTTGAAAGTGGTTAGTGAGAAGTCAAAGCAGATAGTTGTGGTTTCATTCATATTAGATGCTGTTGGTAACTTTGAAAAGAAATGAAAAATTTCATGATTCTTAACAGTGAAAACCAACACCACAGTGCCTTTATTAAATAGCCCACTCTTGAAATTGCTCACTTGGGATTAAAATAGAAGTTCAGGAATTATTGGGGATCTGGTGATGCATTTTTGGAGTCTCTAAATAAGCACTGAATGCAAAGCAAGAAGAAACCACAAACCGTAAAACATGTCTCAGTCTCATAACAATTATGCAAAGAGGTTAAATATGGGCCAAAATCTACTGTAGGTTAAATCTGGAGAGACTTCAAAGTCCAAACCAGCATTTCACTAACTCTTTTTCAACCCAAACAGAAAATAGAAATTGTTTTTGAATATTCCTTTTAATTAAAAAAAACACCTTGAAGTGACCATGTTTTCACTCATTCCCTTTTTAAAAGTTTTTATTGATATTCCCATTCTTTACATCACCATAGTTATCCCAAGAATCTTTCCCCCTTTCTCCATGCCTTGCAGACAGCCATTCCATACCCAAAAAAATTTATTTTCAAAGAATAAAAGAGGTCAGCACAACTTATCGCTACATTGAAAAAGTCTGAAAATATGAAATGTGTAATACCTGTGGGCTTCTCCATAAAGGGTTGGTTAGGGGTTCCTTCTCATATGTCTTCATTTGAGTCCAACTTGGCCTTTTATAATTTTGTTACAAAATTTTTGCTTTTTTGTTGTGTAGTTGTTATTTTCATTAATGTAGTTATTGTGTATTTATTTTGATTTTGCTTACTTTGTATCAGTTCACATAGATTTTTCAATGCTTCTCTGAATTCACACAAAGTATTTCTTAGAGAAATATTCCATTATATTAATGTGCTGCTATTATTTCCCAGTTGATGGGCATATACTTTGTTTCCAATTCTTAACAATCACAAAAAGTACCGCAATAAATATTTTGGAGTATATAGTGATGTTCATCTTATTGATGGTTTTGGGTAAAAGTCTAGTAATAGACTCTGATTCAAATAGTATGGATATTTTAGTCATATCATTTGCAGAATTCTAATATGTTTTCAAAAATAGTATTAAAATTAAAATTATATTTTAAATTATGTTTTAAAATAGTATTAAAATTGTTTCTTTCCATTCCAAATAATGTTTACTTTCAGTTTTAGATAAGCCTTCATGCCTATTTTTGTATCATTGTATTATAAAATAGTATTTTTCTTTATGGAGAGCAGCTAGGAGTAAACGGGATAGAGTGATGAGCCTGGAGCCTGGAAAGATTCATTTTCAAGAGTTAAAATCTGGCCTGAGATACTAGCTGTTGAATTCTGGGCAAGTCACTTAACTCTACTTGCCTCAATTTCTTCATCTGTAAAATGAGCTAGAGAAGGAAATGGCAAACCACTCTAGTATCTTTGTCAAAAACAAATAAAAGTTTGTGGAGTCATGAAGAGTTGGACACAACTGAACAACACTATGAAAAGTTTTTCTCCATCTATTGAAATTATCATGTAGTTTGGGATATTTGAGTTTTAACCTGATTATATACATTATGTTATGTTGTGTTGTGTTGTGTTGTTATGTTGTGTTGGATTATATATTATATTGTGCTGTGTTGTGTTGTATTGTATTGTATTGTATGATGTGATGTGATATTATAATATTATATTATATTATATTATTTTATATTATAATATCATATTACATTATATCATATTACATTATGTCATATATTATGTATCATATCATGTTATGTTACATTACATATTATTAGTCATGTATATTTATGCATACATGTGCGTGTACATATGTGCATGCATTATATAAGTATTTCCTATATGTTTGTGCAATAAACATATACACACATATTTTACATATATGTATATGTATATTGTGTGCATGTATGTAGTATATACTTCAATTGTTTATGATTCTTCTTGTCAAGTCTGTTCTATTGATCTATTTTTTAAAACAGTTATGAAATGGTTTTGATGACTGCTGTTTTATATGTAGTCTGACATCTAGAAGCTATATGTCCCTTTCATCCCTACATCTTTTAATCACTTGTTTTAATGTTCTAGATCTTTTGTTTTTCTCCATGAATTTTATTATTTTTTCAAGTTCTACAGACTGTCTCCTTGGTAATTTGATTGGTATAGCATTAAAATGCACGTTAATTTTGGTAGTACTGTCATTTTTTCTTTATATTGGCATGGCCTAGCCAATAACACTAAATATTTCTCTAGCAGTTAGTTGGTTCTTTATTTTTTTTTAAATTGATTTGTTTATTTCATTTTAGTTTACAAGGTTCAGTTCCACAATCCCTTGAGTTTCAAATTTTCTCCCCTCCCTCTCCGACCCCCATGGCAGCATGTAATCAAGTATAGGATCTGCAAAAATTTTCACATTGTATATTAGTCTGGTTGTATAGAAGGGTTGTAACCAATGGAGTGAATAATGGGGAAAAAAACAAGAGAACCAAACAGGAAAAAGAACAATGGCATGTAGATTGCTTTAGTCTCCATGTAAACTCTGTTCTCTCTAGATATTTCTCTGAATGTAGATATCTCCTTCCATCCTGAGACTGTAGAGTTGCCTTACAACTGTGTGTTATTGAGAAGAGTTCAGTTTATCAAAATTGGTTGTCACACATACAATATATCGTATGTGTACAAGTTTTTCCTGGTTCTGCTCTTCTCACTTAGCATCAGTTTGTAGAAGCCTCTCCAGGTGAACATGAAGACTATTTCCTGCCCTTTTCTTACAGCACAATAGTATTCCATTACATTCATATACCACACTTGTTTAGCCATTCCCCAATTGATGGACATCCCCTTAATTTCCAGTTTTTTGCCACCACAAAGAGAGCTGCAATAAATATTTTTGTACGTATGGATCTTCCTCCTACTTCTATGATTCTTTTTTTTATACAACCCCAGAAGTGGTATTACTGAGTCAGTAATACTCAAAGGGTATGAAATTATTTATAGCCCAGTTCTTTATTTCTTTAAGAAGTGCTTCGTAATTGAATCAATTCAAGTCTTTGTGCTTTAGTCAGTCAATATTTAACTCATTTTGTAGTTATTTAAAATATAATTTTTTTAAAGTTTTGGTTTCTTTCCACTCCAAACAATGCTTACTTTCAGTTTTAGATAAATGTCTTTTTATGATACTAAAAATATCATATTATGATATTATGATATCCCTTTATTCCTAAATTTATAGAATTTTTAGTATAAAATAATACTGTACTTTATTAAAGGCCTTTTCTACATCTATTGAGATGATTATTCTCATTGTTTTTGAGGCATGACAAATTGAGCCCACATAAGGTGGTGAACTTAATTGATAAATATTGGATTTTTCTGACTTGGACTCCCCTATTCCCTGAGACACAACAATATTGAAACTGGGTCCATTAATAACCCTACAGTGACCTGTAAATGTTCAAGTAAAAGAAAGAGTCAGTCCATAAGTCAAACTGCATTGCTGTCTTATTCTGGACGTTGCTACAATCTCTCCAACCTTCAGCAACCACCACCCTGATCAGTCAGCAGTGTTCAACATCAAGGCAAAACCTCCCACAACACAAAGTTTACAATTCACTGAAGGCAGAGATAATAGCCTTTTTATCAATGAAGTCTATTTAATTAAGTTGTATGCATTGTGTTTTTTAGACATAATATTATTTCACACTTAACAGACTACAATATAGCATAAATATAACTTTTATATGTGATGGGAAACCAAAAAAATTCATGTGACTCACTTTATTGCAAGATTTCCTTAATTGTGGTGGTCTAGAACCAAACTTTGAACATCTTTGAGGTAAGTCTATAATTAGAATGTCCAAGCTTTAGCCCAAAGAATTACTGAGAACATGTAGCACCTTCACTTGATTTATGGAAAAGAGGCAACTAGAGGTTCAGCATATTACATATAATGTAAAACAGTCATTGCTTTGTTTTTGGTTTTCTGAATTGCGCACACACACACATTTTATTATAAAGGTTGGCATGTTAAGTATGAGAATAGTGAAGATTTTTTTTTTGGAAAGAAAGGTGACATAGAAAAGACATAATTGAAAATAGGCTTTAAAAATAGTGAGAGGCTTCATTGGCATGATTTTTTTTTGTCTCCACTCTGAGAAAATTCATAAAATTCATACAGTCTCTTCCTCTTCCCCAAGAAATAAATAAAAGAAATCAGAGAGCAGATTGACTACAGAATTATACTTTAGGTTCTCTTCATTCATTTTCAATGAAAGCTTAACTTGACTTAAAGTGGAAAAATATTCTAGAAGTTTAATGAAAGATAAAATTGGAAAACTGGCAAAAAGGAGGGAAATTTAATGAAAAATGTCCCACGACAAGGTTGCCATTTGTTGGCAAGGTTTCCCACTTGATGTTTATGGTCCCAAGCCAAAAACAACAATTTTTAAAAGGGAACATTCAGGAATAGACAAGATGATAATAGGGAGGAGGAGGAGGAGGAGGAGGAAGACTGATGATGATGATGAAGGTGTTGACAACTATAGCGATGAAAGATCTTCATAACTTTTCATGTGCTAGGAGAGGAAAAGGATTATGTGTGTTAATTTTATTTAAATTGAAATCCTTTTCTTTGTATATGACCATTGTGATTATTAGAAAAGAACCAAGACTGATCAGGAATCTGAAATGGTCCATCTTCAGTGGGTCATTCTGACAAATGTTTACATACTTTTAAGGTCAGTAGTGTAACTCTTTACTGAATCAACTTCACTTCCCAAAAGGGCAACAGTTTCAGAGAGAGGTGTGAGGGAAAACCCATAACATGGAATGCATTAAAAGGAGATTCACTGGGGCTCTTGTTGTTATTTTCATTATATGTGATGAAAATGGGATGAACATTCTCTGAAGTATTAAAAAGATTATCCTAAAGTATTGAAAGGTAGGTAAATATATCTCATCATAAAACATCCAGAGAAACCTGAGATAGGAAGAGCCTTAGGCCATTTTTTAATAGTAGTTAAAAGCCATAGCACACATGTCATGAGTTTTGAATAAGCAGATGAATATTTTTATGTTATGCTGAAAATTTCTACATGTATAACATGTTCAGTATAGTACTAGCCATTCATTTCCTGTGGCATATTCTTTCACTGACTCTTATAATAATATGAACCATGGAATAGAGTTGACATAGAATTGACAGCAGCAAATAAATATTTGCTGTAAATACATTGTATTTGACAAGTGTAAAGATGCATTCTTTGGTGATAAGAATTCATTATTTGATAAAAAAATTATTGTGAAAATGGAAAGCAGTACGGAAGAAATTAGGCATAGACCATTTTACAAGATAAGATTAAAATGGATATATAACCAAAATATAAAGAGAGATATTACATGAATAATTGAAGAATACAGAACATATTACTTAGATTTATGGATTGAAAACAACTTGTGAATAAGCAAGACAGAGAGAACAGAGTGAGGTGTGAAAGGGATAATTCCAATATATGTTAAGCTTAAAAGGTTTTGTACAAATAAAACAAATGTAGCCAAGATGAAAAGTAAAGCAGAAAATTAGGGATTGTTGACAGTTTCTCAGATATCTCATATATCAAATCTATAAAGAACTTTGAAAAATATCTAAGAATATGAGTCATTCCCCAACTGATAAAAGGTCAAAGGATATGAATAGGCAGTTTTCAGAGGAAGAAATAAAAGCTATCTGTAGTCAAAAGAAAAAATGCTCTAAATCACTACTGATTAGAGAGATGCAAATCAAAACAAGAAAATGATAAATGTTGAAGAAGATATGGGAAAGTTAGAACACTGACTCATTGCTGGTAGAGTTGTGAGTTGATCCAACCATTCTGGAGAGCAATTTGATACTATGCCCAAAGGGCTATCAAAATGTGCATACCCTTTGACCCAACAATACCACTTCTATAGGCTATGTCTCAAAGAGATCGCAAAAATGGGGAAAGGATTCATATGTACAATGAATATTTGTCACAGCCCTTTTTGTGATGGCAAAGAATTGGAAATTAAGGGGCTGGCCATCAGTTGGGCAATGGCTGAACATGCTATGTTATATAAATGTAATGGAATACTATTGTGCTATAAGAAATGATGAACAGACTTCAGAAACCCTGAAAAGGTTATTGTAAACTGACGCTGCATGAAATGAGCAAAACCAGGAAAACATTGTACACAGAAACAACCACAGTGTGTGATGACTGATTTTGATGGACTGATCCCTTCTCAGAAATGCAAGGATCTAAAACAATTCCAAAGGACTCATGATGGAAGATGCCGTCCACATCCAGAGAAAGAACTGGAGTCTGAATGCAGAGTGAAGCAGACTATTTCCTTGTTACTGTTATTGTTGTTTTGTTTTGTTTTATTTCCCCCACTTGTTATAATTCTTCTATACTATGTGACTAATGTGAAAATAGGAATGCTTAATAGGAATGTATATGTAGAGCCCATATCAGATTGTATATTTTCTTGGGGAGGCAGGAGGAAAAGGAGAGAGAGAATATTTAAAAGTTATGGAAGTGAATATTGAAAACCAAAAATAAATAAATTTTTAAAATGGAAAATCTATATAATTTATTGATTAATTGAAAGGTGCAATAAAATTTAGTGTAATAAAGAAAATTATTTGCCATCTCTAACTTAACCCTCTCTGATCTTTCAAGTTTTCTTATATCTTAGTCTCCAAAAGATGCTCTTTAAGCCAGTGATACTAACCTCAAGGCAGTTCCATGAACAAGATACTCCATCTCTTAGATCTGGTCATTTTCTCTGACTATCTCTCACTTCTGGAACTCTCTTCCTCCTCTTCTCTGACTACTGACCTCCCGAACTTCTTTAAATCCCAACTAAAATCTCCCCTTCTACCGGCAGCTTTCCTCAACCCCTCTTAATTCCACTGTCTTTCCTCTGTTACTTATTTTTATTCATACCATACATAGCTTGCTCTGTATGTATTTCTTTGCATGCTGTCTCCCCCATTAGAATGTAAACACCTGGAGAATAGGGACTATCTTTTTGCCTCTTTTCATACCCACAGTACTTAGCATGCTGACAAATAGTAAACCTTAATCATTGTTGACTTATTGATTGCTTGATCATGAAGCAATCACTCTAGCCAATCATGGCTTTCCCATCCTCTTGAAAATAAGGTCATATACTTCATTCCTAAGGAGACTCAACAGTCATCCAAGATCCTATGAATTAACTGGACCAGTTCAACAACAGTTGATAAATCAGTTGGGATACAAAGATCATCTGGAAAGGAAAGCAAAGCAAAATCAACCAAATAAATCATGACTTAGCGCCAACCAGAATTTTAAAAGAAAAATTCAGCCACAGGACAACAATTCAGAGTCACTGTGAGGCTGTGTACCCAGACACTTGTGTAGTTAAAAGGGTACATTGACTGACAATGAGTTAAGTTGTATACTTTCCTTAGAATGAAGAAACTACAGTCTACCAGCAAAATTGAAAACAGATACACAGGTACATGTATATATGTGTTTAAATATGTGTGCATGTATGTGTGTATATAATTCATTCACTATAATGAAATTTCAGCATGAAAATCTTTCCAAATCCTAAATGGTGACTGTTATTAGAAGCAATTTTTAGTACATAAAGTTACCATGTAGTAAAACATTTTGGATTGGTGTCTGGGGATTGTTTTCAAGGTATTTAAAATATAAATTCTCAGTTCTCACAATTCTTAAAAACAGTTCCATTCAGTTTAATTGCATAGTCCAGAGAACAGAAAAGTAAGTATTCTTCTTTCCCTTCAGGAGAGAGTTGTGGTGACTATAATGGAAAAGTAACAGAAAGTAAAAGGAAAAGTATGTTTCAAGGACCTACTATGTGCCAAGCATTGTGCTAACTACTTTACAAATATTCTCTCCTTTGGTCCTCACAACAGCCCTGTGAGACAGATTTCACTGTTAATGGCTTTCATTTCTGTTTGTTTTCTCCAAGAGAAATTCAATTCAAATGGAAAGGTTAGGGATGGGAAGGGGGATAGCAGGAAATAACTGCAGTATAAAATGCAAAAGGCATTAAATTATTAAAATATGCATATAAAGGACATCACCTTTCTTTGGCCTAAGAAAATAGACATTTATATGTAAATTACTGTTCAAACAAGAACTTTTAAAATATTTTTCCTCCATTTAGTAATTACAGTTATATAGAAATGATATTCCTTCTACTTCAAAATTGGTATGATTCTAAAGAAATTAACAGTGAATAGATAAAATATATGTGATGCTGTACTCCTGACTTTAGCAATAAAAGGAATATTATACTGTTAATTATTTAATGTAGTAGTATGGTGTAGGGATATGAGAGTTGACCTAGAGTCAAGAAGACCTAGATTCAAATGTGACTTGTTTCACACACTAGTTTTGTGACAGTGGGTAAATTACTTAACCTGTACATCCTATGGGGTATGGTTTCTCAAAGTTTTGGTCTCAGGACACCTCTAGATTCTTAAAAATTATTGAGGACCCTTCCCAAAGAGCTTTTAAAAATTTGAATTATATTTAATTATATTTACCATATTAAAATTAAAACATCTTAATATTAATATGAACATAGTTTTGACCTTGTGTATTCTTTTAAAAAGATCTCAGTACCATACTTTGAGAACCACTGCTTTAGGCAACTCTCTTAATAAAAGAGAAAAGGCCAGCCTGCATTGGTAGGAATTGCTTCATCTAACAGTTCCCCATACATATGAAATCCTGGGTTCAGACTCAATTTTTAAGTATGGATTTTATTTTCAAATATAAATCTGTAAAGAGAAATTTTCTAGAAAAACAATCCTAGGATGAAGGTTGAATGTAGTATCAACAGAAAGTCAAATAAATTAATGAAAATGATTAAGACATGTTCATTCACTGATTTTAGCACCAATCATCTCAGCTGTGTCACTGAACAGGATGAGTGAGGAGGTATGGGGGACGGGGGTTGATTTTAATTCAGACCAGAAACAGGAATGTGGTAGGCAGTACAGAAGAGATCAAATGAATTTAAGTTTGCTTAGTACCTTTATGAAAGAGATATGGGAAGCTTAAATCATTCGTGGAAACTCCTATTCAGGAATATCACCAGATGGATATATTGTCTCTAGGTAAGAAACAAACCAAAGACTACTAATAGTCAAATGTGTATGCTCCCATGACTCTATCTTAGGCCCACTTTTCTTTTCATACTTTCTCTCTTGGTGATCCCATTCTTTTCCAGGGGTCCAATTAACATCTTCATTCAGATAACTATCAAAATTATCTGTTTAGCCATAATCTCTCGCATCCCATCTACCATGTAAACAACTAATTTAGCCCTACATCTGCACTCCCTTCAAATTTCATTATTTTTTATCTGTCAGCACTATCTCTTTCCCTGTCACTCAAGTTCATAACCTCTGAATTGTCTTAGCTCCTTCCCTTTCCTCTCTCCTCATTGACAAAAGGGTTATATAATGAGCTCTTTTATCTAAGTGTGAACAATGCTATATCTTTCAAAGTCTCGATGCCCTCAAGTCACATCTAATTGTTCTTCCACAGTTTCATTCACTGGATATTTTCTAACCACACCATTACACAATTATATGCTCAACTCTGTGATTCTTCTTTTCCTTATTATGTTTATTACTACTACTAATAATAATAACACATTCATGTAACCCATCAATAAGCCTTTTGAAATACTTACTCTGTACTAATCACCATTCTGGGTAATGAGAATCTGAAGGCAAAAATGAAACAGACTTTTCTTCAAAGACCTTACATTTTTCTCAGGGAAGTAAACTTAAATAAGCATATATTGAAAAAATGAGGGAAAATAAAACAAGGTAATTTAGGGTGGGGAGTGGGATGGGAAAAGTGAATGAGGGATCAACAAAGCCTCCATGCAGAAGGTGATATTGAAATGAACTTTTGGGAGAAAAAAAAACAAGGAATTCAAAGACAGATAGAAGATAAGTATCTATTCTTGATATATGGCAGATATGGAAGATAGGGTATTCTTTGTTAAGAACAGCAAGAAGGCTGGAAATGAACTTACTAATAAAATCAAATTCGGAGTTTATTTTAAAGCTACACAGGTGTGGAAGTAATTTATGTAGAGTTCAGGAAGGAAAATTATATACAATAAAGCTAGAACATTAAGTTTGGTTCATATTGTGTGATGGTTTAAAAGTGAAAAAGAAAAATTTATATTTGATCCCAGAAAATAACACGGAAGGACTAAAATTTATTGTATAGGGAAGTTGTTATATAGTTATACTCTCACTTTATGGAAAGCACTTTGGAAGTTATTATAGAGGATGAATGGAAGAAGAGAGAGGCTTGATTCAGAGTGACCAATCAGGAGTCAATTGCATTTGCTTAGGCAAGAGGTGATTAAGGTTATAGATTTGAGCTGGAGTAATGGTTGTGTAAGCAGAGAGAATGGGATGGAAGTGATAAATATTGAGAAGGTAGAAAGATTAAAATGTTAAACTAATTAGTTCAATGGAGCAGGGGAAAGTGAGGGGTCAAGAATAATGTTCAGGATTGGAACTTAGGTGACTTATGGCATGACAGTGCTATCAACAGAAATAGAAAGGGCAGAGGGGTGAGTTTGGTCAAAAAATATGAGTTCAATTTCGAGCACACTACATTTGAGATGTACATCCAGAAAATCCAGTTTGAAATATCCAATGGGCAGTAGAAACATATAACTGAAGCTTAGAAAATATAATAGAGCTGGATATAGAGATCTGAAATTGCATAGAGATGATAATTAAATTCATGGCCACTAAAGAGGTCACTAAGCAAATAAAGAGATAAAAGAAGATGGTGGAATAAGATACTCAGCTGAGCTCTCCCAACATTCCAAGTCAAATACCTCAAATGGGCTTTTGGAGTGTCAAAGACAACAAATGTCAGACTGAGACATGCTTTCACCCATAGACAATATAGGAGGTCAAAAAGGGAGATCCATGACCCAATGAAGGGGGAGGACCAAGGGCCAACATAGATGAAATATCAGTGGTAGGACTAAGTGGTGGAAACAAAAGCAGCAGCAATTTCAGGAGTTATCAAGCCAGAGATAATAAGGGGACATGGCACCTAGTCAGAAAGAGATTACAGGACAACCCTGTGCTAACAATGGACACAGGATCAGATACCCACGAGAGGAGTGGCCCTGAGGAGCAATATCAATTGCATTTCCAAAAGATTGGAATCCTTCCTAGGTAAGAACTGGAGCACAGATCTGGGGAGGCATGACCACATGTCTCTTCAGATAATAACCCTTTGAAAACAGCAACAATTTCCAGATAGTCAGAACTAGCTCTGAAAACATCAAAGAGAAAAGTCCTGTACCTTTGGACAAAATCCTTACCCTGACCCCCATGGCAGAAACAGAGCCCCACAATAACATAAAGTTTGGAATCAAGAATCAGGGTAGAAAAATGAGAAAACAACCAAAAGTAACCAGACCATAAAAAAGCTGCTATGGTGACAGGGAAGATAGGAGTACAAACTCAGAAGAAGGAAATGATGTCAAAACAGCTACAAGTAAAACCTCAATGAAAAACAAACGAATTTAACACTGAAATAAATAGGAAACTGAGTCAATTTATAAGAATAAGAGCCATTCCCTATGTGATAAGTGGTTGAAGGATACGAATAGGCAGTTTTCAGAAGAGATCAAAGCTATCAATAGTCATATGAAAAAATGATGTTACTATTGATTGGAGAAATGCAAATTAAAATAGCACCAAGATATTATCTCACACCTATAAGATAGATTAGCATGACAGAAAAGAAAAATGACAAATACTGAAGGGAATGCGGAAAAATTTGAGATAATAAAAGGTCACAGTCACACTCTTAAAATATATACAGAGTTAGAGGGGATTATATAGATTATTAATCAGCAAAGGAAAATTAGAAGAAACAAGTAGAAGGAAAAGCAAGAGAGAAATAAAAACCCAAAGAATACAAAATATTGAAGCAAGTTTAGCGGTCAAGAGTATCAAATGTGGCAGACATGTTGGAAAAGAGAAAAATTGTAGGAAAGCCACTATATTTCCATTTTTGA
>CM053599.1:62596266-62613333 GCA_028646575.1 Pseudocheirus occidentalis
CAATTAAAATCACACCTTTATTGTTCTGTTTATATGAGGTAAAATTCTTTCCTAAAAATTAATTTTATAGCATCTCTAGAAATTGCTACCTTTTTTTTAAACCCACTGCCCATGCTTGACAATCTAATTACAGGTTTTAGCAGGTATGCTGAGAGGTCTAGTGATTTCCATCTTGAATATAACACAGCCAATTACTCTCATTTCAGGAAACCTTACGTTATTAGCAATAGTTAGCTAACTGGCACTTTAAAGCTCAATAAAGTATCTCCAAAGGTCATTGGTAATTACTAACAACAGGCAAGTCATATAGCTTTCAGGAGCACAGTGTTTAAAACAGGACCAAAAAAAACCCCACCTTGGTCTATAATTTAGGGGGTGCCATGTTGTCCAGACAGAGTATCCCAAGATTCCTCCCACCTCAGTGGTTTAGAATGCTTAAGGGTTGGGTGGCCCAGACAACCAAATGGCTCCTCTAAGGGATATTTGGAAAAATAATGATGTCTCTTGTTGGAGAGTCAAGGAGAATCAGGCCAAAGGTAAAATCTTCAATGTGACTAGAGATATCTCTGGTCAATTATCATATGTTCTTGAATTCTCAAAAGAATCTAATTTACAAAATGGAAATCAATCTATCTGTCCTTCCTATCTAGGAGGTTATAAGGATAGAATGAGAAATTATAGGTGAAAGCTTCAAAAAATAAAAGACATACGCAAAACTAGGGTATCTTTGTTGAACACTTCATTGTTAGCACCTATTCCATTTACATCCTATTCAAAGACTTCATGATGACCCTATTATACAACACTCCATTGTGATCTGAAAAATATTGGGAAATGAAATTGTCCCTCACAAAGACGTAAGAACCCCCAGCCCATCTTTAGGTGAGCATAAAAACACTATAATAATGTCTGAGGTGTGTGTGTGTGTGTGCGTGTGTGTGTGTGTGTGTCTGTAGCATGGGACTATTTTGCTTAATGGTTTCTTTTAACTCCCTTTGCTCCAAATAAAAATGTTTGAGCTAATTAGGCTTTAGGGGTGATATGGATCTTGTATGTCATATATACTGCCTTCTCCTTGTCCATCATCTATTGACAGATGAAGAAACCCATGTCAAGTTTCACACTCTATTCAAGTTCATATCTTTTCATTCTCAATCTAGAACTCTTCAATATGCTACATGGAGAAAAATATAGATGAATGATATCCAATCCCAAACCTGGAAGTTTGGGAGAATTTGGGCATGATTTTAAAGAACAGAGATATTAGTTGGATGGGCAAATTAGCTTATCATATATCTAGATCTAGAAGAAAGCTCAGAGGCCACTTCATCTCTTATAGTGAAAGAAGAAATTAACTGTGACATCAAGTAACACTCAAGGTTATGCAAAATTAAGGACCACAGGCAGGGTTTATATCCAGATCCTGTTATTCCAGAGATAGTGTTATTTCCAATGTTTCTTCATGACTTCCTTTTATGGAAAAGATCAAGGGCTACTTTTTGAAAACACTGAGTATAAGATATGGGACATAGAAGCATAGGTATACAATTGGGGTGGGGTCACCTCTTCTGAAACTGCACAAGTGGGAGAATGATGAGTTTTAAAGGAGTGAGAGAATGAACATTGAGGAGATCATGTAAGATGATTTCAGCCTTTTCAATAAAGAAGAAGGTGAGGCCGTCTGGTGAGAATGAGGAAGAAGAGGAAGGAATTGGGGTCTTCAAGGGAAAGGAGAAAAATTGGGTCATTTACTGCCAATAATTTGATATTGAAAAAATAACAGATGAATAAATAACTTTCCATGCAGCAATAAAACTTAAGGTGAAACTAGTTTCTGTAACTTCATGGTTTTCTCTAACAGTGTTTAATAATCAGGAGAAGATTGTTGGAAGAGAAATTGAAATGACCATATTGAAAATTAGAGATGATAGAAAGGTGGAGGACTCAATGAGTGTCTCATTCATCTCATTTCCTTATCTTTTTTTTAAAAAATGATTCAAGGAATTAGTTTGTCTTTATTTGTCTTTGCTGATAAAGACAGATTTGCTTAATGAAAATTCTAACATTATTACTAACCAATTAATTGTTTTTCCTATTATAATTTAATAAGAGGAGAAAATACTTGATGATCTTCAGAAGGAAAAAAGTCACCCAATTTTTACTGAGCTTAACGCCAGGTAACTAAAGCAATAATTTTGAGCTCTAACTAAACTACTCACATTTAGAAAATTCAGGACAAGCCTCCAAGGCATACATACTTAGGGATTTGCTTAAAATGACATTTCAGCTCAGATGGGCTAGTGGCCAGCACATGAAGAGAGGTAATTTGCCCTAACCTGCCTAGTTCCAAATTCTAGTAAACTTGGAAACAATTGGGGAAAGGCAGTTTGCCAGCCATATGACTAGGGAAGAAAATGAGAGTTAGAAGTACATCGGGACTATGGTAAGATTTTACTTATCTTGAGTTTGGACCCAGAGAACATGCCTTTCCTGAAAAACAAAACAAAACAAACAAACAATAACAACAACAAAATCCCAAAAGCCCTAACAGAGAGAGTGGGATTATAGATCTCATAACTGGTTTCTCTAAGTTATAGATATGGGGTCATAATTATCAGCAGATTCCTCAAAATGATAGATCCTGAAAACTGGTAGCATTTCTGCCTAAAAGGGATAAATGATCTCACTGAAAGTACGCACTGACTCAGGAAGAATCCCAAAACCCTTCAGAAAGATAACTATCTGTCCTGGAAACATACGTATCATCAGTCCCTTGTACAATGTCTGACACAAGGTAAATGCTTAATAAGAGCTTGATATGGCAGTAGCCGGAGAACAACTGGATCCAGCAGGCAAGAGACCTCTCTGTAGTGTGGTTCCCAAATGTTCTGAGTGATCTAACCACAGAGGATTTCTAGGTAAAGAGCATTTTTTAAATTTTAAAATATTTCACAGTATGGTAGACCTAGTTAACATTTAATTAATACAAGACTCATTTTATACTGCTTAATTTTGCCTTTTAAATGCTTATCCATACACTAACTGAAACATTTAAACCAATTTTTCAAAGATCTGAATTTTTAAGTTTTCTCTTTGTGTATAATTATTGATTTTTTTAAAAAAATCTGTATTTGGCTTCTTTCTCTCACCACTGTGTCTGTATCTAGGGATTATGGGTAAAGTTTAAAGCGGCCTAAGATAAGTATGAGGTGGCAGAATTTTGTTTGGAGGTAGGGAGCCATAATCATATAGCATATAATAAAGCTAAACACAAATGATTTTGGTGTATTCTAATTTTTAACAGTTTTTTGATGCTCTTTGTTTATTAGAGAGAGTAAATATATAGAGCTCTTTACCATAAACTTTCAAAGACTGTTCCAAATATCTTCATGCAATATTTTTAATAGCTAAAAACTTCTCTAAAGCTTTTGCAACAGTCATTCTGTATTGTTTACTGCTGATCATTCAGCTAAATGCTATGCTTATTCCTTGGTCATTGGAATTGGAGGGAATAGGATTACTCAAGAGAACATTGGCATTCTAAGAAATTTCTCCTCAACATTGTTCATTTACAAACTTTAAAGACATAGTAAGATGAATGAAGTAGATGGTGGCTCCACACCCCCCCCACCTTCCAAGGAATTTTTACTGCTTGCTTCTGTTCAATGCATGAGGGGCCAAGGGTTATAGAGCTGTTCTCAAGTGTGAACACCTGCCCCTCTTGAGACTTTATTTATATGGGGCCATATTTTCATCCTGTCTTAATCCCCTGGTGTCCATTGTCATATCCTCAAACTGAGAGGTACTTTAACATAATGCCTATTGTAGATGAAAAAGGGGCATGTTTCAGTCATGTGCAACTCTGGTTTGTTCTGTTTTGCATGGCCTGAAACAGCTCATTAAGGCTTCATGGTAGAAATTGTTGGTGTTTCAATAAAACAAGCTTTAGTTCTCAGCATTACCCTAGACTGAAATCTAGGGGCAAACACGTAGATCCTCTTGTTCTTGAAAATGACAACCTTGCATTTCATTTCCCCAATAAATGAGAATCTGTCCCCATCAAGACATTGAATTAGAACTATTATCTTCTAATATACTTTTCTTATCTCTCTCCTTCTTTTCTTTACTTTCTTCACCACTTTGAAGGTGGTCTGGTGGAATTTAGTCTTGAACTTTTTTTATTTTAGCTTTTAAAAGTCTAAAGAAAGCCTTTGACCCTGGAAAGCATTTTAATGCTAGCTACAAACATAAGTTAAAAAAAAAAAGCTGTTACCCATTTGAGACCATCTTCCATCCTAGAAATATCTTTAGAATTATTCAGAACATCCTAGCCCTGACAATATTTTCCAAAGTCTCAATTTGTTTCATTTATTTATTCATTTTAGAATATGGGAAGCAAATATTCTTTCTTTCTAATGTTTTCTCCTCAAGAGGTAATTGCTTTTAAGTAGAAGAGGATGCTGATTTATCTTCTTATACAGATTGTGAGTCTGGCAATAGAGGCATCAGAAGAACAAGAAAAAGGGATAAAAGATGTCTATTGCTGACCAAAAACAGGGTCATAGGATCACAAATTGGTGCTGGGATTTAGAAGTGATATAATGTAGATGCCTTTTTTTATAAATGAGAAAGCCAAAACCTACAAAGGACAAGTGAGTTGCCTGTATTTATTTGGGTTTAAGTTTCTTTCAAAAGTAGGATTTGATCTTGTGTCCTCTTTTACTGTGTTATGCTGCTTCTCAAATTTCTGTGAATTAAATCTTATTAATGAACCAGTAGCAAGAATTTCTAGAAATAGTTGACGTGAATAATGAGACACTTTCATTTTTTTTCCTCTCTGTTCCAAATATGCAACAAAAACTCTTAATATACTTTAAAAGAAACAGTGAAACATTTTCATTGAGCAGAGTTAGGCAAGGGCTCACATCTTCCTCAGTCCATGTTGGATACCAAGTAGATCTCATATAAACTGAAGACATTTTGGTGGCTAGAATTCAGGATGCGTTTTTAATGATGTAAGTCCTATGCTTTTATGGTTATTTAAAAGGGAATGGGAAGGGAACAGATATTTTCAAAGCACTGACAATGTTGCAGGAACTATGCCAAGGTCTTTACAAATATCTTATTTGATCCTTGAAGGTGTCATAATTTTGGTCACCGTTTTCCAGTTGAGTAAACTAAGACAGAGAGCAATTAAGGGATATGCTAGGGTCGCACAACTAGGAAGTGTTGAAGGTAGAACTTGAATTCAGGTCCTTCAAGAATTTGAACTCTGAAGAATTACAAGAAGAATAGGATTTATGGGCTGGGAACACCCATGAGATTTGGAGCTGAAAGGGAATGGAGTCTAATTCCTTCAATTTTAAAAGTGCATACTTTAGCCCCCAAAGGGACCAAAACCATATAGGTAGGAACATAACTAGGGGCAGAAGAGAGGTTCACTTCAACTTCCATGTTAGAAATCTCTTCTACCACACCATGCTCGAGCCTCTGGATTTCTGGTGGTGGTTTTCCTCTTTACAGATGACTCCCAAATCTTACCTCCAGCCTTGACTTTTTTTTTCTGAACTCTTGTTCCTTCCTCTTCAGTCCTTTTCTCCTATCTCAAACTCAGCATGTCTAAAATGGAGCTTATCTTCTTATCAAAGCATCAGCAGCCCAGATTTTCTTATACACACTGCTACTAACCACATTTTCCCAGTCACCAGACTTAAAATTTTGGCATCATCTTGGATATATGACCTTTTGCTTCAATTATAGTCACCTAGACTCTCTCTCCCACTCAATGTAAATGTTCAACCTTTCATATAACCTTTCTAAATATTTTTTTCTTGACTGTCTCCATATCAAGAATTTCAGAATAGATGATGATTGCCCTGTCTGCCTCTATGTATAACTCCTAAGTTCACATCAGGAATTCATCCAGACTTTTTAGTCCAGCATTATTTAAAATTTTCCAAACCAGTGTGTGCAACCCATCATCTGATTTCCTAAGCTGTAGTTGTCCTTTCCTGCTCTCTCAAATTCCCTGGGTTATAGTATATTTAACATGGTGTTTCCTCTCTAAATTTGTCTGCAGATGTTGTGGCTAATAAAACACAAGAAATCAGCTGCATATATCCTTTGGTTGGAACAAATCCATTGGCTCACAGGAATCTCATTTATCATATTTAAATCTTAGTATTCTTGGCAACAGTTTGTCAAAAATGTAAGTTTCTAAGTAATCCTGGAAGCATTTAGTCTAAATCCATGTCATGAACTGAATTTCTATGAGGTAATTTTCATTATTTTTCTAGAACACAGTTGGTGTTTAATAAATGTTGTTAAATTAAATTGAACTGCTTCTTAGTGTAGGCTTAAAGAGTACTTTCCCTTATTTTTAAAAATTCCTAGATAAGGGTATTAATGATTTGATGAAGGGGGAATAGTCCCCCCATATTGTCTTTTTTAACCATGAAATTTACTAGCCTCCTTTTATTACTTCCTCTCTCCAAGGGTCAGACATGAGTTTTAAGAAGATTTTTTTCACCAGGTATGTGGAGCAGGGATTGCAAAGGAAATAGATTGGAACAAGAGAGAACCATTAAGAGGATGGCCTAGGTGAGAGGTTATGGAATTCATATGCCTCATCTATAAAAGGTAATGGTTGGTCTTGATGACCTCTAAGGTTCCTTAAAGATATTAATCTAAGATCCCATGATTCCCATGATGCAAATTCATGTGAAATACTGTGTCAGGGAGCAACTGGAGAATGAAGAGGAGATAATTCTATTGTACTTTACTGTGGTCAAGGCACATTTGGTTCTACAAACTACATTTTAGGAAGAACACTTAAAAATAAACAACCAAACCAAACCAAACCAAACCAAACCAAACCAAACCAAACACAAACTAGAGAAGTATCCAGAGGATAACAATTAAGCCACCAGAATGGTGAAAGGACTGTCATTCATGCCATGTAAGTATTGGTTGAAAGAAAGAGGGCTAGAAAGAGGAAGGCTCAGAGGAATAATAATAACTACCTTAAAGTAAGTTAAGAGCTTTTGTGGATGAGGAAATAGACTTTTTCTGTTTGCCTCCAATGGGTGGAAGTTAGAAAGAGTCAAATTTAACCTTGATATCACTAGGAAAACAAGACAATAATTTAAGATAGCCGAAAGTGAAAATGGGTACCATTGAATATTCATAGAGTTTGTAGGTTTAGAACTGAAAGGAATTATGGAGGTTATGTATTTCAGTCCCTTCATTTTACTAATGAGGGATCTGAGGCCCAGAGAGTTTAAGGGACTTGTCCAAGGTCACACAGATTGAAAGTTACAAAGGTAGGATTTGAATGCAGATGCTCTGACTCTGATTCTACTACAAATAGTGTGTCCTTACATTATAGATCTTCAAGCAAAATCTGGGTGACCACTTATTTTATCAAAGTGTTACTTACAGGTATCTTCTTTGAGCGCAGAATGGATTGGATAAATTCTAAGAAAAAAATAAATAAAAGAATTCCTAAATAATATTATTTTAAGTATAAAATTATAAATTTGTAATAACCAAGAATTGCACATATTTTTTATCGTAGGTGTTGTTTATAAGTGCCTAGTTCATGTTCTTAAAAGAAACAAATTAGTCATTTCTTTATCCAGGTTCTAGAATGTCCTCTTCTACTTTTCCCCTTGTTTTTCTAATATTTTCATATTTTCTGTATGGGTAATGACTCTGCATGTCTGAGTTCAGTTTATTTTCTTATCCTTAGTTGCTTCTCTCATCCATAGATGAGTAGTTCTTCTTTTTGGCCACAGCAGCTGCAAGGAGGTGATATGCATTACTTTCTAACATCTGGACCATAAATGTCTCCCCAGATCGCTACAAGTGGCATATGTACCTTAAGCATCTCCTATTGCCTCCACCTGGAAGAAGAGGAGGCTTGTATAAATCAAGGGTGAAAAGCTGGTAAGAAAATCACTGGATGTGTTTTCTTCACGTCAGGGATTTGTAAGATGGTGCCATAAATCCAAGAAAGAAAGCACACTGTCTACGTTAAAAGTAACAGACAGCTGTGAATTATGGGGTTGCAAGTCTATTGTGCTATTCAAGTGATATTACACAGAAAAGCAGCATAGGTTGTGGGGAACTCCTCCTTCCCACTCTCTTAGAACCTAAGATCTGATTTCAGCCCCCAACTCAAAATGGTATTGTGTTTCTCATGTAAGAAATACATCTGTTTTTATAGGAAATGGATCTGTTTTAAACATCTCCTGTTTAGATAGAAACTGAGTAGCCTTTAATGACATATTCCATCATCTCTTCCTTGAATTGCTGTTAGGAGAGAGTTTTTTTGTTTGTTTTTAAATTATCATCTGAATGACTTGGTTTCAGTCATGGTGCAGAGTTCCCCCAGTCAAATCTTCCTTTTATTTTGCTTAGAAGCCATGTGAAAGTCTGTTTTTTTCTTCCTGCCCACTGCTCCCTCTCCTTAACTGTGCTATCATCTTCCCCCTTCTCCCAATGACTTGGGTCTTAGCACAACTAGAATAAAATATTATAACTAAGCTTCAGAATGATTTAAAGGTCACCACATACTCAGGCTAGCTTCTACCTGCTAATTATTCCTCATTTTTTTTCAAGTAATAAAGCAAAAATGTCTGATAAAAGAAAACAAAAACATTCCTTGCTTAAACCACAATTCTCAGCCGGGAGGTAATTTTCTGAAATTACTACCTGAGAAAGGTCCTTTGAGGATTGGGACTATATTGATAAAACCTAAAAATATTGGTCAAAGGAAATAGTGAATTCTAATTGTGTAAAGAAAGCATTAGGGAAATTTCATAGCAAAATATTGAAAATCAAGCCTATTTTCTATTCTTTTTCAAAAAAAGTTTTACATCATTATTACTTTATATTACCAAGAGAAGGATGGTTTAAAGCACAGAATGAAATGTTTCTTCCCAGCAACATCCTTAGAACCAGACATCCTAAGCAACTGCTGACTCTGTTAGAGAGGTTAGGGGCAGCTAGGTGGCACATTGAATAGAGCCCTTTAATCAGGAGAACCTGAGTTCAAATATGACCTTAGACACTCGACACACTTACTAGCTGTGTGACCTTGGGCAAGTCACTTAACCCCAATCCTTCCCCCCTCCAAAAAAAAAATAAAATCTATTTTCTTTTTTTTTTTTTTAGTTTTACATTTTTATTATTTTACATTACCAAGAAAGGATAGTTTAAAGCACAGAATTAAAAGTTTCTCCCCCAGAACATCCTTAGAGCCAGACATCCTAAACAATTGCTGAGTCTCATAGAGAACTCGGGTGCCATCAATCTATCTTAAGTTTTGATAGTACAATAATTATCACTAGGAATTGATAGTTTGGTGTCTAGGAAAGCATCTGATCCAATTTCTTTCAGAATGGTGTAGTAGGAAGAATCCTACACTTGGAAATCAGGACATTTGACTTCTAGTCCTGAATCAGCTCTGCCATCAATTGACTCTCTATCATCAGACAAATCACTTCTCCTAACCTTGGAATGAGAGAATTGGATTTTTCTAAAGGATTCTTAACTGGGGTCTACGGACATTTTTTGTTTTAATATTTTTGATGACTAAGTTTGGATATAGTTTCCCTCTCACTCCCATGTATTTTATTCATTTTTATTCCTTCAAAAACATGATTCTGAGAAGATATCCATAGGATTCACCAAATGGAGTCCTTGACATACAAAAAGTTTAAGAACCTCTGTATTAAAGTATTTCTTAGGTCTCTTTCCAATTCTAAGTTTCTATTATGTTTAACTAAGAGCAATTATTCTTTTGTATCAAAATGCTCCTCAAACTTTTCTACCATTCCTGGAAATATTGAGCCCACTAAAGTTCTAATGTTGAGTTTCATTGGTGTGTGAAAGTGACCCTAAGCTCTCAAAAAACACAAACTCTGACAGTTCCTGCTAAGCTGTAAAGGTGTTGAAAATGCACTTGATGATGGACTATTTTTCTGTTATTGAAGTAACAGGTTATCTAATTTCTGAGAGGCTCATTGCCTGGTTGATTGTAAAATTATAAATATGTTTTGGCTCCAGAATCTCTCAAAGATCATCTACTAAATTATAGATGCTGAAAGTTTTGACTTGTATATATTTACCATACTTCTGAGTTCAATTCTATTTTCAAATGTTGATTTGGTGGATGTATTTTGTGGCATATACAATTTATATCATACACACAAATTATAGATGGCAGTTTTCATATTTAATATTTTAGCTGGAGAAATTTGCATATGCTAATTTTCTTTATGAAAGCTTAGTTCTCCTGTATGTAAATAATCCCAAATATATATGAATGCAATGAAGTTATTATTGGATTGAAAGAAATAAATATGAAGAATTCAAAGAAACATGGGAAGATTTATATGAATTGATGATACAAAGTGAAGAGTAGGACAAAGAACCAAATACACAATGACTCATCATGTTCAGTTATTTTCCAATCATGTCCAACTCTTCATGACCCCACTTGTAGTTTTCTTGTCAAAGAGCCTAGAATACTTTGCCATTTTCTTCTCCAGCTCATTTTACAGATGAGGAACTGAGAAAAACAGGGTTAAATGACTTGACCATGGCCACACAGCTCGTTAAGTGTCTCTGGCCAGATTTGAACTCAGACTCCACACCAGGTGCTCTATCTACACCATCCTTGAATACAATAATGTAAATGGAGACAGCAGTTTAAAAAAAAAAAACATTGCCAAACTCAGCTTGGAATGAACTAACTCCCTGATGGTATTTGGGTTTTTTTTTCTTTTTTTAGTAAATGATGATGGATGAGGAGGATGGGTGTTCCCCACACCCCCATTGATGGGAAACAAATCTGATGCTAAAAACTGCACAAACGGTTCATAGTTTCAGAACCTGAAGGGATCTTAGAAATCCTAGCGTATAACCCCTCATTTTACAGATGATGAACAAAAGACTCAAACTGACCTTCTGAAAGTGACAAGCTAAGTAATTATCCAAGGCAAGATTGGAACCCAGGACTTTCTGAGTCTAGGTCCAGCACTGGACACTATCATATTATGCTGCCTCCCTGAGTTATTAATTTAGTGGTGGGAAAGAATGACAAGGTCCCCTTTACTACAGTTTGGGAAACACTGAAAATTGGTGTAGAATGCATTGGTTGTTTGTTAAAAGCCTTTCCAAGTTCTCTAATCATCAGCTCCTTGTGGCCCTTGATATTGTAACCTAATCCTTTACCCTAAAGATCAACGGACTTGAAAAGTCCTATTTCAGTCTCGCTTTTAGGGGAATTCTAGGGGAAAAATAAAAATGGTTCCAAGATCAGTTTTCAAAATAGGTTTAGAAGCTGTCTGGCATACTTGGGGTTAAGAATGAAAACAGATCCTTTTACTCAGACAGGCCAGTTTTCCCCAGCTGTCTATTTCTCTAAATTGAGAGTCCATTTGAAACTCTTTGGAAGCATTTGAAGGCCAGGCCAACATGTCGATGATGCAACCAAAATAGGACAAATCTGTTTTCTACAGAATGTATCCACTGTTCTCCTTTCATAAGAGAATGTAAATCTTATATGGGAGCTAGGGTCTCCAGTGACAACACCAGTAATCTGTTTTATAGATCTTCTGCCCATGAGTAAGCCCTACTCAACGGTTGCCTCATGACTTTTAATTAGGGTGAAATTGAATGCAGCCCTTCCCCCAGCCCAGCCACATCTTCCCCCATAACTCCCTCTGCCTTGTTGAAAGACTGATGAAAAGAGGTTGAATTTGCAAACCTGACTGCTCAGCATTTCTTCCAAGCCATATTTTCTCAAGCTCTTTTAATGGCTAATCAGCCGTTGGGAACGCGTGTATTTCCCTTATCCCTCATTGCTTTCTGTCTTGGTGATGTCATTCTTCTTTACCTAAGCTTCCATCTTTGTTGAATGCTATTATTAGCATGCATATGGTTAAGGCCAACAGTGCTTGTAATGTTTTCTTTGTAATGTCATGAATAAGGCTTAATTGTTCATGTCCTTTCAATAGGCTTTCTGAATAGACATTTTTATTAACCTAACAACTTTGAAAATAGCTGTCTCAAGGCAAGGAGAAGAAGTGATGGGGGGGTTGAGTTTGCAGTGCTTTGGGAAGGGGGAGGCAATAACCCTTCTCTCCTTCTCTGAAACAGACAACAAACAAAGCTTTAAGAACACAGGGCTTTCTTGAGCAGAACGTGACTAAACTTAACTCATTTAATCCTGGGCCCCAGGGTAGGGGGGTGCAACATCCCTAGTTTTATGGGGTATAAGGTTCTTTGCTCGATTTTCAATAGGCCACCTGAACCCACAGCAACTCCAGGCAGATTTGTCTGCACTCAGATGCACACGTACACAAAGAGAATGAGACCATTGTTGGGGGCTTGTGTTCAGCAGTGTGTAGGAGAAGAGTCACATGAGAGATCAGTTTCTCTGACAAACTTTATTTAGTGGGTACCTGTAGAACATCAAGTCTGTCTGTCTCTCTCTTTTTTTAATGCTTAATGCAGCCAAATGCTGAGATTACATTTTAATGGGAAACTTAATAGACGTTCTCAGGGGTAGGATTTCTGTGTAAACACATGTGTATGAACAGATGTCCCTTATCTGATCTGAGCTTGACACTCTAAAAAGTAAAAAGGGTCTCCTGAGTGCCTGGTAAGTAGCATGCTCAAAAAAGTCTATATTCAAATATTCCACTTGATTATCCCTGCAAAAAATAAAAAATCAGATAAATGCATGGTGTCCATCACATGAGGACCTCAGAGTAAAACTCACTATATTTGCCATCATCTATACAGTATTTGAAAAAAAAAACTTTAGTAGGTTATAAATGGCTTTTTTTTTACTCTGACCTATCTAACAAATTCATGCATACATTATTTTGTTTGATTTTTATAGCAATCTGATAATATAGGGTAAATTCTCTATTGAATTTTATCATTGGAAAGGCCCTTAGATTAATACACACATTTTAAATATGACAAAACAGGCTCAGAAATAGTAGATGTGATTGGAAGTCAGGGGGTTACCCCAAGTTGAAGCAGCAGGGGTTGCTGCAGCCATTGGGAATCTGAAGGCTAAGGCTAGCTGGCTAGCAGAGCATGAAAGGAGGTGAAGGACAGGTGGTCAGCACCAAGCTGCCTTCCTTGGTATGCAAACTCCCTAGCAAAGGCATTTATCACAGTTGTTCCAGTGAAATAGTCAGTCTCAATGAATGAATGCTTTTAGTTTAAGAAAGGATTTTTTTTCTTTTTAAATTGATCTGGATGTTTCTTTATTTCAAACAAAAAAGGTTGTTCTCTCTGGAGGTTTTTAAGTAATAGGAAATGTCTCTCTTGAATTAAGCATAACAAATGAGGGGTCATTTTAGATCCTTTCTCATTTGTTCTCTTGTCTACAAAAATTGCCTCCTTTGCTTCTGAATGAAGAAGTTTTACCTACAGAATTATTCCAAGCTAAGTAGAATGTGTATTTGATTAGGCTAGCTAACTTCTATGTCTCCACTCCTGGGCAGAACCAAGGCATCCAGCAACAGAGCTGACTTATCAGGACAGGAGACAGTGGAATGGTGATGGCCCCATTGACAAAGCTGGCTACTCATTTTTCCAAATGATTTTATATTATTATGTAACATTACATGAAGTATATTTTTACAAGCAATGCATTATATCTATGATGTAAGTACATTTTTCTTTCCACACATGAAGAATGAGAGCTATAACAACCGTGTATCGTTCTTCCTGTCTGTTTTCCCCAAAGAAAATAGATTTTGTGGCCACTAACTTTAGCTGTACTTTTTTTGGCACCCTTTTGCTGTTGATGATGTTATTCACTCATGTCTGACTCTTCATGGCTGCATTTGGGGTTTTCTTGAAAAATATAATGGAATGCTTTGCTATTTCCTTCTCCAGTCCATCTTATAGATGAGGAAACTGAGGCAAACAGGGTTAAGTGACTTGTGCAAGGTCACAGAGCTAGCAATTATCTAAAGGCAGATTTGAATTCAGGTCTTCCCAGCTCCAGGCTAGTTGCTTTATCTACTTCTAGGATCTTTGGCTCCCTGAAATCTTTCATTCTCCCATCTATCCACAATATATGTTATGGGGCAGCTAGGTGGCACATTGAATAGAGCATTGGCCCTGAAGTCAGGAGGACCTGAGTTCAAATATGACCTCAGACACTTGACACACTTACTAGCTGTGTGACCTTGGGCAAGTCATAACCGAATTGCCTCACCTTCCCCACCCCTCCAAAAAAAAGACATGTGTTACTAGGCCATTGGAACTTGAAGGACAGGGACATAGGACCATAGGTTTAGAGCAGTAAAGGTTATTAGAGGTAGAGTCCAACCCCCAAATTATAGGGATTGAGAAAACAAGGCTTAAAAGGGGGGTGAATGACTTGCCTGGGGTCCCACAGGAAGTGTCTGAAGTAGGCTTTGAAACCCTGTTTTCCTGACTTTTGAGTCTAATTTCCTGGGCCATACTGCCTCTACAAGGCAGGCACAGTCAGGGTGTACCACCCGGATCATGCAATTCAGTTATTTTCTTTCATTTCGTATATGAGGATACTGAGGCCAAAAGATCAAATTAGTTCATCACAGTTACCCATTTAATAAATTATAGGATCAGAATTTGAACATAGGTCTTAAAACTCCAATTTCAGCGATCATTTCTTTTGATGAAATTTTAAGTAAATTGAACTTTACTCAATTGAAACACATCAACTTTAAGTAAACTGAAACTTTCATTGCCATTAGTCCCCAAAGTAGTGGGATTGAGATCCTTTGAGAGATATCTCTGGCCTTATAGATTGTGTACATATGTGTGTTATTTGGACTTTTTCTGGCAATCTTAATGAGGAGCGTAATATGTCTATCCTTAGTTTTTATAGATTTTTAAAAAAAATTTTGTCACTGGAAAAGGCTTAGATACTTAGTCCAATGCACTCATTGTCAAGGTGATGAAACCGAAAAACAGAGAGGTTAGACTATCTGTTCAAAGACACAGAACTGAGGCTAGAACCCCTCTCCCTGCCCACCATTCAACCAAGTCCCATCAATCATTGAATGCTAACAGCTTTCAAATCCTTCCTTCTCTTTCAGTAACCTTGTCACTAGAACATTGCTATAACTCCTTAACTGGTCTGTTTGCCTCTAGCTTCTCTCCCATTCTCCCTCCCCATATAATTTCCTGCCTCCTACTTGATTATAATAGTCTCCCTTGTCACTTGTGCCCCTTGGAATACTTGAGTTCCCTTCAATGATCAGCTCAAGTGCTGCCTCCTCTAAGTGGCCTTTCCTGATTCACCTACTTATTAGTGGCCCCTTCCCAAATTACTTTTATGCTTTATGTCCCAAAACTGAGCAATATACCTGGCATTCAATATAAGCTTAATAAAAACTTTTTGATTTGATTTAAAGTTGATTTGAATAAAGTTGAATTGAATCCTTTTACCTTGACAAATTTATCTTTTTCTAACATAGATTTGTACCCATAAAAACTTACTAAGAAATCTTCATTCATTTCTCTCAGAATTTAGGTGAAGGCAAATATTTCTCTGCATGGCATTCCATGTTCAATATATTATTATTTCTTACCACTCACCTAAACAAACTATCCATTTCTATGAATCTATTCTACCACTGTCCTCTGCATGCATATTTCACTTTCCTATTTCTGAATGCCCTATCTTTATCCTCCCTTCTCCTGTCTATCCACATGATGTACTTTTTTTATTTTAAAGACAGTTCAGATGGATCTTTCTTTGTGCAGTAGTCCTGGACTATTTCAGTTCACTGACCTTCTTTATAGAATCTGTACAATTCATTTGTCAGTTGATCATGTAGGGCTTAGCTTAGATGACCTCTGAGGTTCCACAAAGCCCTAAATCTATGATTTTACTTCATTGTAAAATTTCTTGCATTTATATTGACTCTTCCCAAGTAGATCTCAAATTTCTTGAAAGTGGGTATTAGTTCTAATTGCTTGGTCTGTGGAGTATTGAATAGAAAAGGAAGAATTAACCCCCAAAATACATTTCCTACTAACAGTGAAATAGCATGCTACCATCTCGATGATATGGTTGACAGTGACAGTGGCTGTAGTTTCCAGTTCAAGCATTATTTTCATATGTGTGCGATATGAAAGTAATTATTAAATTTTGCCCATGTAAAGAGCCATCAGCTTAAATTCAATAGCTCCATCTTTGAATATAAAAATAAATGACAGCTATGTTTAGAGTATACAATAATATGCAGCTAGAAAGTGAGATAGGTAGATATCTATAGGGAGAAAGATAGAGGGGAGAAGAGGCAAAGAGAGAGAAGAAAGAGAAACACACAGAGACAGACACACAGAGAAAAAAGAAACAGAAACATGTATAGACACTAGTAAGAAGACCAGTAGATTGAAAAAGTCCAAGAAGACTCCATAGAGACTGATCAATTTGAGCTGGATCTTTTTTTTTTAAAGAGAGGAGAGAAGAGAGATTACTAGAATAATTTAGTAATTTTTTTTATAAAATTCACACAGTGTGTGTATGTACAATACAATGTTCACATTCACCCATACATATTGTGTACACACACACACACACACACACACACACACACACACACACACACACACACCCTTACACTCTCTGTCTCTTTTTCTCTCAGTCTCAGACTCTGTCCCTTTCTCTATCTCTCTGTCTCTGTCTCTCCCTCTCTTGTCTCTCTCTGCCTCTGTCTCTCTCTAGCTCTCTCTCTCTCTTTCTCTGTCTTTCTGCCTCTGTCTCTGCCTCTGTCTCTCTCTCTCTGTCTGTCTCTGGCTGTCTCTCTCTCTGCTTCTGTCTCTCTATCTCTCTCTGTCTCTTTCTCTGTCTTTCTGCCTCTGTCTCTGTCTCTGTCTCTCTCTCTCTGTCTGTCTGTCTCTGTCTCTCTGTCTCTGGCTGTCTCTCTCTCTACCTCTGTCTCTCTCTCTCTCTGTCTCTTTCTCTGCCTTTCTGCCTCTGTCTCAGTCTCTGTCTCTGTCTCTGTCCCTCCCTCTCTCTCTCTCTCTCTCTCT
>CM053599.1:62613433-62630658 GCA_028646575.1 Pseudocheirus occidentalis
CTGTCTTTCTCTCTGTCTCTGTCTGTCTCTCTCTTTCTCTTCTCCAAAGCCTACTAGCAGATAGTTGATTGTTTATGTGTTTTCTTCACCACAGTGTGGTTTTGTGGAAAGGGGCCTGGGAATATTCCCTATAGAGAAGTGGGTTTGAATCCTCTTCCCACCATGTCTGAGCTCTGTATGATTGTGGGGAAGTCACATAACCTCTCCAAGTCTTAGTTTTCTTAATCTAATAAAAATGCTAATGAAATCTGGGGTAGCTACTCAAGAGATGGTGCGGATCAAATGAGATCATCTATGCAAAGTAGCGTGAACTTTACATAGCAATTGTTCTCCTTAAATTGGGAGACAGGAGGTGGCTGAATCAGAGAATTTGATCTCTTGAGGAGACCTTAGCTATCTTTCATTTTGCAGCTGAGGAAACTGAGACTCAGAAAGGAAATAGCTTGTCTCCAATTATACACACAGTGGAAGAATTAGGATTAGAGTACACTTCTAGTAGGGTGTAGTGCTCACATCCACTTAATTACCTATGAAGCTACCCCATGCCCACCTCAACCATTCCCAATAAATCACCGGATCGAAGGACTGGAAAGGATTGAACAGATCATCTAATCCAAGACCTTCATCTTCCATTTGAGGAAAGTGAAGCCCAGTGATCTGGAGTGACTTGTTAAAGGTCACCAAGTGTCTAAGTGGCTGAAGTAGGGTTTGAACTCTTGTCTTCTGCCTTCAAGGCAAAAACTTTGGGTTCTGTGCCATCTTATCTCTCATCTCATTTATAATTCCTCAAAGAGTTTGAAAAATGTCCATTTCAGATGTGAATATATATCTAAAAATGTCCATTAGCTTAATGTGAGACTTTGCTTTTATCTAAGAAACTGTCCAACTGGACGATATCTGGAAAAAACCCAACAAAACCAGAAATTAAACTCAATTTAATAAATGTTAATCTATGCAAAGCACCAGGAAACAAAGATGAGAAAACAAAATGCTTTTCCTCAAATTATTTAGACTAAATCTATTCTTTTATAGAGTGGTTTTCCAATATCCAAATGGGAAAGAAAATACATACATTTCCTTTTAAACTGTGAATGAGGAAACAGTCTGATTAGTAATATAATATTCGCTAGGTTGCAATGGATGAATTTTAATTTTTTTATTTTTCCAATTATTTCTCCATCATAAGTGTTTAATTAAGCCTGGCATTGCAGAAATGTATGCACATTGTACAATGTTACCTTAAATGCAAAAGTAATACCTTGAAAAAAGATACTATAATCCCATGAGAATTTAACAATTTGCTGTAGCAAAAATCAATCAATAAACACATTTTGATCACCTGTTGTGTACCAAGGAATGTGCTAATCTCTATGAATAGGAACTGAATTTGAAATTTTACAATTATAGGGTACTTCCTGGATGAAGAAATTCTGTCTGCCAATGTAGGTCAGCACTCTCTCTGTGACCTGTATCTTTAGATAGATGTCTGGGTCAGTGAGAAGTTAAGTGAGTTGCCCATAGTTGAAGAGTTGGTATAAGTCTGAATTGGTATCTAAAGCCATCTTCTTAGCTTGGGGGCCTCTTCTCAATCCACTACTCTTCTTGTCTCTCCAGACTGTATCAAAGATGTCTTTGTATCAATAGCACTTATACAGGACCTGGCACACATTACAGAATTAACAAATGCTGATTGATTGATATGCTCATGCTCAATGGACCAGCCAACTTGGCATATCTGCTATTTTTCATAGGTGGAATTCCATCTTCCATCTGTTTTTGCCTGGAGTGTCTTGGCATATAACCTATACCTCTCAGAGTCCCTAGTTCTCTTCAAAGATCAATTCTATTCTACATGAAACCTTTCCTAACCACCTCACACTCTAGAGGTAGCAACGTGGTACTGTGGATAGAGGACTGGACCTAGAGTCACAGAGATTGGAGCTTGAAGATTTGTTTCAGATACCTATTAACTGTATGACTGGACAAGTCACTTAACCTTTTTATGCTTCCATTTCTTCTTTCGTAAGATGGGGATAATCAGAATACCTCCATCCCAGAGCTCTTGAAAGGATAAAGTAGGATAAAATTTGTAAAATACTTTGCAAATCTTCAAGTGCTATATAAATGCCACTATTAATCAGGCATTCAATAAGCATTCATTTACTCATGCATGCCATGAGTGGCATGGTCTGGTGGCTGGTCTGGACTCCCCATTCATACCTATTGTCATAGACTTAGACTTTCTTTCACAAGTGAGGCAAATAGGGAGAGGCAGCCAGGTATAAGGTGAAAATTCTGAGTTTGGAGTCAGTAGGCATGGGTTTGAGAACAATCCTACTGGCTATACAAGTTTGGACAAGGTTTTGGTTTCTTTCTTTTTTTTTTTTTTTACTTCAAGCCTCAGGTTCCTCACTTATAAAATGGGCATAATATTGGTCTTCCTTAAGAGTTTTTAGGAGTGTGAGGGATAATTTATAGTGAAGTTTCCCCATTCTGAAAAATCAAATCTAGAATGGCTTCAGTATTCACTAGGCCTAGGTTTAGAGGTCACCTGACCCTCCCCAGTGCCACCTCAGCACAAGATATGCCAAAATAGGAACCCCAGCCTTTCATTGCACACCCACATATTTCCAGGTCCTTTGTCTCAGAGATAGATTCTGAGCCTAGGTTGTGCGCCAGTCTCCCTACCAATAAGAGTGAAGGTCAGCTGGGGGGTTGGGTTTCTCCATTAGAAGGCTATATAACCATGGGCTGGCTTCTACCTGTTGCTCTCTCCCTGCAGATGCCATGTGGGTGACAGGGGCAGAGTCCTTTCTCATGAGAAAGAATGAAGACCTTTTCTGACCTCAGATTCAGACTCTGAACTCTTTCCTCTCACACAGTTGGTACAAGTAAGTGAACATATATAAAATAGTATATAAGCACTTTTTAATCAGAGGGATCCCAGGAGCAGAGGTTCTAATGAAGTCTGAATGCTAGGACTGATGTGGTCTTGCAGGATAACAACGTTCTTGGGGAATAATGACAGAATCCACAAGATGATTATGATGATGATGACAGTGGTGGTGGTGATGGTAGTAGTATTGATATAGGTTTATATAGGCTTTTCCTGGATACCCAACTATTAAACATTTCTTTGAGATTTTTAAGATATTTTAGGTGACTTTTCCTGGACACTCAGCTATTAAACATTTTTTTTGAGATTTTTAAGGTATTTTAGATGCTCAAGCTATCCATTGTTATATATTTTGTATTTTAATGTCTTTCTTGATATTTTTATGTGATCTATACAATATAGTAAACTCAAATATCATATAATACAAGTACCTTTAAATTAACTTTTGGGGGAATATCATAATTTTAATACAATCTAATGGTCAATTCCATAACTGTTTGAAAGCTACTTTTGCTGACTACAATAGCCAAAAAGCTCACTGTTAAATGTGACTAGCCTCCTGGTGATGAATCTCCCCAGTCTTAGATTTCAAAGCAGATCGAGTCTATTGCTGATGACAACCTGAAATAAAGACTGCCACAACAGCAAAAACTAGGGTATTTGAATTGAGGCAAGAGAATTTCAATTCAGTGTCACCACAGAGCACCAAAGCAGTGCAGTGCCCAAGAGGTGCAGAATGGGAAGGGTTTAAATAAAAGCCCAGAGAGAGCCTCAGGAAAGGCACAGCCTTGGGAATCTGTTACATAAATTTTGTATAACAACCTAAAGTCCATAGAAAAGACTTGGTCAGACTCGGGGAGGGGTTAACATCTGTACAGAACAAAAATTTTTCTTTTCTCTTTTCTTTTTTGAACTGGTTTCCATAGTTCTCTTTTAACTGGTTTTGATCACCCTCAGGTAATTGGTAGCTCTGGGATCAGGCCTGGTCAGCTATATTCAACACTAGGACCACCCTAAAACCCTTTCCATTATGGTAGATGCACAGAAATTACATTCCACTGGCATAGTCTTTGAAAGCCTAAGATTACCTCACTCTAACAAAGAAGCATTGAAATGAAGGATATCATTTATAATAAATATGTGGATCTCTTTGTCTCTCAGAAATAAAAAAAGAGCACTAATAACAATAATCTGTGGGCGGTGCTATCACTACTGAATGGAATAACATTTGCTGAATGCTTTCAAACTGATGCAAGCAATGAATTGTTACTGAATTGGCTATTAACAATGCCTAACTGACTTGAGGTAATTATCTGAGGAAGCTGGGTTAGGGGTGGGGAGAGTGGCATCTGGAAAGAATGATGAGGAAGTGTAGTTTTCAGAAGAGTTTGGGGAAACTGTGAATTTGGGCAGGAATGATTGTGACTTGGGGGATAATGGTCAGCATTTGGGAGAACAAGGGAAGCAAACAAAAGACAATTTTCTGCAGGCCAGCTTTGTCACCAGAGGCAGCAAAAGAAGAAATGATGCTAGGGTGGGGTGGAATGGAAATAATTTGAAATGCAGTAGGAGTGTGGGAGAAAGGTCACAGGGCAAACCACAGGGAAACACATAGTGTAAAAAAAAAATAAACTTAATTAAAAGAGGAAAAAAAGATGCTGAACTGGAACTAGAAACGAATTCAAAGATCCAACCAAGAACACAATATAAGCTGAGACTTCCAGGCCAAAAAAATATTCAAACAAAAAGGCCACAAAAGACCATAATGACCTATTGTTACCAAAAAACTCTAAGGGGAATTAAATAGGCCATTTTCAAATCCTAGGAGGGGAAAAAAATTCAAGGGAGAAAGCAGACTCATTCAGAAAAATAGACTTGTTTTTGTTTTTGAAAATGTTGCTGCATTGTTTTTAGTAGGGTTTTGGAGATTTTTTTTTTTCAAGTACTTGGATATAACCCATTCATACCTATCCTCTTATACCTAGATCTTCCTTCATAGGTGAAACAAATGGGGAGAGGCAGCAAGGTATGAGAGGAAAAAGCTCAGTTTGGAATCTGCAGGCCTGGGTGTGAGAACCATTGTACTGGTTATATAAGCTTAGATAAGGTTGTGTTTCTTTTTTGTAAACTTCTTTGAACCTCAGTTTCCTCACTTGTAAAATGGCCATACTAATTATCTACCTTTATATTTCATAGGGTTGTTGGGAGGTACAAGCAAGTGAATGTACATAAAATAGTATCTAAGCACTTTTTAATCATGAAACATTTTACAAGTATATTACTAGATTGTGAGCACCTCAAGAGCAGGGATTATTATTATTATTATTATTATTATTATTATTATTATTATTAATTTACCTTTTTCACATTCCCAGGGTTTAGCACAGTATCTGGCACATAGTAGGCAGTTAATAAATGTTTATTGATTCCTGAAGAAGTGGAGTTAAGGGTCCATTTAATTACTCTGAAATACTTTTATTTTCCCTCCTGGGTAACTTACTTCTACCTTCTAAGAGGATTGGTTCTGTGGCTGGGTCTTGAACTTTACCAATTCAGTTCCAAAAGAATGACACAGAACCTGAGGCACAGAGAGAGAGATCAGCCCCCAAAATGAACACAAAATGGTGACATTCCAAGAAACCTTTTGATATCTCGGTTTAACAAGAGCACTCCACTTGAAATCTGAAATCCGGAAGATTTTTATCCTTATCAGGATCTTACTAACTCTGTGACTCTGAATAAGCCACCCAATCCTTATCAGTCTCAATTTTCTCATCTGCCTAGTAGGAATAAAAACAGCACCTATAACAGGGGATTTTGTGTTGATCAAATGACCTAATAACATATTTAAAGTGCTTTGTATATCTCAAAGTGCTTTATAATTAGGAAGGATTATTTAATTTCTAAATTAAAAGGGGAAATTTAGTCCAGCAGGGACAGAAAACCCTCATGAATGAAATTCTGAAGTTAAAAAAAAATCCTTTCATTGAGAAATAAAAACAATGTATGAAGTGACTAATGTGATTATACACAAAATCCATGAAGGAACTGAGATGAAAAAAGATATACAGAGGATGAAAGCCAGGCTAGGTAGCAGAGAAGGACTGTAAGAGTATGGTGTGGTCCTGTTATGTGGTGTCAGGAGTTATAAAGTTCAGAACGAACAGAAACTCCCTTAGTTCTACAACCTATACTTTAGGCTAAGTATTCATGAGAGTGGAAAATTTATATCATGAAACTTTGGTGATAAGAGATTGAAAGGTAAAAAGATAAAACTGTTTATTGTGAAACATCCTCTAGGCATGAAACAGGGGAGGTCTTTCAAAAGAAGAGCTTGATATACCTTCTTTGGTACTATTTGAAGCAATATTTGAAAAGGAATTTGAAATTAAGAATGGGCTGCTTTAAGACCTGAACTGCTGAGGAAAGTTAAAGATTGAAAAAGGGGATTTCTCTTTCTATTTATCCAATCCAAACTCATCTAATCTGATCATCTGTCTCTTTCTTTTCTTCCTACCTTTTCTCCTTCACTCCTTCTTCCTTTCTGATACTGGAGACATAAGGAGATGGTAGACAAACCTTGTTGCCCTGGATCACTTCTAATACTTTCAACTATATGAATGTAGGGCCATAGGGTTCTAGATTTAGAACTGAATGGACTAGAAAGACCATCTCATCCATTTTCACACATTAATTTTTCTGTATGTAATTATGTAATTCATTTTCATACATTAATTTTAATGTATGTAATTATGTAATTAATAAATTAATTAAAACATACATACATATTTTATAGTTGAAGAAACTGAAGGTGGGAGAGGTTTAAGTGATTTGCTTGGCTGATAAATGTCTAAGGTATGATTTGAATTCAAGTCTTTCTGACCATAAGTGAAACATTTATCCACTGGACTATTTATGATTTAGTATGTGTATGTTTCCCCCATAAGTGTATATAATAACCACTGATCATATGACTCATTAGTGTTTTAGTTCAATCAATCAGCCAGTAAGTATTTATTAAATACCTGCCTTGCTTACTGTATGTGCCTACTTTATATATTGAACAGGTCATGTTAACCCCTATCCCCACTCCAGTATTTTGTAAGCTCTTTGAAACAAGAGATTGAAAGTGTTTTGTCTCATCATAGCAAGAACCCAGAGGTGCGTTATAAATAATAGGCATTGAATAAACATTTATGGAATTGAATCAAATCGAATTTGTGGAACTGAACGGCAAAAACTTGGACAACTGCATTTCACATAGGAGGAGAAGGTGGGACTGAAACAAAAAGTTTACAAGCACAGAATATTATTCTGCATCAGCCTAAGAAATGATGCTGCTAATTCTCTCGTCTGGAACAAAGAAGAGCTGAACAGGAAAACAAGATACAGATCCTAGGGAGGTTTTCTAGTTCCACTCAAACTTGGTCTTCATGGTACAGATTCAAGATTTCCCTTGAAGTATTCTGATTTCCTAGGATATTTGAGAAAGGCTTCAAGTTTGGTAGGTAGAAAAAGGTAAAAAATGATGGTTTGGGGGCATATCTCATAGAGTTATGCAACCTATACTTTAGGCTAAATATTCATGAGGGTGGAAACATTATTATAGCATAAAAGTTTAGCAATATAAGATTTAAAGGTGAAAAGATAAAACTATTGTGAAACATCCTCTAGGCATGAAACAGGGGGGAAGACCTTGACACACCTTTTTTGATATTATTTGAAACAATATCTGAAAAGCATTTGAAATTAAGAATGGACTGTTTTAAGATATGAACTACTGATGCTAATAAAATATATCAATTATAATGCAATTATTGCCCATCCTTGAATTATTGTAAGACAAGATGAACAGATATTTGACCCTGGATATTCAAATTTAGATGGTACCAACTGCTCTGACCCTTGTTGTGCTCCTCTTGGGCCACACCCAAGCTGAATACTCTTCTGAATTCTTTTTGCTCTACACCCTTCCCCAAAGCACAAAACTTTCCAGTTATGGTTCTGATGATTAATGAGCAGAAGAAATATAGCTGAGTAGAAAGGGAAAAAAGTCTCCTTCACATAGGCCTAATATAGTTTTGTAAAGGTTATACTTTTTTTGTTTTCATTAGATGGTGATTCTAATTGAGTTACTGTCTAAATATATCATATGATATGGATATGAATTATTTATGGATAATTTATGTTTATGTTATCTTTTTTTTAGTAATGTTGCTGTTGTTCAATTTTCAGTTGAGTCTAGATCTTTGTGACCCCATTTGGAATTCTCTTGGGAAAGATATTAGAGTGGTTTGCCATTTCCTTCTCCAGTTCATCTTACTGATGAGGCAACTGAGGCAAACAGGGTTAAGTCATTTGCCCAGGGTCACACAGCTAGATCTGAATTTAGGAAGATGAGTTTTCCTGACTTCAGACCCAATACTCTTGGGATAAATATGAAATAATTAAAAGAGAAATAGCATTGAAATTAAAAGGGGTTGGGGAAGGCTTCCTGTACAAGGTGTATCTTATTTAGGATTTAAAGGAAGGCAGGAAGATTATTGTTTGGAGCAGAGGAGGAAGAACATTTGAGACACAGAGGACAGTCAGAGCAAATATCAGATCTCAGATCAGTAAGTATAAGGAGCCAGAAAAGTGGGTAAACCTCAAAAAAAATACTATATCCATTTTATTTTTCTTCATGAAGCTGTTAAGTCTGAGGTGACGGGATTCTTGAAGGCAAGTTACAGCAGATCCCCTCAAACTGGAAAGGCTTTGAGACAAAGCTGATAGTAGACTGTGTGTCTACTGTCTGAATGCCAGATTTACTAACTTCAGATGCTCATAATTAGACAACTGACCATTTGGCAATGATTTGGGAGCAGAGGGTGGGGAAGTGACACAGCAACTTTTACAAACTATCTACAAATACACAGAGAAGGTCTGATCTACCACTATATTGAGTCAACAAGCATTTATTAAGTTATTTCCATACGCCAAAAATACTCATACTGATGACTACGTATATCTTTGTTATTTTGGTGAATATTTCCTGCTCTTTAAACTAGAATGGAATTGCTCTATGGATGGCCTACCTAACTAGATTGGAGCTTGTTTTTTGTTTTTGTTTTCTGTAAATATAGTCACCTTCATGCAATACCATGTGCCACATCATTAATTCAGGCATGCATGTGCATAATCTCCATGTCTAGAATGGATGCTATCTTTTCATCTTCCTCTATCTCCCCTTCTCTCCCTTTAGAATTCCTTGACTTAGATGCCAGGTTCTCTATGAATTCTTTCTTGATCCTCCCAACCTTCCTTGTACTTGCACATTATACTGTCTCTGTCCTCCAATTTTCCTAGGGTATTTTCTCTCCTTTGTCTTCAACCCTTGAAGACATCCCATCATTTGTTTTTGTATGATTTCCCTTCCATGATTTGTTAATTCCTTTTGAGCAGTGGGGTGTGATGCTATTAATCTTCATGTCCCTGACATGAAGCATTATATCCTGAACATGGCAATAGCTTAATACATAATATTTGTTAAAGCCTTGAAATGAGGCAGCTAAGGTGTAAGAATAATTCCCCACAAATTTTACAAATAGAAATCTAATCAGGTGAAGTTTCCGGTTTCCTACTGGGTGCTTCACAATCATGTTACTGGCATGGAGGGAAAAACAAACAAATAAACAAACAAACAAAAATCCAAAACCAAAACAGAATTTGAGAGATGCAGTGTCCTTTAGTCCAACGCAGGAGAATAAAGTAAAGTAATATTTAAGCCTCTATTCTGTGTCAAAATTGTGCTAAGTGCTCTACAAATGTTTTCTCATTCAATCCTCACAACAACCCTGGGAGGTAGGTGGTATTATTATCTGCATTTACAGTTGAGTAAACTGGCACAGTCAAAGTTAAGTGACTTGTCCAGAGTCACATAACCCATAAGTGTCTGAGGCTGGATGTGAACACTGGTCTTTCTGATTCCAGGTCCAATGTGCTATCCACTATTTCTCCTGGCTACCATACTCCCCCCAAATGAATCCTTTCTTTACCACATTTGATAAATTGCCATTTTGTCATTCTAAAAGAAAGCCTCCCTCCTCCATTCTTCACCCCAATGCTAACACATTTCCTGTGCTTTTCACAACCATGGGATAGGGCACATTTTCTCCTCGGCATTTTACTGTGTTGAAAGACATACACAGGAAAGTCAAAACTAAATCCATCTTAGAACCAATGTTGGCTCATAGTGATCACCACTTCCTTTTCTAAGCACTCAAAATCCACTCACACTTTTACTAATGTGTTTGACTATTATCTTAGGTACTGATGGAAAGCTCATGAACCTGTTAGTGATGACATCCTTCTTTCTCCTCCATTTCAAAGTCAAGACTGGTCATATTTCCATATACCATCTTACTCTTTCAACTAATAAAAAATACATATTTCAAGTATTAAACCCTGGCCTAACTGGTGAATCAGATTACTCAGAAAGTAACTGAAATACTGTAACTTGATTCACCAATGCTTATTTAGTGGTAGAGTTTATAATTGGGTACATTTTTCTAAGGCTTAAATTTGTCTAGCTGTTGCACTTTAATCATAGCCAATTGGATAATGAGCTAATTAAATTTAGAGCAAATTAGCTCATAAAAAGATGTTATTTTCATAGCCAAACCACTTTGGCAAACAGTCCTACAAATGTGAAACGTGTTTTCTTTGTTAGTGACACAGGTCAGTAGGAACATCCTGCAGCGTATTAGGAATATGTTCCAGCCAATTTGGTGAGCTTGGTGGCTTGCTTTTGTGGTTAGTTGCTCACCAACATGTTAGATTCCAAGTTTAGGCTACATAATTGGATCCCCATTGGTAATCTTGATGAAAACAAATAGATAGGATAGAAAGTATGGTAGCCACATTCAATCTTATTTTTGCCTTTCTCTAGAAAATTCAAAACACCCTCCAGGTTTACAGAATGCAGAGAAGAAAATGTAAGTTCTCTCATTTCCCTTGAACATCCATTCCCCCTGTAAAGATAGGTGGAGAGTATTGGAACTTTTTGTATTGAGGGGCTACAAAGATCCTTATCCAAAGTCTTATAATTGACGAAATTCAAAGAAGGCAGTGCTTATAGGTCAATCAATGAATGTTGGGCTCAGCAGCCTTTGTAATCTCCATTGAAGCCATTTCTGGTCAATCACCCACTAATGCATCCTCACATTTTTTTTCTCCTTCTCCTTTCTTCCTTCCCCCATTCATCCTCCCTGCTATAAAATCTAAAGTCTAAAGCTAATTGTCTTATCCCATCTGGGAAGAAGGGTGGGAAGGGTCAATGAAGGAGGTCAATTATCAAGGCACAGGAATCACGGGACCTTATATTTAGAGTTGGAAGTTATAATAGCATTTAGTTCAACTCTCTTATTTTACTGCTGAGGACAAATCTTGGAATGACTTTCCCAATATCACACATCATCAATGACAATTTACTGTTTCAATGGCCAACTTGGATTCCAAGTAATCATAAACAAAAAGAAGAGAACAGGGTTAAATTCAGTGTACCCAAACCTAAGGACCCAAAGAAATAGCAGAAAATTGGTTGGAAAAGTAAGTCTGCGGTAGGCATGGAAGTTAATAATGGAACAGAATTAAGATACTAGGACTGTGGGGATCAGATCATTTATCTAAGTAAATCTCTTTTCTCAAAGCTTAGAGTTCATTATAACATGTGCTTATGTTACCCATCTATCACCCTGAATCAATCTGTTGTTCAGTCAGTCAATAAACATCTATTAAGTTTGCTAGTACCAAGCATTGCTCTAAATGTTGGGGATACACACACACACACACACACACACACACACATACCCCAAAACAAACAAACAAACAAACAAACAAAACCAAAATGAGCTTCTGGTCTAACAGTAACAAGGTAGGTCACAAGTTAGGCCATGCTTCTGTCCAAGATGACAACTGTACTCCTACAAATTAATAGAAAATCATAATCAATTAGTGGGAAACTTACATGTTATTGGTCATCTTTTCAGACAAAATTATTAATGCTGGAACCAATTAAATAATTCAATTCAATAAACAGTTACTAAACACCTACTATGTGCCAGGACTATGCTAAATGTTGGAGATGCAGTTAACTAAAAGAAAGGAAGTCCCACCCTTGCTCTCAAGGAGCTCACAATCAAAATGGGGAGACAAAGGAAGAAGGGAAGGAGGATAAGACAGGAAGGGTACCCAACAGAAGGTACCCATTTCATCTGGAGCCAAAACCAGATAGGGCAGCAGAAAAGAAGTGCAACAAGCTGAATCCAGTTTCTGCCTTAGAAGGGAGAATTTGCTACTCTACCCTTCAGTCCTTCAATCAATCAAGGTTTGAGTTAGCAGCCTAGAACTGAATTTAGCAGAAATGAACTTGATGTGGGAGGGGCAGCAGCTTGTCCTTGGCAATTGAAATGAGCCAAGGTATCAGATGCAAAGTGGAGAAACCAGAAAGAAGTACAGGAATTTCCATTCATTTCTGTATATTGTCCTCATATTTTAAAATAAAATATTGTAAAATATTTTATATTAAATAAAATAAACAAAATAAAATATTTTAAAATAGTTTTACAGGAACATTCATAGGCACTTAAATCCCTTCCCTGTATGGTGCAATCCGCCTTTCCAGGTTCCTTAATTATAGATTCCAGTCAAACTGTCCTTAATTTTCCTTGCATATGACACAACTCTCCAATCCATGCCTTTGCACAGACAATTTTCCATGACTGTTTTTTTTTTCTCTTCTTTACTCTGTCAGCTTATTGGATCCTCTAATTCCCTAGAAGGAAGACTCACTTCTTTGTATTTGAGTCTTCCCGATGGCCTTGTATACATTTTACATAAATAATATTTTCCCTACAAGGTCAGAAAAAATTTAATTTTTTGTCCTTAGGCACTCTGTATCTAGGAAATAGTAGCAAGAACTTAATTATATTTATTGAATTGAATTTTAAAATCTATGCATCCCTACATTTGATGAAATCAAAGTTTCTTATTTTTTCTTTTTCTTTTTTTTTCTTGGTGGGGGGAAGGCTGGGCAATTGGGGTTAAGTGACTTGCCCAAGGTCACATGGCTAGTAAGTGTTAAATGTCTGAGGCTGGACTTGAACTCAGGTCCTCCTGACTCCAAGGTCAGTGCTCTATTCATTGTGCCACCTAGCCACCCTGAAACTTAGGTTTCTAGAACAAATCTTAGCATAGAAGAGAAGCTCCATGAGAACAGACTGTAGCATTTTTTTGTCCTTATGTATCTAGGACCTATCACAATACTTGGCATATATTAAGTGCTTAATAAATGGTTGTTTAATCAATAAACAGATTGCTTATCAAAAATACAACAGATGGTTCTTGGATTTCAAGTGTGATGGTTCTTTGTCCAGGAAGGCAAAGAGTGGAAGAGAACTGCCCTATATCTCCCTTTCGGGTATTCTTATTGAAGGAAAAGAAATGCTGTTTTACCATGACTAGCTTGTATGAGTCCTCTATGCTGCTGGGTGTCATACTGTTTAAAATAAGCATCATACTTCCATGTGAGCAGAATGTCGATCACTGCAGGGAGCGTTTTTGTGGGGAGAGGGGCATAGGAAGTGATGGTGAGAAATGTATAATCATAGTCAACATTTTGAAGTATGGCAGTTGTGCCAGGGAAGAGAAAGGGAAGTTGAGGAGCTCCTTGTCCATCTGTTTCTATGAAGGAATGTCAGGAAAGTGAATAGAGAGTTTGGATTGGGGTTTATTTAATTTTGTGAAATTTAGGTTATGACACAGGAAAAAAACAAACAAAAATATCTGCAAAATAATTGGTCTCATAATTTTAATCATCATTCAGACCTAACTAGAAAGACATATTAATCCATTTTCTAGAAATATAGTGTTAAGAAGAAGGAAAGAAAAGAAAAATGAAGTACTTGATTCATAGTGTTATATATAGACAGGGCTGAAGTAGGCCTAAGAGAAGATGCTCAAGACTGATGTCTGTTATATGGGAATGAATTATTTGTTTGTACAAAGGGATCCTTATTTATGATCTTTCTCCCTATACTTGTCTCTTTTGACTACTTTGTGTGGCATTCACCCAACACCCTGCCCGCCATCCCCCATGACTGAAATCTTGGCATTATTTTTAATTCTTCCCTACCATTCACCTTTTAGTTTTCTCCTCATATCCATTAGTGTGTCCTTAAAGGTCTATCTCTGCAGTATCTCTCCTATTTGCCTTCCTCTCTCTATTTCCTTCACCACTCTTGTACCATGGCTCCTCCTTACCACTTGTCCTTACTGTTTTAAGAACAGACAAAACAAACCAAAAAACCACAATGGCCTAAGAGATTCTCTGCTTTACCCTCTAAAGCCATCCACTGTATTATGGCTAGAGTAATCTTCCTCAACCATAGATCTGGGCTTACTCACCCCAAATTCTTCAGTGATTCTCTATTGTCTTCCACATAAAATCTGAACTCCTTTGCTTGGTATTCAGGAATCTCACAATTTTATTCTCTCTGACTTTTCTAGTGTTACTTTATATGGCTACCCTTCATTTATACTCCAGCAAAACTACACTCCTATTGCCCTCCCCTTCCATTCAAAAAAGAAAATCCTTGTGCTTTCTCACCTTTTGTTGCACACACCTACTCCTCAGGTTTACTTACTTCTTTCTGCCTATCCAATTTTCAAAATTTAATGCAAATGTCATCTTCTGAAATGCCCTGGGCAAGTCATTTAACCCTGACTATGTTTCTGTTTCGTTCCTGTAAAATGGAGGACATGTACCCAATGACTTCTAATATCCCTCCCAGCCAAAATGAATGGTGTAAAGACCTTTCCAAGTAAAGAGAATCTTACTCTTTGGACTTCAGGTAACATTTTACTTTAGCACTTTTCAAAAGCACTAATCACACATTACATGTATTTTGCAGTGTGGTTGTAGGAGAGAGGTATGGCACAGGGATAGAGGCCCAGTGGCAGGGACAATAAGAAGGAAGAGTGATAAAAATGGGATGGGTAGTACTAAAGATTAGCTTTTCTAGTTGTTTGACTCTTACCAGAGCAGGCCTTGTTGCATACATCTGGCACACTCCCATCCTTGGCCCCATCTTGCTATGGTCTAAGTGGATCCAATTTAATGTTGGTTTTATTAATCTTACCCTACATAGTTTAAACCCCCTTCCTTTGCCCTTCCACATGCTATTCCTGGCTATTTTCTTCCTTCCCTCCCTGGCTTTCCAAGCCTAAAGGCATCCATAGAAGATTGTGATTTCCACTACAAGGCAAATCCCATCGAGAGACTGCTATGGTCCCAACTCCAGTTCTCATTCATCAAAGCCATGTTGCATATCCCCTTTTCATCTTTGTATGCCAAATGTTCTATTCCCAGTCTCTTTCTCTGAACTCATTCCAGTCCATTTATCTTTCCAGTACTCATATGCCAAAAAACTAACCTAGTATTCTCAGTGTGGTCAAATAAGAATTCTGTAGAATGATTTTATGATCTCTGTTTTCTGTGATCTGGTATGACGCTTTGGTTTAATCAGTTTTTCTCCGCCTTGAACTTTTTCAGTATGAATTCAATTCAGACTGTTGATCTTTGTTATTTCAAAAGATCCATGATTTCATCATTATGACTACTCAAACCAGAATATCTCCATGTTTTAGTAGTTAGTTTCACAAGTATCTATTGCTGAAGGAAATCACTTCCATTGGTAGCCTACATTCCCCCAAGTCTCTCTAAGTTTAGCTAATTTAATCAATAGAAGTGTACACAAAATTTGTAAGAAGATGTTGCGTACATAACCTTCAAAAATCCAGGTTAACTTTCTACTGGAGTCATGATTAGTGACATTTTCAAGTGGAGATCATGGGGATGGATTCAGAGGTGCTGAGGAGGTGAGTTATGAAGAGCATGTTGTCTCTCAGATGTGGCCACAGGAGGGGACAATGGGAAGGACAGCAGTTAATTCTGTAACATGTCAATGTCCCTACCTTCCTTTTTTGTTGTCATTTGTAGCTTTTGTTAGTTAAAGCTATTTAATAGAAATACTCTTAGATGGGAAAAATAGTAGTAATTGAGGTTATAGTTACATGAAACTCAGAGAGAATCCACAGGAACATCCAATAATTGATTGTTAGAGTTATTTGTGCTAAAAAATTACTATTTTAAGATAACATTTCTTAAATTTGCTGCCTTTTAATTCAAAATATGAGATGTTATTCAATTGAAATTTAAACATATCCATTTTCATTTCCATCTTGGTGGAAATATCCATAAATCATTCAGTGGAAACCCTTTGTAACAGGTTATAATATAGCCTCGTTCATCTCTGGATATGTCATTTAGATATTGCCCACATCTTGTGGTCTGAGAGCATTACTGAGACTTTCTAAGTTTCTGCCCTGCCTTTCTAATGATTATAGCATGGATCTCCACACCTCCATTTGTTTGCATGATCGCATACCAGAATGGTGACTTCTGCATAATCTATCATGTGCTTACTACTGATGAGTACCATGTTATTGGAGTCCTTTTCATTGGTAAAAGTTCCCTTTCTAGGAGTTGTTGTTAGCATTCTTTAAACATTATTTGCTAGATCATAACCAGTGATCACATAGTTATTATTTTGGTATCAAGAGCGTATCAAGGTGAAAACTACCTTTCCATGAGGTCTAGGGCCATGTGATCCTCGTAGAGTATTTAACATCTTCTAGCCTCAATATCATCACCTAAAATGGTTATAATGACACTTCATGTTGTTAAGGCATCACCTTATAATAATGCATCACATTATTATCATATTACAAGCATCACATTGTTCATGTTATAAAGAAAATAAAGGATGGTGCAAGGAAATATTATATGTGTAAAGCACTTTCTAAATCTTAAAGCCCTATATAAATGCCTATTGTTTATGTTATTATTACTAATATTGTTATTACTGTGACTAGTAAGAATTAAACCCAAATGTACCTTATCACAGAGCACAACACAGGAAGAAGTGTGGTGCAAGTTCCTAGAGGTCAAGGAACTTGACCACCTACATGACACTGGGCCAGTTTTTCTTTCTTTCTTTCTTTCTTTCTTTCTTTCTTTCTTTCTTTCTTTCTTTCTTTCTTTCTTTCTTTCTTTCTTCCTTCTTTCCTTCCTTCCTTCCTTGCTTCCTTCCTTCTTTCCTTCCTTCCTTCCTTCCTCCTCTTTCTTCCTCCTCCTCCTTCTTCTTCTCCTCCTCCTCCTCCTCCTCCTGCTTCTCCTTCTCCTTCTCCTTCTCCTTCTCCTTCTTCTTCTTCTTCTTCTTCTTCTTCT
>CM053599.1:62631158-62704287 GCA_028646575.1 Pseudocheirus occidentalis
TGAGATTTTAAAAAACCTTATGTGAATAAGATAAAAATGACTTTCTTTTTAAAGCCTTGGGTTGTTTATGTTCATTTCCATGTTGTGTTCTCTAGGAAGGACAGAGAAGAGTATCAGAGGCAAAGGACCATAGTGGAAATAATGCTAAACCTAGAAGAGTCAGTAAGACTTGAATTCATCATTTCATTTTTGATACTTAGTAGACGTGTGATCATGGACAACTTATTTAACCTTTCTGAGCCTTGGTTTTCTCATTTGCTAGTTGGGAATAGTGCCGATCTCGTGTAATTATTGTAATGATTAAAGCTGTTATTATATGTAATGTGCTTTAAAAAACACCAAAATTAAAGTACTCTGTTCATATAAGCCATAATTACTGATATTATTCTTCAGCATCATATATGCATGTGGAAAATATAATAAATATATATTATATGTGACATATTTGTGTATTATATATGTATATGTGTGTGTATATATATATATATATTTATATATGTGGAAAATCAAGTGAGTGGGTCAGTCATGTGACGAGAGAGAGGAATGACAGATAGGAAGTTCACATGCTCCATCAGTATTTGTGTGATATCAAGAAAACTAGAGGAAAGTCCCCAAAGGTTTATTGAAACCCCCTTATAGCATGTATGGAAAAACCTCAGCAACAGTAACAAAGGATGTGAGGATATTGGTGGGCTGAAAAATTCTTTGTTAGAGGTAATAACAATAATGAACTCACACAATAATATATGTATCTCGAAAGTACTATTATCCAATGACTCATTCTCTATTTAATTACCTTGAAGACAGTCATATATGAGGATACCCAGGAAAGGTCTGCTAGATAAAGCAGTGGATAGAGCGCTGGACCTGAAGTAAGAAAAGCTTATGTCCCTGACTTAAAATCTGACCTTAGACACTTACTAGCTTTGGAATCACGGACAAGTCACTTAAGCCCATTTGTCTTAGTTTCCTTATCTCTAATATGTGCTAGAAGAGGAAACAGCAAACCACTACAGTATATTTGCCAAGAAAATACTAACTGGGGTCACAAGAATTGGACGTGATTAAAATGACTGAACAAGAACAACAACCCGGAGAAGGCTTAGTGCAGAGCATTTGGGGAGAATTTCACATAATGTAAAAGACCAATTAGCATCATTCATAAAAGCTAATTAATTAAGATCTTAACCTCAGATACACAAAACACTAACAAGTTTTTCTGGTCACACTGGAAACTAGTATTAATTAATGAATAAGTTAATTAATTTTGTTGCTCTTTCTGTTTTTCTACCACTTAAATTTCCAAATAAATCTCTGAATATTTTGCTTCCAGAAAGTCGCTTCATACAAAAAAATAATAAAGAGAAGAAACAAGCAGCCAAGCAAGCCTAACCAATACAGCAACAAAGTGGAATATTATATGCAGTATTTTCTCTCAGCAGTTTCAAACTACGTGAATAATGAGGACATATACCCCCTCATGTCATGTCTTTATGATGTTGATTCATCATCATCAAAACATGGCCTTCTTTGTTATTAGTATTTTTTTAATTGTAGTCATGGTGGATGTTGTTTTCATGGTTCTCTTTACATTGCAACAATTCATATGTCTACTTCTACTTTTCTGTATTTACAACAAATATTATTTCTTATGGCTCAGTAATATTTCATTACATTTATGTACCAAAATTAATTTAGCCATTCCCTAACTCATGAGGATCCCCTTTGTTTCCAGTTCTTTGGTAATACAAAAAGTTCCACCCTAGGTATTTTTATGCATATAATGCATCTTTTTTATCATTTAACTCCTAGAGGTACATTCCTAGTAATGGAATTTCAGGCTTAAAGGGTGTGGACATGTTATTAAGTTTCTGTATAGTTTCAAGTTGCTTTCCAGCATAGTTAGACGAATTCATTACTTAACATGGGTTATTACTATTTGTATTATCTTTGATAATTTATTGGTTGTAACATAAAACCTCAGAGTTGTTTTGATTTGTATTGTTATTAGCAATTTGGAACATTATTTCATTAGTTTTCACTGGTTTACAATTGTTTGAGAGTTGTTCTTAATCTTTGGTCATTATCTATTAGAGAATGCTTTTGATCTTATATTTCTGTTAGATGTATATACAGACATATATATATATATATATATATATATATACATATATATTTGTATATTCTTTGAAGTTCCCATTTAGAAGATGATATAGGTCTTTTTTTCAGTTGATGATTTTTCTATAGTTAAGTGCTATATCTTCTTCTTTGCTAATCTTTCTGTTAGATTGGTTCAGTTCTAAGAGAGGAACATTATGGTCTATTATTGCCCTACTAACAATGGTCTTTTGAAATTTAGTTAATTTTTCTGTATGAATTTAAGTGTTATACTTTTTGGTCAATATATGTACAATGTTAATATTATTTCTTTGATGGCTCCTTTAAACATGAGATAATTAGAAGGTGTACTGGAGTTAACTCAAAATGAGTAAAAAGAGCCCATTTAAAAATTTTCAATGTTAGATTTATCCCTTAGGAAATCAGCAAATACTACAAATAAGGCCTTGATTCATTGTTTATTTGATTGTTTGGATTTAAGAAAGAGTGGGAGAAAATATTAACAAAGCAGATTAGAATTCTTTTAAAAAGTGGCATGTATGCTTTTTTTCCCCTCCCTAGAAAGCTAATTTTCAGGTGTTTACCAGAACACCACTTGGTAATATCTGTGTTTATTTCCACTGATATACTGAACTAATATTTTTTTTATGTGTCTAAGAAAGTAATTGCAATTCGTTTTTTTCTTTCCTTTCTTCTTTTCCTTTTTCCTTCCTTTTTCTTCTTTCTTTTCTTCCTTCTTTTCTCCTCCTCCTCCTCCTCTTCCTTCAGATTGTAGGATTGTGCTTTCTTATTCATTTTACATTTGCCTTCATTTTAGATTACTATGTTCACATTTATGATCATAAAAGTTAGGTTACTATTTTCTTATTTTTGTCTTTAATGTTGGTTTCAAAATAATCTCAATTCACTTCACAGTTAGTACTTTGCCCCTATGATTAGTTTTATTTAATCCACATTCAGGTAACTCTGTTCTTACAAACTCTTCCCCATAATATTTTTAACTTCAATTTTTAAACTGTTTGGTGGTTTTACATAGATTCTTATTTTATTTTTACTTTTCATTTATCTCTCTCCCCCTCCCCCATTTTCCCTTCTTTTTCTCCTCTCAATTGAATGGTAATTTTAAAATCTCCCTTTCTCTTCACTGTTAAAGCTTATTTTTTTAACCTTATCTCGAAATTTTATTCTCTAATTTCTGTTCTTTACCCTTATTAATTGGTTATGTTACAAAGTTCATTGTAAATATTCAAATAAATTTAGTAGACATATGCAATGAAACCAGAAGATTATAATTCATGTATAATCTACTTCACTGTCATTCAAGGTCCTTGATTTGGCTTATTTAAGGGAAATAAAAACAGTATTTGGCCTATATAACAATGTCATTACTGGTCATGGACTTGTTTTAAATTGGTGGCATATAGTAATGGCTGTCTACTGAGCTAGACAAAAGAAACTGAATGCTCAGTCTAAGTCAGGTGAATCCTAGGCACCTTTGAATATTCTGATCTTGATAGGGTTAGGTAAGGATAAACAAAAGGGTAGATAATCACTCTAGAATGTCTCCACCTAGGTATACACCTTGGCCCTGCCCCACCCTAAGTCTTTGCCTTTTGTGGACAAGAGGACAGATGATATATGTAGGTATACACAGTGAAGCTCCCTCCAAGTACATTGCTTCTCCACAAACAAGCCCTATGCCATGATAGTCTTAGGAAGTAGCATGTCTCAAAATAGCTATTGTTTAAGTGTCTGGGCAACTAAAGTCAAACTTATTAATACATATAATGGTTCTTTAAAAATACAGAACTTCTGCTATCCAGCCCTTCCCTTCTAGTTAGCAGTATCTGAAGACATGCCAAACTCATCATCTGTAAAATTAAGTTCAAGTGTCTCAATGAAGACAAAAAGCAAAAACAGTAGTTTTGCACAGTGAGTCATTTTTATTCATTCTTAATACATTTTTATTTGTTCTTCTAAAGTTGGGTTTTTGTGTTTGAATGAACAGGAGGGGAAAAAAACATTATTGAGAGAACAACAACAAAATCATCTTCCTTTGAAAGGGACTCTTGTATGTAGTTTTAAGCATGATACATAAATTATTATCTGTAAGCATGGGCATGTGTATTTTCACATTTTTACTTAACTAAGATATTTTTATTAGTTAGAATGAGAAACAACAGTTCAATAGACCACATAGAACATTGGAATCCCCAAGATAGTAAAATAACAAGAGATATACCCTCAGCATACATAAATCCTCTCTTGAGGATTTATGGGAAAACATGCCTAAGAACTGTTCTGAACAAGAAGGCACAATAGAGTTTTCAATTACTTAATGGTGAGTAGTACTCACAGAAATTAAATTATGGTTCCATCATTGTACCAAGGTCTGTCCTTTACTACCTTCTCTTAGGACCTCTTGTCTTTTAAGCTTCAAAATTGTTTCCATGTCCATATTCCTATAAAGTTTATCTTTATTTGGGAGTAAGTCACTAGAAAGAAAAGTCCGTGGCCACAGAAAAAAAGAATTTTAGATTTCAGGTTCTTACTACTGTTAGTAGAATAGTCCTAAGAGATAATGAAATCTTTTTTCTAGAATGAAAACACCTTTATAATATCAACCCCACACAATGGTGTTCATGCCACTAGTATCTTTTAATTAAGAAATAATAATTTATAATTATCCTTTATTATATCACCACAATGTTCCATATATTCTTCCCCTTCACATTGCCTGATAGGTATTCATATGACAAAGTGTTGTTGTTTTTTAATTTTTTGAAGAAAAACCAAATCAGCATAACTGATGGATTCATTGAGAAAGACTAAAGTCACATGTACTGAATAATGCCTGTGGACCTTCCACCTCTTCCAAGTGTAGGTGGCGGGGGGGGGGGGGCGGGCGGCGGCATTTCTTTTCATGTCTCTTAATTTGAATACTATTTATCTTTATAATTTTTGTAACATTTACTACTGGTTTGTTTGTTTATGGTGTGTCATAGTTCTTTCTATTTGCACTGCTGTAGTTACTATGTATATTGTTTTCTTGGTTGTGCTTACTTCATACTTCCATGATTCCTCTACATCTTTCCATGTTTCCCTGTATTCATCACACAAATCATTTCTTGAGTCACAGTAGTATTCTATTACATTCATATACCACAGTTGGTTTAGCCATTCTCCAATTGATGAGAACCCACATTGTTTCCGATTCTTAAATATCACAAAAAGTGCTGCTATAAATATAAAAATATATTAAGTATATGGGAACTATTTTTCCTCATTGATGACTTCCTTGGGTATAAGCCTAATAATGGAGCCTCTGGTAAAATGAGAGTAGACCTCTTATTTGCATATTTTTATGACTTTATTTGCATATATCTAATTTTCTTCTTCACTGTATAAAGCTAATCAAAAGTAGCTCTCGTGGACTGCTGCTATGAATAACTTTAAGGATCTAAACATATCGTATAATGAACTCTATTTATTCAGCAATAAACTAAAGCACAACATTCACAAGAACATAACATAACAACATATTACTAAAGGGGCCACATAGTTTTAAAGAAAACATATCATTCAATGAGTCACAATCTCCTCAATCAATATAGAGTACCCGGATCAAGTCTTCTTTCATCTTGATTCCAGGCTGGTTTCCAATATCCTTAAGGAGTCATGATCCTTAAACCAGTCATCCTTAGCGGTAGGGGAAAGTACAAAGGCCATCTGCCCCTAGGTCACAGTAAGTTACAATATCATCAGTTCGCATGAGTCCGCAAGTAAAGTCTCCTTTCTTCTTAACTCAAGGCTGACTTCAAAACCCCATGATTCCTCTTCCATGCTCCCAGCTCTTGTCTGGATTCACCTGACTATTGCTGGCATTCACAGGTAGGCAGCTTTCCAGTCTTGTTCCACATTGCAGCTCACGGGGAATGTTCCACCCCAAGCTCTTCACGGTTTCTGTTTCCAGGAAAACAAAGCTCAACAGGGCTACAACAATATTTACACACATTTATGGCACTATCATCTCAATTCACTTTCTGTCTGAGAAATCAACACAAATCAACAGACATAGTGCTTCTGTCTAACAAAATAACACCAACACAGAACAACAGACAGAGTGCTGACATCACAAACATTCTCCCTCTTAGCTCTGCTTGGTCCCGGCTTTTTTCTGTTCTATTCCTTCCTATTCCACCCTTTCTGTTCCACCCTTCCTGTTCTGCTCATTCGGCAAGCTCCTTCCACCAGGGGCTCCATGTGATGATGTTAGGTCTATTAAGGACAGGGAAGATTTCCAAACTCCCTTTGATCTATTATGTACAATACAATACAATATATACTGTTTCCAACAAAGACTTGACACAGTCAAAGATGAGGATCAAAGACATCTGAACTCCTGAAACAAGGAGCAAGTACTACTTTGTTTGACATTACACACAACTCTCTCAATACTATATAAGTTTGCCTATCATTTCACAGCCCCTCCAACACTGAGTATTGCTACTTTTTGTTATCTTTTCTGATTTCCAGGGTTTGGGATAAAACCTCAGGATTGTTTTGAACTGCATTTCTCTTATTAGTGATTTGGAGCATTCTTTAATATAGTTGTAAATATTTTGCAGTTCTGTTGAGAACTAATTTTTATATGTTTTCATCACTTAGCTATAGAAGAATTGCTATTACATAGATGGATAGATAAATATATATATGTAGTAATGTAAAATATATATGTATATGCATATAAAATCTAGGAAGCTAGATATAATCTAGATGATATGTAGCTATATCTACATAGTTGACTCAGATACCAAAACCCTCATCAGATAAATTTGATGTAAAAAAAAATTCCATTTGGCCACTTTTATACTTACTCTAGGTACATTAATTTTGTCTGTGTAGAAGTTTTTCTGTTTCATATAATCAAAGCTAATCTAGTTTATCTTTTGTAATTGCCTCTTTCTCTTTTTGATTTATGAATTTATCTCGTACCCACAACTGATCTGTTTCTTTTCTATATTTTTATAGTATGATCTTTAATATTAAAATTATATATCCATTTAGAATGTATTGTGGAATATGATGAAAATATTGTCCTACACCTAATTTCTTAAACACTGCTTTCAAGTTCATCCACTGGTTTTTACAAGTAAGGATTTTTTTTCCTTAGTAATGTTTTCCACTTTATCAAACAATGATCTATTGAGTTCCGTTGTTTCTGATTTCCCCTTCTCTAGTTTGCTCCATTGATCTGTCTCTCTGTTCTTTAACCAATAGCACATGCATTTCCTGACTTCTGCTTTATATAGCTTGAGGTCTGGAAGTGCTGTCCCTCTCCATCCTTACCTTTATTCATCATTTCCCCCTTTGATTGTTAGTTCTTTAAAGTAATTTTTGTTAATATTTTATCAAATTATATAATACTTTTACTTCTACTCCTCTTCGTGTGCATTTAGAAAGAAGTTTCTTACTAGTCTCTCTGCAGTCACTCTGTTGCTGTTGCTGTACTTGGCTGCTGCACTGTGTACGCCTACATTTCTGTTTTCTAGGATATTTGAGAAGCAAATAATCTCTTCAGGTCTGGTTTTTGTCCTAAAAATATTTTAAATACCTCTTTATTATTGAAGCCTATTTTATTTTTTAATTTCTGATTAAGCTCAGATTTCCTGGGCAGGTCACCTTGGGCTGCATCCTGAATTCTATTGTTCTTTAGAGAAACTTATCACACTCTCTCTTGCATTTTCTGGTGGGCTAGAATAGCCTTGTGTTACTTGAATTTCCTTTCCTTTGTATTTGAAGGTATTCAAAGTTTTTTTTGTTGTTGTTTTGTTTTGTCTTTTTATGGTAGTCAAAAGTACAGGATCATACAGGGTACTAAATGTCAAGTGTCTGAGGTCACATTTGAACTCAGGTCCTCCTGACTCCAGGGATGGTGCTGTACCCACTGCACCACCTAGTTGTCCCCTATGAATTCTTTCCATTTCTTACAATTTCTTTCATTTTCAGTATTCAGAAGTTCTGGGCAGTTCTTTTGTCTTGGCATATTCTGGGAAACTGTAATGGTAGTGGGAATTTGAAGATCTTCCCTGCTGCTTAATAAGCCCAAGGGAATTTGAAACCTTCCCTGCTTTGAAAATATACCCTGTCCCCTAATAGGCTGAATGTAATTACATGGAGCCTGTGGTGGGAGGAGTTTGCTAAAGGGTGGAGCAGAGCTCACAGGAATGTGGGAGTTAGAGCACCTAGACAGCAGGGAGAAGAGGATGCATCTGAGAGAGACAGTTAGGTTTGTGAGTAAATGTTGGTTTCTGTTAAAGCTAAAGGATGGTGTGACTCTCTGTGTTGTTGTGGCTTATTAACTTCTTTATTACCATGATAGAATTGGTTTACTGGTTTGTGGATTTGGTTCTCTGGTGTCTGAATAGATGTTTTGCTTCTGTCTTCTATATGGAAAGTCTGTTATATTTTGTGATCAAGTGCTATGCTGGTATATCTATAGTTACTATTGGCACTTTAAATATTGCATTGGAACTATAGAGACATATAATTTTGGGATTGTCTCTGTGTATCTTGTCTTTTAGTTTGGTATGGTTGGCTTGCAAAGTGAGACAATTTTCTTTTAATGTTAGTGTTTGTTAATTCTCCTTCTAGATTGTCCTTCACTTGTGTATATTTTCATCCCCAATGTACTGTTCTCTCTTTTGTTTCTTTAGTGAGGTTTGTAATGGCAGGTTCTTGTTTTTCTACTTCCTTCATTATTATTTTTTTTTCTGTACACAGCAAATTCTGTCACAAATTCTGTTTTCTTAGTTCTCCTCTCTCTTTCAAATTGCTAAGGAACAATATGTTTTCTCACATTCAACAGGATGTTTATTTTTTTTCTCATTAAGTGTTTGATCATTTTCCTTTGTTCTTTGAAGTGTTTATCATGGCTGCCTGAGCTTATTCTCTAGATCTGGAGGCCATATTTCTTTCTGCTGTTAACATTTTCCCCATTGAGTTATCTCCTTATATTCACATGATAAAACATGATGGAAGAATAGACATTTTCTCTAATCTGCTTAACTCTCTCAAACTCTTCTTCTTGAGATCTTTGGCAATTTTAATCTCCCTCCAATCCCTACCACCCACCTTATTCACCCCTATTACTTGCCTTTCTGATTGACTCCCTTCCCTCTGATGATAGTTTCTTTGGGATCCAAATCTTTAAGTCTCTCAACCTCCTCCAACATGAAGTAATTCATCATACACCAGTCTTATTCTCTGCCAAAGTGACTTTTTGGTGGACAGAACTAGCCTCAGCTGGATGCTGAGTACTTTCCACAGGTTTGGTGGAGTGCCACATACCTCCTCAGACATTGTGTCCCTCCTCAGTGTTCTGTCTGGTTCACTCAATTTCTCAGTTCTCTAACTCAGTTTGGCAGTTCAGAGAGCTTTCCTGCCGGTGCTATGGGGTTAATTTTTGTCTCTGAGGTTCTGGGAGGAGGGTTTGGCTGGAATGTAATGTGTTGAGCACTATTTTAAACTCATACACATGTTCTACCCTCTTCCCTGTATTCCTGGCTCTCCTGCAAAGATCTTTTGCAACAGAATGCAGCAGCCCAGTTGGCACTGAATGTGTGGCCCCAGAGATGGAGCCATGCTGGCTCTCTATCCTGGCCCGAGCAGACTTCTGCAGACTGGAGCCAAGATTTCCAAGGCGGGGAGACCACAGTATGGGGAGCAAATGTGGGTTACAGCTTAGCTGTCAGTAGCATGGGATGTGGGAGATGTGTGATGGGAAGTTTGGTGGAGTGACCATGGTTTGTTTGGCTGTTTCTTTTTATCTTCTTTTGATTCTTTTTATCTTTCTTGTAGGTGCCCTAAAACAGAGACAGCTGAAATTTCCTTCTCTTTGTTGCATAGTTCTTTTCTTTTTCCTTCCACTTTCTTTTCCTTCCTTCCTTCCTTCCTTCCTTCCTTCCTTCCTTCCTTCTTTCCTTCCTTCCTTCCTGTTTTCTTTCTCTTTCTTTCTTTCTTTCTTTCTTTCTTTCTTTCTTTCTTTCTTTCTTTCTTTCTTTCTTTCTTTCTTTCTTCCTTTCTTCCTTTCTTCCTTTCTTTCTCCCTCCCTCTTTCTTTTCTCTCTCTCTCTCTCTCTCTCTCTCTCTCTCTCTCTCTCTCCTTTTCTTTCTTGGTTTGAGAGGGTTGAGCAGATCAGAGAAAATGAGAAAATGTCTATTCCTCCATCCTCATTATCATGTGATCTAGTACAGCATAAGTTTTTAGGAGCTATCAGTCCTCTTCTCCCAATTATCAGGTCCCTCAATTCTTCTTTTGTGTTACCTTAATTATGTCATCTCTTCCTATCTTCCCAGCACATACAAATATCAATTCCATTTTTAGAAATCTTCACATCCCTATATTGACTCTTATTTTCAATATTCTTATTCAGAAGTGAGTCGCTTGTACACAGTCCTGAGGACTCTCCTCTGAATTTCTCATATATGCCTTGAAGCTGTGCATTAACAGGAGGGGAACATCATGGAATACAAAGAATGTGAATGGAACAATTAAAAATAAAATATAGTATGTATCACCATGTGAATGAGCAAATAGATAATAATGCAAATATTGATCAGTTCTAGCTGTCACAGAGGAAAGAACGTTGAATTTTGAATCAAAGGACCTGGGTGAGAATCCTGACTTGTTAATTTAGGACCTATATGACCTAGATGAAATAATTCATCTCTTTAACCCTCATTTCCCTCATCTGTAAAAATGGAAATAACAGCATTAGAGCAACCCTATGTACAATGTTGTTGTGAAAATGAAGAGATGACATTTATGCACTTTGTAAGCTAGGAAGTCTTATGTAATTATATACTATTAATATTTAATTTAGTAATATAAGCTACTTATATTTTAAAATGTTGAAAATAATTATATCCTCCACATTTAGGACTGATGAATTCTGACCTTTGTCCTTGGGAAGACTGGCTGTCCACTTTCCAGTTGCTGTGTCCATACAAAGGAAGTCAACACAATTACAAACCATCTAAGAAAGGGAGTCTTCATCCTGGGGAGAAATTTTCTCTCCATGTTCCCAAAGGAAATATACCACTATTAAAATGCTATTTCAGGTCCCTGTTAAATTTCTTTTTCCTTTGAAGCAACTGTGAAGCTGAGACAGTGAGGCCCCATTCAGAATCTGAGGGAAATAATTAGTAATTAAGAAAGAGAAATTTTGGAGACTAAGGCTCTCACACCCCCAGGGGCACAAGGGTGGAGACAGAGGGAGCTGCATGCCATTACCAGGTGGTGAAGAGGGACTGCTTGAGTGGACAAGCAGGGGCCTGATTTGAGAAGCATTACTCAATCCCAGAGGACAGACCATTAGTGAGGATCAAGAGAGCAGTTTTATGTGTTCTAAAACTTGCCTTATTTTGAGATAACTCAATGAGGAAGGGAACCTAGGGAGTAGTCTCTGGATAAAAGGTTGTACTCCATATCCTGGTTGCTAATCAGCTTTTTTGTTTGTTTATCTGTTTTAGGTTTTTTGTTTTTTTTTTTTTACAATTAAAAGATTTAATTCTGCAGGAAAGTCATGACAAGTTTATTGATTTGAACAAAATTTGAACATGTAATTATAAGGCATTAGTAATACCTTATTATAGGTAATTTACAAGCAATAATGATAGGATTTTTAAAGGAATGGAAATTTATTTTAAATTTAGCTAGCTCATTATTTGAAGTATAATTGAATAGACTACTTCTGGGGAAAGGGGAAGTTGCTTAAAGCAAGTATTCCCAACCACTTTTGTGTCATGTGCCACACTAGAAAGCTGGTAAATCCTACAGACTCCTCACAATGTTTTGTCACCTACAGTCATCATTTAAAGAAATGCCAGATTTTAGATAAAGGTTAATGAAGATAGAGATATCATTTTTTTAAGCTTTCCAACTTATGTAGCCCTTGAATTCTATAAATATACCACCAAACCCTTGAATTAAAAGAATAGATGAGGTCATTGGATACAGCATGATGGAGTGGATTGGGAATAGCACTTGGATTTAGGAAGGTCTGGGTTCAAATCTCATTTCAGACACTTACTACCTGTAAGACCCTGAGCAATGTATTTAATCTCTCTATGCTTCAGTTTCCTCAAGGGTAAAACAAAGGCATTGTATTTGAAGTGCTGTAAAGCCCCTTCTATCTCTAAGTGTATTATCTGTGAAGTCATTCTTCCCAATTAAAAGTGGGTAAAAAGATCCTGTGTAAGAGCAACTTCTCACATTTGTATTGAATTTCTATTTCGGTATACATTACCTGATTTTATCCTATAATAGCCTCCTTGAGTTTGCTATTACAGACATTATTCTTCCTACTTTAGAGATGAGATCCCTGAGGCTTATAGGAGGTGTAACTTTCTCAAAATGGTACAGCCAGTAAGTGGTAGAATCAGGCCCCTATATCAAGTATTCTGATTGTTTTTTTAAGGGAGCTTTTATAATCCATATCACTATCCATACCTAGTAAATAGGGACACTTATAATGTTTATTTTTGGGGGGGGTTGTCTCATGAACTCTTTTAACAATCTTGTGAAGCTTGTGGACCCATTCTCAAAACAATTCTTTTAAAATAAAATATATTTTAAAAACTAGAAAAATAAAATAAAAATTCCCAATTAAACATTAAATATGAAGGATTAAAAGTAAAGGTGAGATTAACAAATTTAAGCATTAAAAAAACTCATTGAATTAATAAATAAGCATAGGAATTAGTTTTATGGAAAAATATAAAATAGACAAACGATTGGTTAGTTTGAGTTAAAAAAGAGAGAAGAAAAAACAAATTACTAATATTAAAAATGGAAAGGGTATGAATTTAGGGTTAGGGTTTGTATACAAGTAATGAAGATGAAATTCAAGCAGTTTTTATTATTTTGCCTAATTATATGCCAATAAATTTAACAATTTAAGTGAAATGGAAGAATATTATATATGGATATGGATATGAATTGCCTAGTGTACGGGTCATTAAGTTAGCAGGTACTTAGCCCTCAGTAACTAGGAAGTAACTAAGGGCTAAGTACTTCTGTGAAAGAAATAAAAAAGTGTGAACTCTGTCTCCTGTTGCTGACATAACAAGAAGGAGTTAACTGAGACAGGAAGCCAATGTGTGTGTGTGTGTGTGTGTGTGTGTGTGTGTGTGTGTGTGTGTATATTTAAGAAGTGCCCCAGAGAAGAGACAATCAGCTCCAGGTATCCTCTAGCAACTTCCCACCCTGAATCACTGGACTCTGACCTCATCTGACTCCTGAAGACCTTCCCTAAACTCATTAATGGAGTCTGACCTTATCTGACTCCTGAAGACCCTCCCCAAACTCCTCCTCTAGACCACCCCTAGATTGCTCCCACAACCTTTCTGTACATAAGACCCCATCTTCCCTCCATTGGGGTGAGAGCCCCATAGAATGACCTACTACAGACTTGTTCTGACCACTTGCCCAATGCAAGCATCACAGATACCAAGGCTCCTTAAGAGTCTACCCAACATGGCAAACTTTCAATAAACTTTGCTTTTCTTTGGGTGAGAGAAGATTTGAGTTGAATTCATTTGACAGGACCCAGTGTGTTGGTATTTTGGGGTCTATATTTCATCATTTTATGGTTAACAACATCAGTATCATCAACATTCCTATATATCACAAACAAAACCCTGCAAAAAAAAGTAGTAAGAGATATTCCATTTAAAATAATTCTGGACAACATAAAAGACCTGTGATAACACCTGACAAAACAAAACCAGGCACTGTGTCAACAAAATTATTTTTTTTAATTTTATACAAATGAAAGCATATTTAAATAATTGGAAAAATATTAATTGTTCCTGGGTAGGCATGGCCAATATAATAAAAATGACAATTTTACCTAAACTAATGAATATATTTAATGCCATCCCAATCTAAGTCAATTCCAAGTTATGTCATCACCTCCCTAATACTATGGCCCTCTTTGAGAATGAAAGACAAACCACAACCTATGACTAGTTCAAGCTGCCTGAATTGGGATCCAGCTGACCAGTTCCAGCTGGGCAACTGGGCTCTCAACTTCATTGTTGCATTTTCCCTCCCCTAACATGAAGATATTCTGTCCAAAGGAAAGGGGAATATTTGATGACCAAAAGCTACCTAGTTAATTTGTGATTTACTGGCTAGATTTCTGTCTCAAAGACCAATTCTTAAACCTGATTCACTCTCAGTCTTAGAGATTGGACAATAGATCACTGACCAAGTCCCACTTAATGGCTATTTGGGGGCACTCCTTGCTCAGAGTGAATGTAAGTGGTAACTCTTTTGTCCAGCAACCCTGAGGGTCTTCCCTTCCCAGTTTGATTTTTTGTTTGTTTATTAAAGGGGCCATCCCTTGATTCACTTCTTAAAGAGGTCTGTTCAATGAATGGCCATTGGTTCACACAAAGTAAGCACTTGAAATGACCTTACCTTAAAAGGACCAAGCTCTCCCACTGTATTCTGGGCCATCTCCAGTCATCTGATGAATATCTGGCAACTGGACCCAGATGGTTCTGGAGGAGAAAGTGAGGCTGGTGACTTTGCACAGCCCTCCCTCATTCAAAGTCAGTTACAAGCAATGTCCTCACCTCCCTGATGTTCTGGTCTTCTTCAAGAATGAGGGACAAACATACAATTAAATTACCAAAAAATGGTTTCACTCAATTAGAAAGAAGTAATAATAAAATTCATTTGGAAGAACAAAAAATCAAGAATGTCAAAGGAACTAATGAAAAAAATTGTAAAGCAAAGAGGTTTAGCAATACCAGATATATATTTTAAGGGAGAAATTATCAAAACTATTTGGTACTGGCTAAGATCAATGGAGAAGAGTAGATATACAATTTACAGAAACAAATAAATATAATAACCTTGTATTTGAAAAGTTTAAAGACAATATTTTAGGATAAACATTCATTGTTTGGTAAAAATTTTTGGCAGAACTGGAAAGCAGTATGGTAGAAACTGGGCATAGACTAACATCTCACACCATTTACCAAAACAAGGTAAAAATGACTATGTGATCTAGAAATAAAGACATAAGAAAATTTGAAGAATATGGAACATATTAGTTATCAGATTTATAGTTAGAGGAAGAGTTTATGAGTAAACAAGAGACAGAGAACAGAGTGAGGTATAAAATGGATAATTTCAACTACATTAAATTAAAAAGGCTTTGTACAAATAAAAAAATTTGTCCAAGATCAGAAGGAAAGCAGAAAATAGGAATGAATTTTATAGATAATTTTTCAGATAAAGGTTTCATATCTCAAATATATAAAGAACTTTGTCATATCTATAAGAATGAAAGTCATTCCCCAATTTATAAATGGTCAAATGATATGAATGGTTTTACAATGAAGAAATCAAAACAATTTATGGTGATATAAAAATGTTCTAAATAATTGTTGATTTGAGAAATGCAAATTAAAACCACCTTAGGATATCATTTTACACCTATCAGATTGGCTAAAATGATTGAAGGGGAATAGTGATAAATGTTGGAAAGAATGTGGAAAAATTGGGACATTAATTCACTGTTAGTCAAAATGTGAACTAATCCAATTATTTTGGAAAGCAATCTGGAATCATTTCAAAGAATTATTGAATTGCCTATACACTTTGACATAGAAATACCTTTACAAGGTCTTTTTCCAGAGATGGTTAGGGAAAAAAGAAAAGAACCTCTATTTTCTTAAATGTTTATAGCACTTCTCTTTTTGGTGCCAAAGAACCAGAAATTGTAGAAATGCCCATCAACTGGGGAATGACTAAGCAAGTTGTGATGCATGATTGTGATGGAACACTACTGTGCTATATAAGAAATATGAGCTCAATGATCTTAGAAAAACATGCATGGACTTGCACAAACTAATGAAGAGCAAAACAAGGAGAACTAAGAGAATGCTGTTTACTGTAACAGCAATACCATTTTTAAGAATGACTTTGAGTGAATAAGTCATTTTGACTTTTACAAATATCCACATTAACTACAAAAGACTTATTAAGGAAGATGCTATCTGAATCCAGAGAAGGAATTGATAAATCAAAGTGTATATAGAATGTTTTTACATGCATGTGAGTGTGTGTGTGTGTGTGTGTGTGTGTAATGGTAGCTATGAGGTAGGGAGTTAAAAAAAGAAATTTACATGATAACTTTATTATGTATTTAAATGGACTATTATATTATACATAATAGATTTGCACTTTCATCTTTCATTTGCAATCATCTTTTTATTATACTCAGTTGTTAAAATGCTTGTTTTATTCCATAAATTAAAAATTAAATAACCATTTAAAATAAAATATATTTATGTATATAATACATAGAATACAATACATAGGATTACAAATGAAACCTATTAGTTTGGAACATATTAATCAGGATATTTTAAAAATGCCTTGAAACACAGGTCATGAACTCCTATTCTAAAGTGAATGTTGGTATCCTCAGAGGTTGCAAGGCCAAGAAACAAAATAAAAGGCAGCTGTGACCCTGAGGCTAGAAATGTTAAGGAACCAGGTGCTTATGAAGACCTAGCCTATTAAGACCTTGTAACATAGGCTCACAGCTGGTGTTGCTGAACGGGAGGTTAAGAGACCTGATATGGAACTTCAAGTTTCCTTAGAAAGACAGCTAGACTGTAGCCAGTGTGTGGAGTTCTTAGAGAGCTAAATAGCAGCAGAATTATGAACTGGGTTCATTAGGAGAGTGACTCAACCGTTATACAGAGGAGAAGGTTGGCACATGACAGACAAATCTATCTTAAGCTTCTGTTATAGAGACTTTCAACAAACATAGGCAGTCCTTGTCTACGTAAGGAAGCTATGAACTGTGCTGAAAAGGAGGATGTGATCTTACATGTCATAGCTGAACCAGAGTGATGAGCTCTGGGCTACTCTTTATTTTGTACATTTCAGCAAATATTGTTAAGTTCCTATTACATATGGCCGTTGGGTCAGCTAGGTGGGGTGGTGGATAGAATGCCAAGCTTGGAGTCAGGAAGACCTAAGTTCAAATGTGACCTCAGATACTTACTAATTGTAGGACTCTGGGAAAGTCAGTTAACATTGTTTGTCTCAGTTTACTCATGTGTAACAGGAATTGGAGAAGGAATGGCAAACCATTACAGTATCTTTGCCAAGAAAACCACAAATGGGGTCAGGAAGGGTTGGACATGACTGCAATTACTGAACAACAAAGATATGGACATAGATTTAGAGATGGAAGGGACCATTTTGGTCCAAGATTCATTTGACAATTGAGAATGTTGAGGCCTAGTGAGGCTAAATTGCTTGCCTACTCCCTCCAGAAAAGAAAGAAGGAAAGAAAATGTGAGTAGTTCTTACCTCAAGAATCTTAGAACTGCTGGGGTTTATGCTATGGTAAACAGGTAAGTAAATTTTTTTCATCTTTTTTTTCTCCTTTCTTGTTTTTTTCCTCTTGTGTCTGTTTTCAGATTTCTCTATTTTAATCATAATATCTTTGCAAACTATCTAAGTGTGAACATATTACTGTCAACTAGGAAAGAATAGCTTAATTAGAAAAGGAGACACCTGAGTTGACAGAATAAAGGGGAATAATGTGTGTGGAAAGGATGACTCGATTCATAATGTGAAGCTCTTGTTCAGACTTTGAGATAAATTAGACAGTAACCACTCAAAGGTCTCAGGACAGTTGATGACCTCCCTTTGTGTCTTAAAGAGTACCATTACATGCCACATAAGACTCAAATGGCTTTGGGGACTAAGGAAGATGAAGCTATTTTTGTAAATTAAGTATCTTGAAGGGTAAAGCAGATTACCTTCTATAGAGTGGGGTTATCTAGAAAACCTTAAGACATCCATTAAAAGTGAATCCTATCAGCAAGACTTTGAAGTTTCCTTTTTGGGGATATAGACCTTAACTGTTGCTTTTGACCTTGTCCTAATTTTTACTTTGCATACTACTTTCCTATTTGTTATAGTCCCTATACAAACAGTTGACCCCATAGTTCCTCTGGTGGGACCACAGTTCACCTTCCACCACCAGCTTTGTTGGCTTTCTTGCTCACATGAGAGTGGGTGTGTCTCCTTTATTCTGTGTTTCCTAGGCTGGCCATGACAGCTTCCTTTGTTTCAGCTTCAAACTAAATCCAAGTAAGCTTTTTTCAATTCTCTTAAGCAGTTGACTCACCCCATTTGTCATCCTAAAATCCTATAGTCAAGACCTATCTGTTGACCTCATTCCTCATATTAGACCGAGAAAAGTTAGTATAGTAGAAAGAGTGCTGGATTTGGAGTCAAATGACCTAGGTTCAAATCTCACGACTAGTACTCCCAACTAGAATGTATTTTGTTAAGTCCTATTCTTTTCTCTAGGTCTCAGTAAAATAAGAGTTTTGAATTGTGTGACCACTATGTTCCTATACAGATCTAAATCTGTATCCATTCACAACATCTACTACCTTGACTCATGTGCCATACACCCTAGTGGGGAGAGTTACTGAATATGTGTCTGGTTCAGTTTTGACTAACTTCTACAATCTTTGTCAAATTTTCTCTACCTAGAAACACAAAGAACTTCTGATTACTTCTCTGAATTTTGGAAGGGCCAATGCAGCAAAATCTAGGAGACATAGAAAGGCATATAAAGTTGACCCCTCATGTTCTGGAAAATGATTTAAAAAAATAGAGAATCCTAAAAATCATATGATTAGAGATGTAAAAACAGATAAGTAACAGTGTGGATTAAGAAGGGAACAATTGATCTCATGTAGCAGCAAGATGGGTCAATTTGAAATCCTAGCAGAGTGGTAGGGTTGGCAAGGGTGACAATGACAATAAGCTTTTATTAAGTGTTGATTAAGTACCAGGCAATGTGGTATGAACGGTACCTTTAAAAAAATCAAAACAGGCATATTAATCTGAAAGTAGATCTGAAAATGGGGCATTAGTACTTGATGAGGATGGGACAACTAGGGGCACAGTAGCATTAGTGAATGCTCCAGAGTTTAAGATATACAGAAGATAGTTTATTTTACTCACACATGATACATATGAGTTTGGCAAGGTACCTGGAAAACGGATTTTTGGGGTGCCTTTTTTCTTCATGGTGGAAATAAAACAATCTCTTCCTTCCCTTCCTTGTTTTTCTATGACATTTGTTCTATGCTATACTATCTTATTACATTGATTGCATAATGTTTTGTAGCTTTCTCAAATTGCTTCATTTATATGTTTCTAGACATTAAACTCTTTGAGGGCAAAACTTTATACCTTTTATGAATTTTTTTTTGGATGTGATGCTGAGCATTCTTGGGGCTTTTATCTGTGTGATGGATAAAAGGATGATTTTTCAAAGGGTCTTCACTGGGTCCCAAATGTTCCTACTTTAGTGACTTGGAGTTGATCTTTGGAAAATTGTTCTTAAAAAGTATGAGGGATTCATGAAACTTATTCACAGGGTTATTATTGGGAGGCACTTTAGAGATCTAACCCTCTTGTTTTCAGAGGATAACACCTAGGGAAGGAGGATTGTTTCAGAGTAGACTACTGCATATATTTCTAATAATACAAACAACACTGGGGAACATCATTTTGTGTGAAACAAAATGATGAATTTTCTTCTGCACTTGCCAGTTTCCAGTTTTACAGAGAAATTAGTTTCAGTCATCTTCCTCCTGATCATGTTATCTTTCATTACATTCACAGTAGGCAAACTATCCATTTCTCATTACATTCACTTTCATTTTCATTATGTTCTCTTTGATCTTTAATTTTTTTGCTTCTCAGATTTCTTCCCTAAACTTTGCAATTGATGATGAGTTACATGTGTGCATGTGTGTGTTGCTTTAACTCCGTGTATCACCTTAAACTTTTGACTTTTGCTTTCAATCTCTGATTAAGGGAATCTGAAATTTCTGACATACTTTTGTTCTCTTGATTGCATTCCTCACATTCCTTTTTTTGTTGCTTTCAATGAGGCAATCTTGTGTTCTGTGGTGTGTAACCATACTATACTGATGAAATCCTTCAATATTGTTCTATGACTCTTCAATAGATCTCTCAAGCTGCATCTGCCATGATGGTGTTTGATGCCTATTATTAGGAGTATCAACTGATGATTCTAGCTTTTCTTCTGTGTCTAATTGACAAAACCATTGCCCTATATGCTGTCGTGTCTACTTTTATGCACCACATCTTGGAGAAAGGAATGGATTTCTTTTATACTGCTGCAAATATTTTAGGAGAATATATTCACTGATGATTATAACAAATACTGCTTTGGGAATTATTTTGTTTTGATGAAGTTTGTTAGTTGGATGAATTCATGTTGCTGAACTCAAAGCCTTTTAAAATTCAGTCTACTAAATATGACCTTTTCCTTTCCCAAATCTTTGGGGATTGACACTTTTTGTCACCCATTATTTTTTTCAGATAATTTTTTTGGAGTTTATAGTAAATGAAGATTGGAGTATCGGAGTTATCCAAATCAGAAATTTAGAGGTAGAAGACCTCAGAAACTATCTAATCTAGGGGTTCTCAACCTGGGGTCCATGAATAGATTACTTGATGAACTGGGATAGGAAACAATTATATATTCATTTTCACTGACCATTAACTGAAATTTAACAATCTATTATTCTGCTAGTGGGATCCATCAGATTCATGATACTGACAAATGAGTACAATGAGACAAGAAGGCTAACAATCTCTCATTTAATTAAACTCTCTGACTTTGCAGATAAGGACATTTGGGCCCAGGGATTCCAAATAACTTGCAAGGTCCAGTGGGGATGTGAACCTGGGTCCTCTGGGGCCAGAAAAATGCTCTTTTCATTGTACCATTATGTTTTTAAGTAACCTCAGGTTCTTCACCTTTTCCTGCTTCAGAAATTATTAACTCCTCAACTTCATCTTTTATTTCACCAAGTCTAGACTTAGGTATAAAATTATTTTATATGCATACCCAAGACTGGTTAGGAAAAATTGTCCTGTGACATGGTGCCATATGTGCCATATTGACAAAACACAACATGAAGATCTTGCTTATAACCAGTAAGACTTGCTTCTAGTTTTGTTATAATATAGTTTTGGAACCAGTTCAAAGTATTAATGTCCTAATTCCATTTATGTCCATTTAGTGGTGGTTTGCATACATTACTGGTCAGGGCCATCTGCAGTAAAGCATTTCCAAAATGAGCAGTGACTGGTATTTTATATTTGTTCTTGTTTATCTTACCTTCTTTGGACGCCAAAATGTAGATTACCATATGTTCCTCTAGCTTCTGTGTCAAGCTGTTGATCATCACAGTTACAAGTAAGATCATCCAGTAGTACCACAGTGCTACAGCTTTAGAGAAATAGAACACCCTTTCTATTGTTTTCACTCAGGAACAGTTATACCACACTGCCCAAGGTGTTAACAAAATCAGTTGTTTTGGCAAATCCAAATTAGCTGGTATTTCAAAGTCTCTTTCAGGCTATTTCAGCTACCGTAATGGTCTCAGGGTACATAGAGTTGCCAGTGCAAGTCACCCTGACTGACACTCTCCTTTACCATTCCCCTTAACCCCCCCCCCCACCCGTTCCACTTCCATAACATGGATAATTGTACTCTGGCAATTATTGTTGTCATTATTGTCTTTGTTGTTATAATTGTGGTTGAAGTTGTGGTTATTTTTCTTTCCATCATAATTAAGAGGGGAGGAGAGAAGTGATATACTCTTTCAGCATGTCAGTGTTAGTGAGATATGGCCTATGTCCTTTATTTTTCACACTAACGTCTACTGATAGAGACACTGGGTATTGGATACGTATTAAATGATCAAGAAGAATACTTTCTTTTTCTTCCAGCCCTACCTTCACCTCAAGCATTCTCCACCATTCCCCAAGAACTGTACTTCTATCTTTAATTCACCTGAGGAAAACATATCTAGTATTCCATTGTAATAAAGTTCCTTCCAAACTCCAGAGCCTTCTTTGTGGGAATATCAGTCACAAATGAGAAGTAACATTGGCTTACATAGGATTTTATCATTCTTGATTTAAAAGTTCTGTCAGAGGGGGTGGCTAGGTGGTGCAGTGAATAGAGCACCAGCCCTGGAGTCAGGAGTACCTGAGTTCAAATCCGGCCTCAGACACTTAACACAAAAAACTAGCTGTGTGACCCTGGGCAAGTCACTTAACCCCAACTGCCCTCCAAAAAAAAAAAAGTTCTGTCAGATTAAACAAAATAAAACCAAATACTTTTTTTCGTTATTGTTCAAAGACGCACATAAATGTCCAGCACATAGCTTAGATTTCGTTCCTAATTTTGAAAAAAAGAAATGATAATTAAAAATCATGCCAAATTTACCCATTTAAGAGGAAGCACCTGATACTGTTTAACTGGAGACTTCCCAATAGACTTCTGAGTAAAAAAGGACTCTTAAACCTCCTTATGTCATGGAGGTGACTCTGGTATCTTGAAAGTCATTGGGATATACCCCAGTAACAATGTCCAAGCATAAGCTTGATAAAGTCTGTACTCTCATTGCTGGTAGCATATATAGTAAGAACTCAGGATAATAGATCCAAAAGTAGAAGAGAATTCAGGGGTCACCTAGTCAAACCTCCTAATTTTACAGATGAGGAAACTGGTATTATTGAGTTTAAATGATGTTCCCAATGTGTCTCTTTGACAATAATTTTCAAAGGTAGCCATTTTTCTTTCCATGTACCAACCTGACTTTCAGTCTGGTCATTAGGTGATGAATTTATTGAATCCATATTGTTGAATCCACCAGAATCTATGAAACAAAGTCAAATATCTAGTGGCCCCTTAGCCTTGTGGCAGGTTTCTGCTTCTGTAGTGATGTCAGGAGGGTAGTGGAGAAACCCCAAATCACAGATTTTTTACTCTCTGCTCATAATCATTTTGTCATTATTATTTAAAGTAATCTTTGTAATCTCAAGCATAGTAAGTTGAGTGCTTAGTTTGGACTTAGGAAGACCTGAGTTCAAATATGCCCCTGTCACTTATTAACTGTGTGAGCAGGGGAAAGCCACTTGACCTCAGTGAGATATAAGAATTTCTCTAAGACTAAGTTTTGAATGGGCTGCAATCTATTCTGGATAGAATCATACGTCAATAAAAAATTGATACTTGAAGTATAAATTCTGGAGAGAGAAAAAATACAGTATTTTAGAGATATTTTAAGACTGCAGCATTGCAAGTAGTTACACATGAGGCTGAGATGAAGTTGTTTCAGTGGCAAGTAGCTGGTGGTGTAGTAGATAGAATGCTGGGCCTAGAGTCAGGAAGTAGTTGTTCAGTTTTCTATCATGCGCAACTGTTCACATAGGCAAAGATACTGGAGCATTTGGAGTGTTTACCATTTCCTTCTCCAGGTCATTTTACAGATGAAGAAAATGACATGGTTAAGTGTCTTGTCCAGGGACGCACATTTGTATCTGAGGCCAGTTTGGACTCAGGCACCACTAAACTGCCCCAGAATCAAGAAAGCCTGACTTAACCTCTTTTTGCCTCAATTTCTTCATCTATAAGATGGGTAATGATAACACTTACCTGTCAGGTTCATTGCAAGGATGAAATGAGATAGTTGTAAAATGTGCCTTGCCTATAGTAAGTGCTATATAGATATTAGCGATTATCATTATCTCACAAAGCTACTATAAGAAAAATCATAATAATCAAAAATGAGATTGGTAGAACGTCAGGTTAAATTATTTCTTCCAGTTTCCAGACATACTCATCAATGTTAGGCAAGATTTTCTCATGTTCGTTGTTGGTAAAAACTTGTGCTCACTTGAGGTATTAATTCACCCAGTATGGTACATATACTTTAACAGAAATTGAAAACAAGATTCCTAACTCCCAGGAGTTTACAGTGTACTCTGGGAAATTGCTTTCTGGAATAAATTTTAAAAATTATTACCCAAAACAATATTAAAATATGCAGCATAGAGATTACATGGTAGGGGCCATCAAATAAGAGAAAAATATTTGTTGAAAGCCTTAAGGAGAGTAGAGGATTGAACTGGATATTGGAGGATGGATAACAATATTGGAAGCACCAGTAAGGATGATGGAATCTGAAAGACAGAGAAGAGAAGAGGACATTTCAATTGGGGGGAATCATCACTAGCAAGAAAATAAATAAGCAGATCACATCTAGGAGAGAGAAAAACTAGACAACTGACAACGTATTTGGCTTGGGAGGAGTGAAGAAGAAGGTTGGATTATAAAGGTAGGATATAGTTCATTCATAGAATCATAGAATTTGAGAGTTAGAAAGGAACAGGGGTGGCTAGGTGGTGCAGTGAATAGAGTACCGGCCCTGGAGACAGGAGCACCTGAGTTCAAATTCAGCTTCAGACACTTAACTAGCCATGTGACCTTAGGCAAGTCACTTAACCCCAATTCCCCCCCCCAAAAAAAAGGGGAAAAAAAGGAATGCTATGGCCATTTTATTCAACTTGTCTATGAAAGTAATGCCTAATGTAACATATCCAACACATAACCATCTTGCTTCTGCTTAAATACCTTCAAGCAATGGGAAGTCCCCAATGCTTTAGGCATTTGATTCTACTTTTGTTAACAAATGTATTGTTTTGTTGTATTTATTTCCCATATTGACCTCTTTACAACTTCAAATACACGAAGACTGTTCTTCTAAACATGTACTATACAAAAACAAATTTACTAAGCATCTTGTTTATGCATAGTGAAATAGGGCATGCAAGTTTGGAAGAGAATATAGCCCTTGGCTTAATGGAACTTGTAGTTAATGTGGAAATAAACACAAATATAGAACAGTACAATATACAACCCTACATAATGAGTCCATTAGAGAAGTACCCAATGAAGTATGGGGTATGGGAGGAAACCCATTACCTATCAAAGAGAGTAGAGAAATCTTTTTTTTTTTTGGTTAGACATAGTGTACATTTTATTTTTTTAAATTAATTAGATTTAATTTTCAGGTCTACATTTCCTCCTTCCTACTTCCTCTTCTTTCCCCACCATTGAGAAATCAAGAAAGCCAACTCATTGCAAACATATATTCTCAATAGAATCAAATTCCTACATGGGTCATGTAAAAAAAAATAACATACAGCATAGTTTTCTTTCTTTGAAAATTGCCTATTCATATCCTTTAACCATTTGAGATCACCAAAATCTTGATGGATTAAAATAATAGGTTTTAAATGTCTGGCTAAAGAGATAGAATTCTCAGAAGCCACAGGAGCTCATTGTCAGTTCTTGAATAGGCAGGATGAAAGGAATACATGGTTTAGGGGAAAATAAAATCTATTAGTAGTAGTCAGGAAACATTGAGGTGAGGAGAGATGGGAGGCAGAGATAATGGCTAGGAAGTTATTACAGAAACTTAGATAGGAGGTGATGAGTGCTTCCTGACATGAGAAGATCCTGTCTTTTTTATTTCATGTACACTGAGAACTCTAATCATGAGATACTCTACTCATCTTGGCATTTTCCAAGAATTTCCCAGAATTCTCTGGTCATCAACATAGCATCCATGTTCCAATGCATTTTTCTTGATTCCAGAGTTATTCTTGGGCTAAGCCCAGAGCAATCAAAGGACTCATGTACACAAACAGGAAATGGGTTTTCTCTGGAGCGATATGCTAAAGACTAATGGCATGATTAGAAGAGAAAAAGACGATAGTACAATTTGGGAAATCAGTAGACCATCATTTACAAAGGTCACACAAAGACCAAATCAAATTTCCTCTCTAGTCATCCTGTACTTAATAAAAATGCTATGCAAAGAATATGCTTTTAATGAATTTCCTGTTGTTTATGAAACACGAAATGTTATCCAAACAAAGGTGTTTGTTATTGGCTCATTCATATACCCACCAGACAGTTGTATAATAAGCTGTCCCATTCCATGGTTACTATTCGGTAAAAGTAAAACAGTAGATGTTGCATATCTACTAAACTAGGCATGTGCTAATTATTATATGTATAATCAACAGTAGTTCTAGGGGTCTTCTGAGGTATACAAGATAGGTATATTTCAATAATTCAGAAGTTTAAGTCAGTATTTTTAAGGACCTAAAAAAGTAGGAGGGTTAGCTGATAGCTTTGAAAATTTTGTTTGGTAATTGCTGTGCTGCATCTTTGAAGGTTCTAAGAAATAAGGTATTCAGGTACTTTAAAGAAAAAAACTATGGTTTTTCCTCTTTTTTTTACACAATTTATTATTATGGGGATATCAAGTATGTTATGTGTTGATCTTCAAGTTACTGTTGCCAAATTATGATGCACTGTAGAAAACATTCCACAATATGTGTTTTACAGTATCACCTAGGCCTCTGTTCTTTATTCATTATAGAAAACATGTCAAAAGAGCAATGATTTCAATTATCTTCATGGACAAACTCTCCATGCCTCATAAAATAGTCTTCAGGAATTATAACTTTAATTATAAATTCATATTTCATCAATTAAATTTAAATTATAAATTTGCATATTACTATAGAATTTCACATTCAAGTATGGAACGTCAGAGTTAGTAATCAATGAAAAATTATGTGTTAAATGCCTACTCTGTGACAAGAAATATAGAAGGCACAAAGAGATACAGAGACTAAAGTATAATAATCACTGACCTAGAGGGGCTTACAAACTAGTCGTGGGAAGCAATGAGTTCACATATACAAGTTTATGTAATTCTGGAAGCGAAACACCAGCAGCTGGAACACCACCAAAGGTTTCATGTAGAAGGTGGTACTTGAGATAAGCCTGAAAGGAAATTAGGCTTCTGAGAGGATGATACTAGGAGGGAAGGAGTTTTAGCTCTTCTCAAAGAAGGAGAAGCTTCTGTACAAAAAGATATGTAGATGGGAGCTAGACAAATTATGTAAGAAGTCTCATTTGTTTGGAACATAGTGTTCACAGAGGGGAGTCATATGTAATAATCCTAAAAAAAAAAGTTTAATGAAAAAATTTGGAGTCAAATTGTGCAGGATTTTTAAAGCCAAATAAAGAAGTTTATATTTGATCCTAGTGATAATAGGGATAATAGGGATAGGGATAATCGACCTATTAAAAGGCTCTTTGGTGCTTGGGCACCAGACTCTTAATCCCCTTTAAGACCTATGTTTGAATCTTTTTTAGCTTGGTAGAGCAAAATCTTAGTCTTTGCTAGTATGAATTTTAGGAATCCAAGGTCAACTACACCTCAAAATGAACCATAATGGGGAGACTGAATAGTCCAGTAAAAATACTCTGGTAATTGTTAATACGCCCTTGTCATTCTGCTGCCAAACAAAGTGAAAACCAACAAACACTGTATTGTGAAAGTCTAGGCTGCCCCGTACAGTGAGATCTTTGTGCTTGCACATATGTACACACGTGCATTTTCAGAAGTATGCACCTAAAAGTAATTTCTCAAAATTATCTTATTCAAATATATTTACTGTGAAACCTGTTCTTACTTTGTCTTCCATTAAATTAAGACATTATTCACCACTGTTATCGGTGCTTACCTTATCACAGTCATTGCCATTTTCTTAACAAGAGTACATTTATAAACTGCCTTTAGGCTTTGTATAAGGTATGGGTGGGAGGGAGAGAGAAATCTGACCCATATTAGGATCAGTATACAGTATGTCAATATTGACTGAAGGATTATACTCAGAGTTAGAGATTCCTTGTGTCAATTTCATCTCTGACACATACTAGCTGTGAAATTCCCCAGTAAGTACATCAGCTAACCCCCTTAAGCCCTGAGGTGCAGAGGAGTCAGGTACTGATCCACATTGATTAATACAAGCAGTCGAGTTCCCCAAACCTATGAAATCTTATCTAGTGCAAAAACATATATTTAGATTAGAAGAGAGGTTATTGAATTTGACTTAGAGGAACCATGTAAAGATTGCTGGTCTTGGAGACAGGACCTTTCTTTGAATCCCACTGGAAGGAGGCATCCAAAATGGCCTTGATAGCCAACTGGATTCTTTTAAAATGGTGCCTTAAATGAGATAATGGATAAAAGCCCTTAATCATTATCATTCTTACAAGGTAAGGGGTAGGGACAGGAGAGACATGAGACATCTCCAAGAGATGTCTACTACCATCAATCACTCCTAGATTTGCTTCATGCTTAGAGTTGGCATCATTCCTATTACTTCCTAGATCTGGACCCAGAGTTCAGGTTAGATGGGCATGCTTCTGCTGATATAGTATCCACTTCTCCTACATCTAAATGTGCCCAACCAAGGAAGGATTCTCATTTGAAATTTGTGGTTGGACATCACCTTCTACCTAAAATAAGCTATAGGGAAATTGAAAGGTTTGGAGCTAAACTTTAGACCAAGCCAGAGTTTTTCATGGAGATGCCACATACAAGGCATGTACAATTGGTCTGGGGCTTCATCTAGAAAGATCTGCCAGGGTTACAGGAGGCACAATACCAGAAGTGTCTATTAAATATGTGTCTGATACAATCTGCCTCTGACAATGCATTCTTTCACAATCCTGACTCTGACACTTATCATGTATATGATGTTGGGTAAGTAACAGTGTCTCTAGCCTTTAGTTTCCATACTTACAAAATAAAAGCGTCTTATATGAGATGGACTTTGAGGTCCTAAGTAGTTCTAAAATATACACATAAGTATATATATATATACACATATATACATAGTCATATATATGCTTTATATGTAAAATAAATATATTGCATGTCATACAATTATTAATTATTAATACAATCATGCATAGTAATGATATTTTAAAGTTGAAGAAAGGAAAATATATAATCTATGTAAATAGTGTATGTAATATAACTATATATGTGTATATATGTAAAAAACATTTATTGCTTTTCTCTTATGTAACAATATATTCCATTCTTTCTTCAGCTGTGAAGCTTGTAACACCTATATCACTGGACTTGTTAGGGTTAAGTTAAATAGTGGAAGTTAATCTACAGTTCCACCCTCCCCTTCTCCTATAAAATCAGGGATTATTATACTTGTGTTATCTACCTCATAGGGTTGTTGTGAGGCATAGTCTGGGAAAATGCTTTGTAAATCTTAAAGTGTCATTAAATAACTGTTCTTATTGTCCTTCATCTCTCTTTGCCTTGGTTTGCTTGCCTGGAAAGTGAAGGTGCTTTGTGATCTTTGGTGCTCCTCATTGGGCACAGGGCTCTTCCTAGGACCAAACCCAAGTTTTGCAAAGGATTCCTCCAGTGCACAGAGGCAGAGCTGTCATTGCTCATGAAGTGAGCTGGCTGAATGCAGACTGCAGCACCTTGTATCAATCAGCACATTAGCTTTAAATGGATCTTCTTTCACCATAGTGGGGGATATTTTCCCCTCAAGTGGTTCAATTGTCTGATAACAGTTCACCCCATGCTACCCTGGGGCCAAGAAATGCATTATCTTCTTAAAATAACCATCTGCTCTTTGTAAACCAATCACAGAAATGCATTGTCATGCGGATTCCAATCAAACATCAGCTCATGCAGCATATTTATGGTAAAATCTTCCGAGTCTGTCAAACAGCTGCCTGATTATACTTTGAATTTCATTTTCCATCCATGGTCATCTCAGTCCTTTGATCCTTCGTAACAGACAGGTAGCAGACACAATTTTAAAAGGGACTGGAGCTAAAATGGAGAGAACCCTGGATTCATTGTGAGGTCATGAGAGCCATCGTGGAAGAGAGGATAAAATGGAAGGCTGGCAGTGTGGGAGATCTGGATTAAAATCCTGTATTAGACAATAACTAGCCATGACTTACTCCAGGTAAGTCACTTGACCACTCTGAATCTCAGTTTCTTGAAGTATAAAATAATTCTTGTTGAACCCACTTTACATGGATCTCCAACTTAAATAAGATAATATATGCTCATTGTCAGTTTTCTTCTCTGTAAAATGGGGATAATTACATTTTATTACTTACTTCCCCTATTTTTGTGAGTCTCTTGTAGTTCTAAATACCGTGGTTTCCATTTCTAAAACATTTTAAAATCTGGTTCTGATTTATAATTCCCCTAATTTCTTCACATGGTGCTAGTAATATCTAGACATAGTCTTTCAACATTAGTTAAGTACACCAAAAGAGGTCACTTAGCAGTTGTCGTTTTTCCTTTTCTAAACCATAATTTCATTCATTTGCTCAATATTTTCTGAACACCAACAATGTGCATTATGATTTTAGGAAGCACAGGAGATAGAAGATGTACAAAATAAGACTGGTGCCCCACAGAGTTCATAATTCAGTTTGGGAGATATACCATGTAAACACAACTATAGTAAAAGGCAGTATCAAATACACATACATTTTAACAATAAGGTATTATGAGGGTCCATTGAGAGATCTCTTCTGAGTGGGATAATCATATTAAACTTCATACAGGAGAAGATGTTCCATCTAGGTCTTGAGGAATGAATAGGATTGTGATAAGTGGGAATGTTCGGGTTAAAAGTGGAGAGGCCCAACTCTAAACTGTTTGAACAAAGGCAAAGGGTCTTGGGTAAAAGTCCTATCTGGAGGCTGAGTCTGTTTTTACGGGGGATTGGAGAAGAGACATTGAATATAAGACTAATGTCTTGAAACTTTTTTCAGTGAAATGTCTCTGACACACTAAAGCTTTATGCACAGAGGAGTGACAAGATGAAAAGGCGGCCATAATGCCATACTGTCACTGAAAGCATAAATATTCTTAATTTGTGGATTTCAGGAATCTTCAAGTAGATTTTTAACATATTTGCATATAACTAGTCACTCTACATTTTGTACCTCCTTAATTAGACTTTGTCATTGAACATACCTCTCTGGAGCATTCTTGGCTTTTTAAACTAAACTTTAGCAATGGTGTAATTTCCTTTGAATCAAAATTAATGAGAACCAATTTATGTTCTTTGTGTTTTCCACTTTAATCAGTACATTGTATTGTTGTCATATGAATGAAAACTAGTTTTGTAGAAACCATTTAATTTATATAAATAAAGAATACTGTGCAGAAATGATAATTTATGAAGACTTGGGATGTTTTCAATGTGAAAAAGTTATTTGTTTTATTCTTCTTCAGTGGGCTAGAATGGAATCACATTATCTCAGAGAGGTAATATGCTATAATTCAGTGGTCCCCAGATATTTTTGATTTCCCACCTATATTAGTTTAAAAAAAATAAGTACTCATACCCTATATACATATGTATATATATACACACACATTTACTGAGTTTTAGATTTACATAAACTATTACGTTAATAATTATATATATTACAAATGCATGGAAATAGAAATTAAAACTGAATGAGGCAAAGGTGAAATGACATTTGATTCTATGGTCAGTAGGAAATCACTAGAATTTATTGGCAGCTGAGTGGAAGACAAATGGATGTGTGGAGAGACTTGGGGCAGGGAGATGATGCAGGAGGCTGTCTAAGTAGTCTAAGCAAGGGTAGGCAAGGGATTAGACAGCAGAGGTATTTATGTGAGAGAAGAAAAAGGGGAAAGATTCCAGAAATATAGGGGTAAAAAAAATAGCAAGACCTGGCAGCTGATTGTGCTATTGGGAGAAGTGAAGAATCAAAGATAATGCCAAGATTGAGAATGTGGGTGACTAGATAAATGGTGGTAACCTAAACAGCTATAGGAAAGTTTGGAAGAGAGGTTTATTTGTGGGGAAAAGATAATGTAATTAGGTTTGTTTTGAAGGTCATAATGCATCCATGCGTATTCATCTTGTGTTACTCATGCTTTTCCAGTTAAAAAAAAAAAGTGTGTGTGTGTGTGTGTGTGTGTGTGTGTGTGTGTTGGGAGGTGGAGCAGGGAGCTAGGGAAGAGGAGGTTGAGTGAGTCCTAATCAGGCATTTCCCTGGAGTACAGAATGACTGGAGTTGGGTGACGTTTGCTTCCTCTTATGGCGGAAATCTATGGAGCCATTGTACTCCAGGGACAGTCTTATCATTCTCAAATCTATTCACTGAGTCTTGTAAAAGGGATTTGGTATGAATAACCAAAGTATAACTCAGAACCACAGCTCCGAGTTTCTAGGAACTGGGTTTAATATTAGAGATGTTTCTTACAAATGCACTCTGGCTTATGTCCCCACCCAGAGGTTCCTCTGGGAACATCAGGACTTGGCTTATGTTTAAGTTTCTACAGAAAAAAAAGGGAAAAAAAAATTATCACCTCCCAAGTAAGTATTTAAGCCCACAACACATCTAATGTGTGGCATGTTTTATTTAACTCAATTAAATATGAAAATACCTAGAAAACAAAGGACACACAGGAACCAGCGGCATAATCCTTTCCTTTGATCTCTAGTGGGCTTTAAACACCAGGGTTCTAAATAATTTTCAGGCATATTAATACCTTATAGTTGAAGCCTTTTTATAAGGAGAAAGTATTTGATGTCCTTATAGAGGTCAACTCTTACCTTGGGACCTGTGCATCTCAGGTAATTCAGCGATGAGAGAAATATTCAAGTTTGTTCCTCTACAATATCCTCTTTGTCCCTTGCTATTTCTTGATTCTCATTCCTTCTTGGTTCCGAAACTACTGTAGTTTGACCATCACATCATTATTATTCCAGGATGCTTTGTTCCAGAATGGAGGGAGGGGAGCAGGGATTTGGGAAAGAGGAAGTTAAGTGACTCCTAATCAGCCATTTCCCTGGAGTACAGAATGATTGGAGGTTGGTGATAATTACTTCATCTCTAGGTGCTCTATCATTCTGCAACTACTACTAGCTACTATTTCTATGCTCCTGGTTGCCCAGGCCCTCTATGTCACCCCGTCATTGCTTCTGTTCCTAGCTATTTCTGGGGCTCTTTATTTCCTCTAATCTTTGAACCAAAAGATTCCTTGATGCTTATGGTTTGTTGCAGGGATTATGTGCACCAAGTGACCTTTCTTCAAGGGAACTGTTGTCTGTGTATAATTGATCCCTCTTTTAATCTCTGTTTTCAACTCTCTCTTCAAAAGGTTCAAGTTAGATCCTAAAGTGCATTGAGGTATTAATTGGGTTATCAGTGATTTCAAAGAACCCAGGAGACCATACTTTATCAAGGAGAAATCGATTCTAGAACAAAATCTCAAACGTGGTGTCAGTGGACATGTTTATGTCTTTTATAGAGAAAAACCTTTTCCTTTAAACTTGCTAACCCTATTAAGGAAGACTTAATTTCTACTTGGCTAATCTTGGACATACTGTCCCCAGTGGCAAGCAATTATATACACCACAGATAATGTAGTTGTTGCATTTTCCCCTAACCAGGTGATCATTTTTCTGACTAGAGCGTCCTATTAATACGGCCCTTAGATGTAGAATGAAAATCGTTTCTCCCAGTTACTACGATGTATTTGTAAGTAACAAATGAAACAGCCATGAACCATGCATGCTACAATGGAAATTTGACTTTGGAATCAGAGGACTCAGTTTCATATCCTGCTTGCTGCTTACTACTTATGTGACCGTGAGGAAATCATAAGCTTTCAGGATCTTGATTTCTTCATCTGTAACATAAGGGGCTAGATTAGACAGCATCTGAGGTTCCTTCTAGCTCTAAATGGATGATTCCATGCTCCTTCAGTTTAATCATCTCCAGGAAAGGACAAAGGGGACAAAGAAAAAGATTTCTTCCCTACATACTTCCGTCCTCTAATTATAGAGTGGAAAATGATGACAGAGCTCCATTGATCTTTTTTTTTTTTCTACATGTGAAGATTGCAACTGAGAGTTAACTTGATTATGGAAGCAGTGGTCTGGGGCCCAATTTCTTTTGTAAGCCCTGTAATAGCAATTTTTGGTAATGTAAGCATTTTGTTATAAAGAAAAAATGCAAGGCTACAACTGGACTTAGAGGCCTTTAGCTCACACTCTTTTCCACTACCCTCCCCTCTCTTCTCCATAAATCTAATGTCATCTTTTGAGACTGAGCTCATGGGTTTCATAAAAAATTCTGAGGCCCAGAATATGGATGTTTCTTCCTTCTCTTATCTCCTAGAGGTTTTATCATCTGTTCAGGACATAGAATTGGAGAATTACATAACCTTAGATTCTTATGATATTCTCTTGAGACTGTAGATCAGCAGTTCTCAACCTGTGGATTATGTTCAATTTGTAACAATGAAAATGCATCGTGCGTATCAGATATTTACATTATGATTCATAACAGTACCAAAATTACAGTTATGAAGAAGCAACAAAAATAATTTTATGGTTGGGGGGTCACCACAATATGAGGAACTGTATTAAAGGGTTGTGGCACTAGGAAGGTTGAGAACCACTGCTCTAGATGCTTTTATTTGGAATGACATTATCATAATTATATCAAGTCTAGAATAGAGCACAGCCTCCTAAATCATATTCACAGTTACTAAAAAAATATTTGGGCTAACTATAAACATAAGAAAATCCAAGTAGATGAAAAATGCATGTAATCTGAATTATGATATTAAGTAGGATCTTAGTCTTTAGAAGTTTTCATCATTTTATTGGCTCTTGAACATTGCTGAAGATGCGTAACAAACAAGGAAGAGAATTTAATTAAGATCAACTAAGTTTTATTGACATTTAAGAAACTATATAATACTTTGTTAACTTCAACTTTCAAAAGCATTAGCTTTTAAGTACCAGTGGTCTTCTGGTGATACTGTATATTGACAGATAATGGAATAACAGTTTCCTACAATTTGAAGTGATCCAAAGAGCAAAGAAGAAATGACAGTGGGTGTGAATGGGCTTTACCTTATTCACAATGATAACTTAATATGCCAAAAGTATTATAAATGGAGTTTAAAAAGGAAACATACATCTGAAATATGTATGAGCCATGTTCTCTGCTGGCATTTGGATAATGTTATAGTGCTAGAAGGGTGCTCCAGCATGTTAGTTACGTCCCTCTGCAGTTAATTTATGGGAGGATATGAGCAAGAATCTCAGGATTGGAAAGCATCTATGAAATCAAATGGATACTGAAATAAGGAAGTATTAAAAACTTTGGGAAGTCCCTTAATCACTCTAGGTTTCATTTTCCTCATCTATAAAATTAAGAAGTTGGACAAGATGATCTAAATGTAGTACAGTGAAACAAGTCTGTTCTAAAAATCAGAAGTGAGTCATGGCTCTGACATTTCATAACTACATGTCCTTGATTACGTCAAGTCACCTCAATGAACATCAATTTTCTCATCTATAAAGGTGGGACTAATAATATTGAAGCTATACAAATGTGAATTATGAAGACAAAATTGTCCCTTACTTAAAAAAATCTGTCCTTATGCAAAGATGGATAAATAGTATAATATTCTTTTCCATGTTATTAGCTTTCATTTTTATTTCTATTATTTCAAACATTTTAACATATGCACTTAAGCCCTTGAAGCATTAAATAAAGTTTTTAAAAAAATACAAAACACTATAATAATGAAACATGGTGAATAGTATTCATTCTTACCTACCCATTGTCTGATCTTCAACCCCCACAGTCAAACTGTGGGAACAACAATTATGTCCATTTCCCTCAATTTTGTGGTTTCCTTTGGAATATCTTTTGTTGTGTTGACTATGGAAAAAAAATATTTTTTAAAGTAGATTTAAATGTTGTGGCTAAGGTTGACCTGTCCAAATTAAGCACAGTTAAAATGTGGTTTCAGTGCTGAAGTTGTACAAAGCACAGGAAGATTTAAGGCAACTGAGATGTCAGTGTCCATTTTCCCATTGAATTAGACACTAAACTAAAACCTGGCTGACTGCTTTTTTAAAAATGTTGATTTCTGTTCCAATGAATTTATGTGCCTAGATCCCCTGTCTCTTAGGATTCTTGGTTCTGGCTTAGTTGAAAGCAAAGCTGCTTGTAAGGGAAAAAAAGAGGGCACATGGGTTGTGGTGATAGTTATAATGACAGAACTTGTTTAGCCTAGCAAGATGTTTCAAGGCAATATTTTGCACTGTGCAAACATTCAGTTCTATAAAAGAGAAGAGAGATTCGAGAAGTTAAAAAAAATGAGTTTATTCATCACATCTCATTGATGTTGACCTGGGCTTCTGCCTTTGGGGCACCTATCCTGATGGGTGAAAGGTGTTAGTGAGATTTGCCTGTCTGTCATCTAGCTTTTGCCAACAGGTCTATGTAATGATGAGTCAAGTTACACATTGCAAACTTAGGAAGACAAATTGAACTCAACCCTGGAGGGGAGAAGGAGGAGAAGGAAAAAAAGGAGGAAGAAGAAAAAGAGCAAGAGAGAGACAGAGAGACAGATCTATGCATTGAAATTACTGGGAAGAGCCTGTGGTTTTGTTGGCCTATTAAATATGAAATGAAGACAAATCCTATAGAAGCAACAGACTGTGAGTGCTAAGTGAATGTGGTCTTAATCCTCAGGGAGGTGCCTATACTATGCATTATTTCTATGTTGTGTACCATAGAGATGAACTATTCAATGAATCAGTAATATTTGAGGATAAATAATTTTAACATACTTGGGTTCCTTAGTCTTTTTTTGGAAGTGTTTCTTGGGGAGACCCCACATGGAAGGGACTATTTCTTGGGTGAAATTATTGGCAGAGGCAATGAGAAATATTCGAATGTATTCTGACTGAGATTAGGAGGCTGACTTTAATCTGAACTTGAAAATTAGTACCCTATTTGATTATGGTCCTACTTTTAGTTCCTACTCTGGTGTCTCATTGTGGCACGTTGGTGACTAGATTTGTGATATGCAGCTGCAGCTTTAACAGGTTGAAAGGCTTCAAGTATGGGCCTAGCCATATGCATGGTTCACAGAAAAACCTTTCTGAATATCAAGAGATTCATCTTTAGGAGGACCCATAAGTGATGAAGTTTTGGCCATAGCTCATGAAATCCATTTATGGAATTATAGGAGACTGTCATTTGCAGTGGAGATCATGCTGATGCTGTCAAGATGGAAGATTCTTAATGTTTTAATGTCTGTGACCATGGACAAGTAATTTTATTTTTCTTAGCCACAGTTTCTTCTACTTTAAAATACTCAAATAAACAAATAGACATAGGATTTCATTGATATTGACATTTTCTCCTTACACAAAGATCGATATCCATCCTTCTGTTATCCCTTCTACTCAATACTTTACTAGCTTAGTTCCTTTATTCTCATACAGTTCTTTTAATGACAATCTTTCCCCCTCCCCCATTCCCCGTCATCATCTCTCCTTTACAATGGGGTTAAAACCTACTCACCTTCAACAAGTACCTATCCACTGTCAAATGAGTGATACTTATTTTGACTTATTAATGGGTCACAGTCATCCATGACTCATAGCTATCTTATATAGGCTGGATATTGATACTGAAATGATGAACCTTTTTTTTCAAGGATCTTCAAAGAGATCCATAGTATAAAGATACTATTTCCATAAGTTACTTCGAAAAGTTCTTTTTGGGACAAGTATGAAGTAACCTTAAAATATTCTATATGTAGTAGCTGAGAGGTACAATGATAGGTATTGGACATCAGGAGACAAACTAGTTTTGATGAGTATGTATACAATCTCTAGCCACATGACCAGAGACCAGTTTTTTCAGTTTTCTGAGTCTCGCTTGCCTCGTTTTTAAATTGAACCGTGCATACTAGGTCAGTGGGGGTTAAAGTCAGGTAGAAACGGGGCCACTAAAATGTATCTAAGGCTCCCTGTGGACTGCATAATGACTTAGAAAATCACATATTAAAATAGTCTGCTCTATTATATTTTCATTCATCTTGTTAAATGTTTCATCACTAAATTTTGATCTGGTTCAGTGCATTCAGGAATATTGGTAGTCCTCATGGGGATACGCAGCCACTTTTTTTTTTAAACACTTCTGCTCTAGACTGTCTCAAGCATTACATTTTCTTAATGAACTGCTATGACTTTGATGATGATAATTCACTTTTATATAGCTGAAGGAAGTTTGCAAAGAATATATCTCTATCTCTATCTATCTATTTATCTATCATCTATGTATCTATATGTCTGTCTGTCTGTCAGTCTGTCTGTCTATTCCATTTGATTATCTTACCAAACTTGTGAGATCTGTGGTATGAATATTTATGCATTATAGATGAAGAAATTGAAACTGAGAGGTTAAGAAACTCATTCAGGTTCATGCAGTTTGCAAGCATCTGAGGTAAAATTTGAACTCAGGTCTTCCTGATTTTAAGTTCAGTACCACTATGAAAACTAGTAGTTCAGATGACATAAGTAGATTATATGCTAAAAGGGAATATGCTATTCATAATTTCTTACTGTCCCTTGATCTCTCTTTTGCCTTCACCGTATTCTGTATTTCATTATTATTATTTCTTATTTGTATGTGTGTTCCATCTACCATGATAATGTAAGTTTCTTGACTGATTTAAAGAAAATCTTTGAATAAAAAAAGGAATTTAAGATCCTGACATAAGAAGCAAGTTTGACTTTATAAAGGATGATTGAAAGTTAGTAGGATGAGATATATTTAGAAAACTTATGTTTTACAGAAAGAAATTGAAGTCATATGTTATGAACTTATTCATCTCATGTCTCTCAGGCACCTTCAACCACTATCTCTTCCTTCGACCCCATCTCTCATGAAGAAAGGGCCTTTTTCATTACCACGGCTCACTCCTCTACCTGCACAAGCATATTCTGCATATTCTGCCCATCTCTTCCAACAGATTGAACCTTCCATTTTATCCCTTACCTTCAATCTCTCTGTACTAGCTGCTTCACTATTGCCTTCAAACATGCCTATGTCTTTCCCATCCTCAATTTTCTCCCTTGATCCTTCTGTCTTCATTATTATCATATAGCACTTCTGTTTTTTGGTAAACTCCTTGTAAAGGTCATTTATATTAAGTGCCTATACTTTCTTTCTTCTCCTCTTCTTAATCCCTTATAAATCCTGACCTCCCTAGAAATTGCCTTCTCCAAAGTTATCAATAGGTCAGTTAGGTGACAGTGAATAGAGCTCTGTGCTTGGAGGGCCTAAGCGCACATCTGATCTCAGTCACTTACTAGCTGTATGACCCTGGGTAGGTCTCTTAAACATATTGTCTCAGTTTTCTGATCTATAAAATGAGTTGTAGAAGCAAATGGCAAATTGCTCTAATATCTTTGCCAAGACAACTCCTAACAGGGACATAAAGACTTGGACATGACTAAAATGACTGAACAACAACAACAAAGTTATCTATCAGTGATCTTTTATTTGCTAGATTCAATGGCCTTTTCTCAGTCCTTTTTCTTGACCTCTTTTGCAGCTGCTAATACTATTAATCACTCAGTCATCTCAGATCCTTTTCCTTCTAGGTTTTTGGAACACTGGGGTCTCCTAATTCTCCTTCTGCCTGTGTGACCATTCCTTCTCAGTTTTCTTTGCTGGGTTGTTATCCAGGTCATGCTCTATAATTAAAGGTGTCCCATAGGGTTTTGCTCTGAACCCTTTTTTTTCCTCCCTCTATAAAATTTCACTATAATATTTCACCTGGTGATATCAACAGTTTCCATGGATTTAATTACCACTACTCTGCTGTTGATTCTCAAATCTTCCTTTCCTGTTCTATCTCTGCTGAATTCCAGTCTTGCCTTTCAGACATCTTGAACCAGATGTCCAGTAGATAACCTGAAACTCAACATGTTTAAAAGTGAATTTTCTTTCCTCTTAAATTCCCACACTTGCTATCACCCCCACCCCCATACATACATACATACATACATACACACAAAACTTCCCTGTTACTATAAAAGACAACACCATACTCCTACTATCTCAGGTTCACAACCTTGGTAAAGTATCATCAGTGTCTCTCACCCCAACTATCTCATATCCAATCTGCTTCCAAGGTCTGTCAATTTCACCTTTTCAACATCTCTTGAATATATCCTCTTCTCTCTTCTGATACAGATACCACACTGGTGAAGGCCTTTATTGCCTCACATTTGGACTACTTAACAACTTGCTGATGGGTTTGCCCTGTCTCATCTCCACCCCAATCCATCCCCTGTTCAGATGCCAAATCCCAACCACATCATCTCCTACTGAATAAACTTTGATGGTTCTCTATAGTCTATTCGACAGCTAATGCACCAGTCCAATCACATCATCCCCACTCAATAAACCCCAGTGGCTCCTTATAGCCTTCAGGATGAAACATAAAAATCATTTCCTTGGTTTTCAAAGCTCTTCATTATCTAATCCTGTGTTCCAATATTCTTACACCTTACTCTCCATCCTATACTCTTTGATCCAGTGACATTAGCCTCCTTGTTCTTTCATCAACAAGACATTGCATCTCCCGACTTTGGGAATTTTCTCTTGTTCCCATTGCCTAGAATGTTCTTCTTTCCAGCCCCAATGAAAATTCCATCTTCTACATGAGACCTTTCCCAATCCCTCTTCTATCTAATACCTTCTGTCTTTTAACTATTTCCTATTTATCTGGCATATCACTTGTTTGTACATATTTGTCTGTTGTCTCCCCGTTAGCAAATATTTGAGGGCAGGAAGTGCTTTTTATTTATTTATATATTACCAGTGCTTAGCATTGTGCTTGCCACACAATAGACACTTAATAAATTTTTGTTGAGCAGATGACAGAGGAAATAAAATAATTAAAAGAATGTGGAGGTTAGTGTTATATGCTAAGATTCATGCTGCATTCTTCTAAATAAAGTGTGCTCAAATAAAGTACGTCTTACAGATCTAGGATGTTATTTCCCCTCCTTGGTTTCTATCACATTTGAAGCATAGAATATCATTTAAACAAGTCAAGAACTTATTAGTTCTACTTTTGGTAAGGAGAGAGCTCAAAAAAAAAACCCAAACCCAACCCTAGGTAACTGAACTCTCAATATTATTACTATAACCTGTTTCAAGCTTGCTGTTAAGAAGAAAGGTAGACTTTAGTTTTTGCTACTGATTTGGTTCCTTTCTACCAAATGCTGGTTACACAAAAGGCCCACAAGTGGTGAATAGCAAGTAAGCCCAGTTATTCCTCATTTCAAAGATTTCTATTCATATTTTCCAAATGCCACTTGTAACAGTTCACAATCCCTCCTGAGCCAGCTTCCCCATGTAAGTTTAGACCATGGGTAAGACATTTAGATAAAAGATAAATAAGATCCCATGGACCAAACACACATGAAATTATAACCCCAAATAAAGGGGAAGGTAGTAAGAGACTACAAGACAAGCTTTGTGAATTCAAGTCACCAGGATCTAATGAGGTATAACTAAATGTGCTAGAAATATGTTAGAAATATGAATCTGAGTCACTTTCACTGGTTTTTAAAAGATTATAGAAAATGGGAGAGTTACCATAGGAATGGATCTGGTCAGACCTTTATTTTTTTCTAAGGGAATATAATAATATCTGAAAACTATAAATAGGGAGCTTCACATAATTACCTAAGAAAATTCTAGGTTGTATTATTAAAAGAATGGTTTTATTTTATTATTAAAGGAAGTGGTCATTGAGAAAAGGAATCCAAGTTTACAAGAGACTGTATATTTTTTATTAATCACAAGTCATTAAAAAAATTTGGATGAAGGAAGAAGAACATATCAGACCAAAATCAATAATATAAAAAAATAATAATTTAAAAATCATTAAAATATTTGGTACTGATTCAAAATTTAAATTAGATCATTGGGACTACTAGATAAGCAATATTCAGAAACAATAAAAATCAATAGCCCTGTATTTAATAAACTACTTGAGAACTGAGTCCTTTTTTGATAAGAGATAATTGGAAAATGGAAAATAAATCTGACCAAATAATAGGATTATATCAGCATCTTTTATTATATATCAGACTAAGTTTAAAATGACTCTAAGGGCATGAATATAAAAATTCCCATTACAGGTAAATTTATAAAAGTAAAAACTTTTATAAATATAATCCTTTTATGTGACAGTCTGTTCTCTATTTCTGCCTTTATGTAGGTCTTCTCTGATGACTGGTATGGATTTCTCCTTCATTTATGCCTTTCAGAATCTCTATCTTCCTTTTCAACTCAGCTCCCATTATTCCATCAATTGCTAAGTGATCACATCTCTACATTGCTTATCTTGTATTTATGTTGTTTATGTTTTATGCATATACATATATGTGGATACGTATTATGCATGTATCTGTGTGTATCATTCTATGTTATATGTACATGATATCTCCCCCAATAGAATGTTAGTTCCTTGAATACAAGGATTCTTTGAGGGTTTTTTTCTCTACATATATCACTACCTAACCTGTATCTGACAAAAAGAGCTGCTGAATGAAAGCTTGTTTGATGAATGACTGAATGTTGAACAAAGAGGATCCTTGTTCATTTAGAGGTCGAACCATATGAACTCTGTGTGGGATAAAGACCACAAAGACCCTTACCCAAATAAACTCAGAGGTTTTTCCAGGTAGAAATAGAAGCTCTTTATTCTAAAGACAAGTTTCACAAGAGTTGGGCATCACCTACGCCAGACAGGCCTGGTATAGGGAGGCACCCAAAAAGAGTCAAGCAAGCAGTTATATACCCTTACACAAACAATTATTAGAAAAAAACCAAAATTCCCAGGTCTCTTCCCATCACCTCTCTCCTAGAACTGGACCGTCAGCCTATTGGTGAAATTGTATGACCTCAGTCTATGCAAGAACCCTAAAAATCCCTCTTACCTAATACAAAGACATAGGGCTATGATTGTCCCTATTTAGCAGAAGGTGGCCATCACAAAAATCCCATTACAGGATAAAGAGAGGAGGAATAGGGGCACATCATCTGATTTCCCCAAAATCAGGTGATTTACAAGAACACGAAACTTAGGCCTATAGAGGTCAGGACCTAGCTCAAGTTTGATGACTCTCTCATTCATTTTATGAGAATGCTTTCACCTATCTCACTCAACTCTGAGGTCCCTTAGATTCTACAATTTTGTGGTCTCTTTTAGGCCCTTAATAAACATGGTATTGAATTGAGTGTAATTGTTCCAGATTTACAAAGTATACCATGTGCTCTATCTCATTCTGTCTTCATAATTTATTTGTAGCTTCAGGGACCTGAATGAGTTATTTTTAATGTTTCAGATGACAAAACTGGGGCTCAAAAATGTTCAACCAGTTGACAAATATCACCCGTCTGTTATGGTAACAAGCAATCATAAAACCAAGTCTTCTGAATCCAAGTCTACTCTAAGATTTGCAAAGCTCGTGATGGATTAGTAGAAATATGAGACACTTGGAATCAGGAGATAACTGGATTTGAATTTTGCCTCTGAAACGTTCTTGTTAGGAAACTTAGACAAGTCATGTACGCTCCCAAATCCCCCATTTCCTCACCTCTAAATTAAAGATATTCATCATTCTATTTTCTATTACACAGGTCTTTTGCAATGAGCAACTAAGATAATATGCTTAAAGAGATCTATCAATCTTAAAGTGTTTTATTATATGGATCTGTTAATGAAATCTCCACTGGTTTTGTAAGGAGATAAACATTTAGAGTAATTTATAATTATTTTTCCCTTGGAGGGATCTCCCAGGCTTATTTTTTTCCCTCTGGATCCTCCCCTCTGAAAGGAAGAAAGACCAAGATTAAAGAGTCTCTGTCCTCCTGGACTTTACATTCTATCAAGAGGCACAAATATATCAATACAAAATAGAGAAGTAAATTTAAGTAATTTTGAAGGAGAGTTCACACTTTTAACATCATGATTGTTGATTTAATTTACCTTATTTTAATAATTATCATAATTTATTTCCCACATGACCTTAAAAAAGCTGTGTGGTGCAATGGATAGAATTCTGGACCTAGAAATCAGGAAAACTCATCTTCCTGTGTTCAAATCTGGCCTCAGCCATTTACTGGCTGTGTCACCCGGGGCAAGTCATTTAACCCTGTTTGTCTCGGTTTCATCATATGTAAAATAAACTAGAGAAGAAAATGGCAAACCACTCTATTATCTTTGCCATGAAAAACTCAAATGGTGTCACAAAGAGTTGTTCATGAATGAAAAAACACTGAACAAAATATTTTCTAAGCCTACAGTGTGCTGAATGAATGTGGATCTGCATTGGTAGACTATTTCCTCATCAGTTTCTTATTTTGAAGTAATCACAAGTCTAGTCCTCTTCCCCTCCTCCCCCCCCCCAAAAAAAAACTATGGGAAAGAAATGTAGAAAGTATGTATTTTTTTAAATCTTTGAGATTACTTCAATAGAAAATAAAACAAAACTTCAAAGCCCAAGAAGCACTGACCAAAAGCCATTCACTCAACAAAGATGCTATCTATGGAGGCAATGAGGATGGGGTTTATAAAACAGATTAGACGCTACCACAATGAAATTAAATACATAGATACTTGACCATTTTTCAGACACATGAATTCTAAGCCTACAAAGCATAGAATAGAATCTCTTCAAAGATGATTCAGTACATAAGGATGTGGTCTTGACCTTTGTTATCCAATGAATTAATTATGAATTTCTGTTGTTTCTGCCTTCATAAAATTTCTCTCATACGTCCTCTTTCTCCTTTGATAATGCCATCTGGTGCTGGTCCTCATCAGCTCACCCTCAAGTGTCTCCCCACTCCAATCCATTTTCCATTCATCTGTCAAAGGGAACTTCCCAAAGTTCAGATCTAACATTATCTTTGCCACTCTCAATACCTCCCATTCCACCATTGAATAAACTGCAGTAACTACTGTGGTTAACTATCACTTCCAAGATTAAATACAAGATTAAATCTAACATTAAATCTAACAGATCTAACATTATCTTTGCCACTCTCCAAACCTCCCATTCCACCATTGAATAAACTACAGTAACTACTGTGGTTAACTATCACTCGCAAGATTAAATACAAAAGCATGGCTTGCAAAATACTTCTTAACCTTGTTTCTCCCCATCTTTCCAGTTCCTTCCATGTATTCTGCAACCCAGTGATATTGGCCTCCTTGTGATTTCATCTCCCAATTACGTAAAATTTCACTGGCTAACTCCTGTGTCTAGAACGCTGTCCCTCCTCATCTCCACCTTTTAGTTTTCCCTTGCTTCCTTTGTATCAACAATGCAGTATTCACAATGCCAACAGTAACTATAAATATGCTGATATGGTTATTAATCACAAAATGTAACAGGCTCTCTACATGGGAAATATAGCTAGAACATTTATTCAAATACCAGAAAACTGAGTCTCCAAAGCAGAAAGTAAAAGCCATCACAGTAGTTATGAAGTTGGCATATGTAGTTAATGTAGTAAACATCCACATTCTCAAGCGTTCAAAACAGGCCAGGCTACCTCAGGCAAAAATCCTCCTCTCCTTACTCATGGCAACTGCTCAGCATCCACACAGCTTGCTCCCAGCAGCTCTGGCCCCCTCGCAGTTCCTGCCCCTGGCAGTCCTCAGCAGGAGTCCTTAGCAGAGATTCTGGCTGTCTCAAAAAAAGGAGTTTGTGCCACAATCACAGCCACTGCTGTTTCTGCTGCTTCTAGTCACCACCACTCAGACTCTAGCTTGGCTCTGGCTTTTACTTGTTCCACCCCTTTTTGCTATACCAGCAAGTTCAACAGCAATGGAAGATCCTCAAATCCTGTAACCATTGCATCCTTCAAGTCACAGTCCTTCTTAATCCTGGAGCTTTCCCTCTGAGACAATCCCCAGTTTGCATACCATGTATATTGTTTGTACATAGATTTTTGCATTTTGTCTCTCCCGTTAGACTTTGTTCTTATTGGGAGATCAGTACATACACAGATATATATTTACATATCTGTGCCTTTGTGTACCAAGCATTTAGCCCAGTATCTGGCATATAGCATACACTTATTAAATTCTTATTGACTGTAATTGTTAAAGGGTTATAGTTTTAGAGTCAGTAAGATACTTAAAGGATATAAATCCTTTTCACTTCCCCCAAGATATATATCTTACAGATGATTAGCATTAGACTTGGAGACATTAAGTGATTTGCTCAGAGACATATGTATAATAAGTGGTGGTTCTGAACCCAGACCATCTGGAGTTGAAGTTTGTTATCTTATCTATTACACCAACCTACCTCTAGAAAGAAAGTACAGGAAACTCCCAGGTGAGGAAAGTCCTTCTGCAAATACAGATTGTCATTTCCTTTGCACCTTATGTTCTTAGAGAGTTTCCTAGGTCATTGAGAGATTAAGTGATCTATCCAGGGTCCCATTGTTAGTGATGGGGTTGGAATCCAGGTCTTCCTGGCCCTGATATATGTCTTAAGGAGATATCTTGTAATGATATTTCTCTTCAAGTACTTGACATTGAAAAATTGAGTACATGATAGAGTTTCTATCTCTCACAATACAACAGACCTAACATAGGAACAAAGGCAAGATGGTAGAAGCAGAGATGCCCAACAGGTTGGAAGTTTGAAGAAGATCTAGGTGCTGGTCCTGAACCTGCCACTAAAGAATCATGGAACCTTATAACTTTATTTTTGTGGACCTCAGTGTTCCAGTCTATAAAAGAAGGGTGGCATTAGATTGAAGGTCATTTCCCAAAGCTAACAATAGTAAAATAACAACATCAACAGCAGTAGTAAGATTTATATAGTGCTTTAGGGTTAAACATTCTTACAAAGATTGTCTCCTCTCATTTTATCTTAATAACAACTGTGGGAAGTATTATTATCTTCATTTTACAAATGAGGAAACTGAAGCAGTCAATACTTAAGTGACTTTCCCAAGGACTCACATTAATGCAACTAGTTAAGTGTCAGAAGTTGGATTTGACCTTAGGTCTTCCTGATTGTAGAGGCAGTCATCTGTCTATCTACTGTGTGTATCAGCAAGCACCCTAGCATCCCCAGGGTGGCTGCTAGCACAGGTTCTCAGATCTGCTTTTCTAAAGGAAAGCAACTCAAAATGGGTTATCAATCTTACTTTAATCAATCAAACATAATTATTTACCTAGTTCAGGGAAAAAGTCAGCACCCTAAACTTCAGAGAATACAAACAGAAGTTACAACAGAAAATGACACAATTAAGCAGACAGGGCTTACAGCTGTCTGACATTACATGCATATCTAGTTAGTTACCAGAGAGGAAAGCACCAACATCTGGGTTTTCAAAGCTGGGGGCCTCAACGGCTGCCCAGAGTCTCATCTGGCCATATCATACTACTGTTCCTAAAGTGAGCCCCAAACCAAAACCTCACGTCAGAATATATATAACCTTTTTCTGGGTCAGATAATGTCACAAACCTCTTGTCCCACTGCCCAATCACAAAATAACAAGATGTGGGCATTCCTGAAAAACAAGCCTCCTGCCACAGGCTCAATGTGACTATCTTCAGCCTATTAGGGCCCAGAGTATATTTTAAAATCAGAGAAGGTTCTCAGATTCGCTTAAGCCTATCAAGGGGTCTAGGGGCAGGGAAGATCTTCAAATTCCCATTACACTATGTTACTAACAGTCTATGAAACATACCACTTTAGTATCTCTCAGTTTGGACAGTTAGGTGGCCCAGCAGATAGAGCACTTTACTTGGAACCCATCTCTATGACTTCAAATTTGGCCTTAGACACTTACTAGCTGTGTGACCTTAGGCAAGTCACTTAACCCTGTTTGTCTCAGTTCCACATCTGTAAAATGAGCTGGTGAAGGTAATGGTAAACCACTCTAATGTCTACCAAGAAAACCCCAGAATAGGGTCATGTGGAGTAGTATGGAATTGAACAACAAAAACTTCTAAATTCCCTTTTGTTAAGTAGATCACAGTGGGTGAGATACATTTAAGGTTCATCTTTTAAGGACATTAAGGTATCCTCTAAAGTATTGACATGTGACAGGACACTTTTTGCTTGTTAAATGACCCATTATTGTTTTATTCTAAAGTCAATTAGTTATGGATGGAGGGTGACCCTGGGTTTTCAAAGGCTATAAGTATGGAACAAAAGCTTTGCTAAATCCTAATAAAAAAGCAAAAAACAAAAGGCTTAGGTAACAAGCAAAAGAACCGTGAAGCAAGGATGAGCCTCATGGAGGCTCAGCCTGGGAACATTGACCACTACATTGTAAGTTGCAGTAACCAAAAATATATCTTTATACTGCATGTATCATTAAAGCCATCTATTTACTCCTGCTAAGGCTGGCAGGACATGTGGTATTACATCATTGTAAGGTATTCTATTTGAGCTGAATCATGGATTTTGAAGCATTACTATAAAGAGCAGGATCAAACAATATAAATTACATGCTGAACACATTCTTTTCAAAAATTATTTTAGGTGTTCACATGTACGTGTGAAAAAACTTTCCAATTAACCACATAATAAAATAGATATTTGTGTAAGCAAGGATATTTTTCTGGAGTTATTTCTCAATTTTGTTGGTGACTTTTTGTTTTTATTTCTAAGTTGTTTCTAGATATATACCTCCTTCCCACTTCTGAAACTAAAAATTTCGTTAAAAGAAAGAAAAATAGTTGTGATTGCTCAATTTTTAACATCAGAAATGTATGCAAGGCTACATATATTTCAATCAAGTTTCCCCTTAGGCTGTTAGCTAATGTAAGGATTTATGAATTCATCTGAGAATGTTTTATGGCATTTGAAGGAGATCTTCAAGTATGGGCAAATTGCTATAAGCATTTCTTTTATGTAATTTAGGGGATTGCATAAAATTGAATGATGTATTCCAAAAGTGGGTGCTTCAACTGTCAGTAAAAATTATTTTAGAATAAATGAAGCATACTAAAAGTAAAGAATGACAGAATTTCATAGTTGGGGAAAGACTTTAGAGATTGTCTAATTCAGGGGTTCTTAGGGTTTTTTTCATGGTAGAATTCTGATAAAACTTATGTATCTCTTTTCAGGATTTTTTTTCTTTTAATGTGGTAAAATAAAATATATGAAATTAAAAAAGAAAGTAATTACATTGAAATGATTTTTTTTTCAAATCTAAATTCCTGTCCCCACTGAATCTATCCATAAACCCATAGGGGATCTGTGACTTCCTGGTCTAGTTCAAACAAGAAGTGTGAATTATCTAAGTGATCATCAATAAGTTATCATTTACAATCTTTCCACGGGCCTTTTTGTGAAAGCACATGGATAAAATAGTCCTTTTAAAAGGAGGTATAGAAAAAAGTCCTGTTTTGCCAAGATGTTACAATAGTTAGCTAAGCAGAAAGTTTTATATAAATAGTGAGAAATTGTATTGTTTCCAGGGGAGTGTTCTACCCACACCGGTGTGTGTGTGTGTGCGTGTGTGTGTGTGGCATATGTGTGTTGTCTATGTCTGCTGCCTACATGTGTGGTATATGCTTATAAGAATGTAAGAAATACTACAGTGGGTTAGACTAGTGGTCTATCCAGACCAATATTTGGCCTCTAACAGTGACATCAAAAGTTTTTTGGGTTTTTTTTGTGGGAGGATATGGTTTCTCTCCATGAAGTCAACCTCAAATGGTTAGAAATGTACCTCAAACATCCCTACTTCGTAATTACCCATAATGATAATAATTATCCTCCATTAAAATTCTCCTTCAATGCCTCATTGTAGCACGAAGGTGACCCTTGAGCTTGCAAGGCTACAATAGCAGGATATAAGTTCTGGAAAGTTCTATCTAGTTGGGAATGTGTAGAGTACAAGTCCGGTTTGGACTGTATGCCTACCAGTCAAGATTGCAGAGAGTGGCCCTAGGGTATTGGATTTTTTTTTTTTGAATCAAGAACATGCAGAGACTGTCTACCAATTATTCATGCAAGGGTTGTGAGCTATGTCAACAGCTACACAGATGGAAACACAGATCACCAGAGTACTAAAGTAAAATTGCAAGTATATTTTGCTAAGGACCCATAGATTTATTGAAATATTTTTTATGTCACATTTGTAATTTTATTTTAAAAATAACAGTGTTTTTCCACTGCGCGTTGTATTATTTTGAGAAGAAACCAGTCACCATCATCCATCCTTTCAGTGCTAGCTGGTACAATACACTTACCCAACCGGGCAAGATAAAATTGCAATATACATTCTTGCTACAATAATCACAGATTATTAAATCTAATTTTAAAAAATGAACCCAGTTCATTTTAAAATCTAGCATAATTTTTCATTAAGTCCAGCATAAGGCTAGGATTTTTTTTTCCTTGCCATGATTACTAAAAAAAAAAAAAAAAGCTTGGAGGAACATGAAAAAGCTAAGCGTAAATCTCAGAAAACCTGTGATGGGCACCAATGAACGTTTCACAGGTTTCTCAGATCTTTTAGTTATTTTAGTGAAACTGATTAATTTAATAAAACATCCAGAGTCGGTCTAAGGACATGTTTTATATCAGGAAAGCATAAATTATGGCAACAAAAAAACAACAGGAAGCACTTCTGGTTTCTGATTTAAAGCAACAACAACAACTAGGTGCCAGGGCTTGCAGCGACAGAGTGATTTTCCATGTCACTTAATCCCTCCCCCCCCAGTAACATAAAACATTATATATGTTTATATAATAAATATACCCATATCTGGCCCTGGACAGTTTCTTAAGGAAAAATATGACTTCAGTTGAGGTGCAAAAACTGCTTCATGAGCCTGGGAGGGAACACAGAAAATGTAGTTAAGAAAGGCCCAAATAGAGTCTCGGTGTTCAGACATACTTCAGTGTCTTCAACATTATAAGGCCCTTTTCAGAATGTGAGAGAACAGTCCCTAATTGCTTTTGACCCGGGGTTACATCAAGTGGATAAGATATTGTCAGTGCTACTGCTCCAGCAACACCACCACAAAGCAAGTTTATATGCGTTTTCAAGACTAAGACATTAGGATTGTCTGATAAAGGTCTTCCAAACAAGGTAGGCTCATGGGAGAGACCAACACTCTTTAAGGTACCAAAAGTAAAAAATGAAACCTCTGTATAGGGAGCCATGCCTGCCATAGTAGTTATCAGTCCTCAGTAAAACCAAGGAAAGCTGCCTTCCTTTCCATAAATGGCTTCAAATGCACGAACAATTCCTGTGTATGCATGTTCTCCTTTCACCTGGAATGCCCTGTGAACTCTAACCATGTCAAGAGGGCAAGTACAGATGACTGCTGTCATGCCTGCCATGGAGCCAGCCATTAGCCAGTGTATATGTCCAAACATCTCAAGTTTTGTGGTAATTAACTTTTTATAATGGTCAGAGGACATGAACGGAATTGCACCAGGCGGAAGGATTCTAATCATCATTGCTCCATTTCCTTCACACAACCCAAGATAGCCTTCCTTTGTGGGGACAGCGCACAACGCAGAAAACACCCCTAAAGGTTTGTAATGGTAATTATGTGCCTGCAACAATATCTTCCCTCGATACAAAGGTGCAATGGTGGTTTGGGCACAACATTCAGCAATACTACGCGCCATGAAGGAGCGCATCCAGTAGAAGTCCCGGCCAGTGGATGCTACCAGCGGTGGCTTCCAGCGGTTCCTTTTTCTCTGGCCACAGGAGCCGCCAATGTGGCCACCGTGGCCATGGGCTGCCTGGGTGCCTTGTGGCTCTATCAGAGACCGAGGGCCGCCCACATCCAGCTCATGACGGAGGGTGAGGAGGCCAGGTAGGCAGCGCGTAATGGGGCAGCCCTGGAGCCCAGTGGCAGAGCTTCCATTCTGAAATACTTTTGAACCTATTTATATTTCAGATAGTATTACGTTTTAAGAACCAACTCAAACATCAGGTTCCCAGATCCTGTACCCCATCAGTTGGGGCCAGAGGATGGCCACTCTGCTCTCTTCAGAGACAAGGGTCCTTAGCTAGAATGATGTATATCTGTTCCCTTAAACAGTATTAGTCTAGGGGATGCAGTTTTTAGTTTCAAGCTAGTTTTCCACTCAGTATTCTTTAATAGGGAAGAAGGGCCCCAAGCTTTATATATCCAAAAATTGACTTCTTTCCCATCAAATACCAGTTCCACAATGAAAACACAAAGCAAAAAATAAACCCATTTACCAATAGCAATGCAGAAATGAGAGAAAATATACATATAAGAATATTAACCCCATAATACAGATCGAATTAGCTCTCCCTTTGGGAGCAAAATAATCCTGTCCAATTGGGTGTTCCAGATCTCAACCAATGGCAAATTTCTAAAAAGTTACTAGTATAGCAGGTTAGAGATAAGGGCAGGATAGAGAATGCCACCTCATCTCCTGTCAGTTTCTTCTCAGAATCTTTCCCTCCTTTCACCAACCTGTATTTCAGTGAGTACACAACAATTTTTTCTTTCGAAGGGACAGGAGGCCAGAAAGGCCCATAAGACCATATTTCTCTTCTCTCCCGGTCTCGCCAACTCCACTTACCCTTCTCTCAGGAAATAGATATCTAATGATGAGTCTTCACCAATGGGAAGAGAGCCCTATTACAACTGGCCCTTTGAGCCAAGGTGTACTTAGACATTTTATTTTCAAGAAGAGACTGGAAGAAATTTAATGCCTCTATTCATACTAGGGGTAAGTAGTAGAGTCAACTCAATCTCAAGTTCTTGAACTCTATTCTTTCTGTTGTAAGAAGCTTACCAAGGCAGCAGATAAAAGGAATAAATAGACATAAAACTGTGATTACAAAAAAAAAAAAAGACAAAAGGAGAAGTTTTGGCAAAATACTGTAAAAGCATTTCTTAAGGAGAGGACAGATTCATCTTTTGGGTTCTGGATATAATATTTGATTGAATAAAGGATTTGAAGAAAGGGTTCAAAATGATTAGGGAAAGGCCAAAATAGTCACATGTACACTTTTTTGTAATAGAAAAAGCATGGCAACAAAGTGTATGCCCATGATTAGATTTATTTGGAAATGAAGGTGACATGAAAACAAAGAATAACAATAGAAATTTAAAACATCAAATTATAAGTGAAATCAAGAAATCAAGCCAGTTTCAGGGGAAGAAGATTATGAATCTCATTTTTTTAAAATTAGGTTTTCGTTAATTGAAGGATATCCAAATTAAATAAACATTACTGAGAAATTTAAGAATAGAATGTAGGGGAGTGATCAGATCTGTAGATAAGGAATGGAAATTGAAAGAAATGATTATTAATAACCAATGACTCAGAGGAATGCAGAGTTCCCCATTTTTCTATAGTCCTTATGTCAAAGTTCAGTCTCTTGACTGATTACTGATTATGAGATTGCATTAACTCTTCTAAATCTTGGTCAGCCCCTACTCAACTTTACAAGAAATTTAATCCTATTGTGTTTTACTCAAGTTTGGGTGGGGATAAATTCTTTGATTAGATTGCCCAAGGCTGGGGCTAATTTAGAAGTAAATGACATAATCAAAGTTCATTAGAATAGATTGGTTCAGCCTCTTAGTGTAATATTCATTCTTATTAATTATTAGCCTATCAGAGTTCATTGTCTCCCTTGGAAATATCCTTTCTCTGAGGGCATATAAGCCATGATCCTGCCACCATGATTGTCTTTGGCCTTCTAGGTGCTACTGACCTCTTTTATTAATGACATGCTAGCCTTATTAATAAAATAATCATTCTAGATTCTTTCCCTTCCTCCCTTGTCAAAACAAAAAAAAAAATAGAAAAAATTAAAAAAAATCAAATTACCTACGAACTATGTCTCTCCAACTTTTTAAATGTCACAGATCCACCAATGTAGAACTTATAGTTGTTAACGAGAGTACACTAGCTTATGATATATTGTCATTTTGAGATCAAAATAGACTTTCAGACTAATATTTGGAAGCCTCCATCAAAAACTTCCTCTTCATGAGGTACAGGCTCTGGGAACCACCTTGAACTCTGAATCTTCCCATTTGATGAGGGATTTGCTTGAGGCCTTATGCCTTTCATTATAGCTAGTCCCAAATCTCTGTTGCTAACCTAGTTCTCCTTTGTCCAGCAACTTCCCAACCCTGATCCTCTTAAACCCTCCAGTTGTCTCATCTCTAGGTAGCCTCCAGCTTCTTCCCACCCTTAATCTCTCATCACTGGAATCTGATCTCATCTGACTCCTCCTGAAGACCCTCCCCAAACTCCTCCTCTAGACCATCCCTAAAATCCTCCCACAACTTTTCTGTATATAAGACCCCATCTTGCCTCCAGGAGGTGTGAGAGTGCCCAGATAATGATCTAGTGCAGACTTAACTCTGTGTCAGATTATTCTGGCCTGCTTCTCCAGTACAAGCATCACAGACACTGAAGCTCTTTAAGAGTCTACCCATTAAGGAAAATCTTTTTTTTTGTCTTTTTTAAATTAATTTGGTTTATTTACTTTTAGTTGACAGCATTCAGTTCCACTGTCCCTTGAGTCTCAGATTTTCTCCCCCTCCCTCTTCCCACCCCCATCATGCTGGCATGCACTGGAATACAGGATCTACAAATACCTTCACATTAATCATTAGTCAGGTTTTAAAGAAGGATTATAACTAATGGAATGATCCATGGGAAAGAGAAAACAAAACAAAACAAGAAAAAGAAACAGAGCAAGCAGTTTGTTTTAATCTGCATTTAGACTCCACATCTCTTTCTCTGGGTGTGGACATCTCTTCCTATCATGAGTGTTTTGGAGTTGTCTTATAGCCTCACGCTGCTGAGAGGAGCCCAGTCTATTGAAGTTAGTTGTCACACATATGTTGTGTCTGTGATTGTGTACAGATTTCTCCTGGTTCTGCTTTTCTGGCTCAGCATCAGCTTATATAAGTCTCTCCAGGTTATTATGAAGTCTGTCTGCTTCTCATTTCTTATAGCACAGTAGTATTCCATTACATTCATATATCACAACTTGTTCAGTCATTCCCCAGTTGATGGGGGAGGGGGGATTTACTTTGTTTTCCGATTCTTTGCCACCACAAAAAGAGCTGCTATAAATATTTTTGTATATATGGATTCTCTTCCCACTTCTCTGATCTCTTGGGATATAACCCTAGAAGTGGTATTGCTGGGTCAAAGGGCCAAAGTGCACTTATTTAAAGCCCTTTGGGCATAGTTCCAGATTGCTCTCCAGAATAGCTAGATCAGTTCACAGCTCCACCAACAATGCATTAGTGTTCCAATTTTTCCACATCCTCTCCAGCATTTATAATTTTCCTGTTTTGTCATCTTAGCCAAGGCCTGTGAGATGTGGTACCTCAGAGTTGTTTTGATTTGCATTTCTCTAATCAGTAGTGATCTGCAACATTTTTTCAGATGCTTATAAATATCTTTAATTTCATCTTCTGAAAACTGCCTGTTCATATCCTTTGATCATTTATCATTTGGGGAGTGGCTTGCATTCCCATTAGGGAGAATCTTTAATAAACTTTGCTTTACTTTGGCTGAGAGAAGACTTGAGTTGAATTCGTTTGGTAGTACCTGATGTGTTGGCATTTTGGGGTCTCAAGCACCCCTAACTTATACCTCAACATTTTATGATGACCTCATCACTCTGACCTAGCTAACCTTGTCCAAATGACCTTCCTCATCCACAACTTCCCCTAGTGCAGTCCCACTCCTCTTATCACAGTACCAACAAGATCATTGCTGATTCTGTGACAATTTGTGGGGTAAAGTCTCCTCTCTCCTCTTCTCCCAATTCAAAACCTTCACTTGCATCGACTACCCACCTTAAAACCCACATCCCTGATAAAAATAAATTAATCTATCTGTCTGTCTATCTGTCTATCCATCTATCCATCTATCTATACATATATCCATCCATCCATCCGTCTATCCGTCTATCCATCTGTCCGTCCATCCATCCATCTATCCACCTGCTGGTTGATTTTTAAAATTTTTAAAAAAACTTTTCTACTTGGATAATTTGATGGGCATGTAAGAGAAAAGCAGGAAATTCACAAATCATAAAATATTAGAATTCAAGAGGATTTTGACAATCATCTTGTTTTGATCCCTCCATTTTATAGAGAAGGAGACTGAGGCTGGAGATGTTGAAATGATCAAATTAACCAAAAACAGTGATTTTTCAGAACTGGAACTCAAGCTGAGGTTTTTGGACTCTGTACCCAATGTACTTGGGTTCCATTGATGTTGCAAGTACCAACTGTACCATGACACATAGAAGAATCTCAGACTTCCAAATATAGACTGTTGTTATTATTTACACATGGGCAACTTTGGTACAAATCTATTCCCCAATGAAACAATGGACACGGCCTGGGGCTACCCAAGCTCTAGCCCACATGTTTTTCTCTAGTTAGTAGTCTACTCCAAACAATCTGAAACAATCAAGTCCCACACAAATACTTTGCTAAATTCGAATTATGGTTACTAAATTATCCTTCATTTACCCCCTACCCAAAGCTATAAAAAGACATTTTTTTAACATATTGTGAGACCATTTGAACATCCCAGTATAAACCCACTCTGATGATGAAAGTGAATATTAATTTTTATTCACTTATACATTTACCAGTAGAAAATTGCTCTAAACTTAGCTGACAATTCATGTAGTATAACATTAATAGTCACATATGTTCTTTTTTCATAAAAATATAGTCTCTAAGTTTATTAACATTTACCACATAGATAAATTTTTAAAAATCTCTTAATTCTCAACTTCTGGTAACTGATACCTATCATTTATGGAATTAAACATATGAAAATATATTTTGGGGGAACCAAAAGAAATACAGATGCACATATAAGTAGTACATGCAAAGCAGATGTATAAAAACAGTAAGAATTTTGTGTAGCTAGCCTTGTGTCATGTTCAAATAGTTCCCAGATGCATGTACTGTTTTGTGAGCACCATGGTCAGTGTTTACCTGCCTGGCAATATGTCAAGGTTTGGCTTGCAGCAGAGCACCCCCACCCCTACTTCTCCATAGATTCTGTCTTCCTTATTTTCCTGCATCACCCTCCCTTCCCATTTCCCCTTCTCCCTTTCCCCTGCCCCCTATTGCTTGCCCCAGTGCAAATTCTCACCCCTTTCTACCTCAATATTTCCCTTACCCATTTGGTTCTTTGATTAATCAAATCTCTATGTAATTGAAATTTAAATAGGAATTCACTCCAAAGTTTTACTTGAACCAGTCACCTTTAAGGAGACACAGGTACCAGAAAGGGAAGGGAATCAAGAAATGGGAGAAACATCTGTTTCAATATTAATCTTAAAACTGAAAAGACTCAGGGGGAACAAGTCAAGTCTGTTTCACGTTAATGATACTTCCCCAGCTGCTTCCTTGGCTGTAATTTCTGCTCTTAAAGATTAGAGGATAAAGTTTCATGTTCCACCATAAGCATGAGGCCATTAGTAAAAACTGGTTTGGTGTGAGTGGGCAACAGGGACAGAAGGATTCTTGTAGTTTTTCCAGTTGCAAACAGGAAGCTTTACCTTGTATGCCAAAATGATACTAAGGCAGGACCATTCAATCCATGTAGGTGCCAAAAACCCTCTTTTGAAGTCAAAATGTTTTTAAAAGGGAGAAAAGGGGCAAATTTTCTTTCTCTCTCTCTCTCCCTCCCCCCCTCTCTGTCCTTCCCTCCCTCCCTCCTTCCCTCTCTCTCTCTCTCTCTGTATGTGTGTGTGTGTAAGTGTATCTGTATATATAGCTACTCTCACTTTTATGTGTGTAACTCTGCTCCTAATTGGTAGCATGATCTCAGGCAATCTAATTAACCTTTGGGCTTTAGCTTCTTCATCTCTGTAATGAAGAGATTCTTTTAAATGATCTCTAAGGGCCCTGCTAGCACTGAATTCATTAGCTATTCCTATACTCAGGGGAAAAATTTGGTAATCGGCATGACCAAGATTTATATGGTCATTGGGAAAAGTGGGACTGTTAGATTGAGTCCACGATCTGATCCCGATATGCCATCAGCTGGACTTCTTTTACTAGGAATGTTGAGAGCTGAGTTTGGAAATTCGAATCCTGACTCTGCCATGTAATACTTACATGATCTTTCTTCTTTCTGTCCATCTCCCCAAACCTCAAATATAGTTCTCCTTTTCTTCTAAAATTTACTTTATTCCTAAAATGTCTGTCTTCCTTTAGGGCAGTGCAAATACCATCTTCCACATGGAGCCTTTCCTTCTCCTAGCCATAAGATCATATGATAAGTTAGTTAGGTAGAATAACCTAGAGTTGTGACATGGCAAGGTCTGACCTCTATGCAGGTCAAGGTATCAATTCAAAGATTTCAAGGGATTCAAGAATATAGAACTTAACTAATTGTAGAGTTAAGTCTCTGAACGTAAAAAGAAAAACAAGGGAGATAAGAGCAGGCAGGATGGACCAATAAAGAAGGGAGGGCTAGACTGACTGCAGATTACATTGAGAATAAAGAATATGTTTAAGGAGACCGAGACAGAGATGGGGGGGGGAAAGATAGGAAGTTATGATCTAAGAGATGAATTTCTATCTGGAGATAGAACCGTTATGAGAGATGCTGACATCTTCAAGATGGAATGAAAATGTATGTTGTGAGAGTTTAAGATATTGAAGAAATAGGAAACCAAAGCATTCAGGATCCATCAATGTAGCTATTAGTCTCCAAATAGAACAAGGGTTGGCATGGAGAAGACTGGTGGTAATTTTATTGCATCTCTAGCTTATCCATGTCCTATCCAGAATGGAGCCAAAACTCCGGAAGCTATACTTCTATTACTATGGCTCAAGACTGCATCTGGATAATGGAGCCAAAAAAAAATCACCATTAGAGTTTTAGGAGTCCCAAAAACATGCTCAGGTCATTTTCTTTACAAATAGAGATTCAAAAATAATATTTTTATGTGCAATTGGGAAAATAAAGCAACAAAAAGGTCATTAAAGAAATTATATTCCTATCCACAGAAAATAAAGCCTTAACAAAATGAATATGAATTGAATTGAAAGTAGAAGGATAACTCCAGCTCACTTATGTACTTGGAAGGGGCTTCAAAAGTGATCTCCATTAGCTTTCTACTCATTACTTCTGGTAGCATTTGTCACAGATATTCATCTAGCCTTTGTCTGATTTAATAGAAACAACACTGGTTTTTGAGTTAAATTCTGGATTCAAAGCTGGTCTCTTTTACTTTGTCCCTGCATGATGTTAGACAAGGAATTCTTCATCTCTGGGGCTTATTTTTGTATCTGTAAATTAAAGGGTTTTGGATAGATAATCACTAAAGTTTCTTTCATTCCTTTCCAGCTTCACTCTGGGCTTCCTCTATGATGCTCCAGAGACCACTTGATCCTGGGAGTTCATCCCACCCCAGTAACTCCTACTTTGGAAATCCCCCCCTCCATTTCTTCTGCTTCCCCTCTTGATTGAACGACTTACCTCAGAACCTCCACTTAAGGAGGGTACCCAGGCCAGGCCTTTATTATTTTTCTCTAGGCTTCACCCCGGACTTTCTTTATCATGCCCCTTCTTGATACATCTCCATCATTGTTTTTTTTATTTTAGGTATTGCCTCACTTCTCTTTCCTTTCCTCATTAAAAACTAAATTCCTTGAGGGCATCGAGCATAGACAATTTTTTTTGTTTTTGTCAGTATTTTTTTGTGTTAGCATACTAACTTCACACATTTGTTGTTCTTCTGTCATTTCAGTCCTGAACAACTCTTTGTGATCCCATTTGGCATTTTCTTGGCAAAGACATTGGAATACTTTGCCATTCCCCTTTCCAGCTCATTTTACAGATAAGGAAACTGAGGCAAACAGGGTTAAGTGACTTGTCCAGGGTCACATGGCCAGTAAGCATCTGAGGCCAGATTTGAACTCAAGTCTTCCTAGGCCTAGCACTCTATCTATCTATTGTGTTACCTGGCTGCCCATAGAAATGCTTAATAAACACTCGACTGAACCTCAGAATTAACTATGATTTGGGCCTTACAGTGACAGGAAAGCTTACTTACTACCTCACAAAGCAGCCCATTTTGTGGTTGTCTACCTTAACTAATGAGTCATTTTTATATTTTAATACATTAAAACTTCACTAAGATTTTTCAGATACGCTGTATAATATAGAAAGCTACCTTTCTGTAAAAGTATCCTTCTTCTCTCTCCCCAAAGGATCTTAGTTTGCCCTCTGTTGACACAAAATTATTTTGTAATACACATATATCAAGCGTGAACTATGAATTAAATATGAAACCAAAAGTTTGTAGGCCTCTAGGAACAGTAGATTCTATCTTTGCCGCTGCTAGTCCACCCTGGGATCCTATGTCTGACATGCAGATATTCAGGTACCCTAAGGCAATGGGAGACAGAACATTGTATTTGAAATGTTACGCTTAAAATCCAGTTTTCAACTTGATCTGTGTACACTTCAATCAATTAATCAAAAACAAGTGCCTTGTTTCTGGCAACTTCCTAGCAATTGGCAACACAAAGACACAGATAAACTCTAGTGTCAAAGTCTGCAAAATAGTTTCTGAATATTATCTCATTTATTCCTCATGACAACCTTGAGAGGTAGGTGATATGGTTATTCCCATCTCACAGATGGAGAAACTGAGGCAAATTGTTTAGTGACTTTCCCAGAGTCATCTATCTAGTAAATATCTGAGACTTGGTTTTAAATTCAGATCTTCCTGATTTTATATCCAAAGCACACTGAGGCATCTAGTTGTGAGATCACAGACACATATATAGATGCATACAAAATACACGAAAAGATGATTCTTTGAAGGAAGGTAATAGTGGTTGGGAGATTAAGGAAGGTTTCATTTAGAATCTTGTGCTTCAGGTCAGGGCTGAAGGAAACCGGGAATTCTGAGCAGGAGAGGTATGGTTGATGGGAATGGTTGAGAGCTACTGGGGTGACAATCGGATAAGAGATTCAATGTCTTCTATGAGGAACCATGAGCCAGGCAAGCTGGATTTCCATGTGTAGGCACAAAAGCACACTGACATTTTTAGAATCACAAAGGAAATAAGGTTTCAAATACCTTTCTGCCTATCTTCTGCCTTGCATTTCTTTATTCTTTATTCTGTTGTGCATTCTTCCTCTGTGTTACACAAATGGGTCTTTTGACATATTAGGAGCTTCCTTTTCCTAATGAGTAGCAGCATGGCAAGGTAGAAAAGTTTCTAGTTCTGACAACAGACCCAGGCTGCTCATAAAACCCCTGATATAGGCAACTAGGTTAAAATGTAATTGGAAAAAGTTTTGCAGAATAAATAAAAATGCAACACAAAGCAAATAATGTTAATTTGTGGTTTTCTCAGTCAATATGCAGCCTTTAGGGATCCCTTTTTGTTTGAGTGTGATGCCACTGGACTGAATGACCTTTCTAGTTCCAAAGCAAAAGACAGAAATTCACGGCTTATCCAAAAATAAAGAATAAAGTCTTTATAAGTATGTAACATGTAGGGGTGCCAGGGAGACTGCATAATACCTGGAAAGCAAGCAAATGCCCGAGGACAATGACTAGGCATACTCATTACAACTGCATTTCTGAACCTTAGACTCCCACAACATTAATAGAATACATCTGTAATAAAAACTGATAACTATATTCTTGGAAATTCTTTCAGACTTTCCCAATACAAATTTGGCAAAACAGATCATTATCTTATGACTACTTTTAATGCTATTTTAAATAAGGAGATATGCAAGTACAAAGGCATATTGACTTTTTAAGGGTCAGTTGTTGCTGTTCAGTCACGTCCAACTCTCCATGTTCCCATTTGGGGTTTTCTTGGCAAAGATACTGGAGTGGTTTGCCATTTATTTCTCCAGCTCATTTTCCAGATGAGGAAACTGAGACAAACAGGGTTTAAGTGACTTGCCCAGGGTCACACAGCTAGTAAATGGCTGAGTCCAGATTTGAACTCAGGAAGCTGAACCTTCCTGACTTCAGGCCCAGAATTCTATCTACTGTACCGCACAGCTTTTTTAAGGTCATGCAGGAAATAAATGGTAAAGTTTCTTTATGCATCTGCTCCCTGAATTTCTTGATCCTCTGATCTAACTGCTCCTTACTGTCCCCAGAATTATTAGATGAGTTCAGCTGGAGGATCAAGGTTATTGATGAGATGACTACTGAGCACAGTACTTCTTTCCATCAGCTGAGAAATAATCCTATGGATAGCTTTTCCCAAGATATGATTCCTTTGAAAGGGATAAAAATGAAGATATATGGTAGAATGAAAGATGATTGAACATAACCTTTAATAAATAGAATTTTGTTATATAGTTCTTTTAAGGTATACAAACATACTTTGCATGTGTTTTCTCACTGTATCCTTCTAAGACCTGTTGATTTATTATTATTATTATTATTATTAGTAGTAGTAGTAGTAGTAGTATACCCATTTTACAGATAAAGGAACCAAGGCTAAGAGAGGTTAACTGACTTGTCCAAGGTTATAGAGTGACTGTATACTTAAGACAGGTTTGAAACTCAGATCTATACCATCTAGCTACCTCATTATGGATAGGGAGATTTGGAGTAGTCAGGAATATTTACTATTTTATACCTAGATTTCCAAAATACAAAATGGCTGAATTGAGGATGGTCAGAACTTCTTTACAGTGAAAGATTTAGTGGTAGAATCAAAAGTGTACTGAATCCAGTTCATTCTAGCTTTGTTTCCATTTAAGCACATATATCTCAGAAATCAGCAAAATGTACAAAGCAGGCTTTGGTTTATTTTGTTGATTGAATAGAGTTCAGAAAATAAATGAGAAAATGTTAATCATGCAAATTAAAAGTATGTTGTGTTTCTTGGAGAGCTATTTGTTCAGCATTCATCAACACAAAACTGGGAAGCATCTATTCTAACAATTTCATTTAACAGGTAAGAAAACTGGGGTCATATTCATCATTAGAACTAGACTTGGAGCTAGAAGAGACGTAGAGTTTCAGTGAAGTTCAGTGTCATGTACGATCAATGTCATACAGAGAGTAAGTTTTCAGAGAAAGGCATTAAACCCAGGTCTTTTGATGTCATGTCTAGCATTCTTTCCATTATACCTTGAGAATGTCATGCCCTTTCTCTCTTTCCTCAGCAATAAACAGGGCATTACTTGATCATGCTTTCTAAGTCCTAGGAGCACTCCAGTGAAAGGGAGTCAGGAGATTAAACAAATCCCAGAAATGTGTGTGAATTTACATTTCCAAGTTTATATAATCTCATCAATTCCTTTACATCTTGGTTCTCTTGGACCCTGGAAAAGCAAACCAGACTTCCATTTATAAAGCAATGTCTTAAGTGCTAGGGGACTAAAGAAATATAAGACTGAATTCCCCTTCCTTTAATTAAATCTAGTTTTTAATTCCTTACACTAGGAAAATTATTCAGGAAAGTGCAAAATAATGAGAATAATAAAAATGCCAACAACAACTATAAATAGAGAAATTTGGAGAAAAATAGAACTATTCTGTTCTACAAGGAAGTACTTCCTTTTGTGCTCTTCAGTGGTTAAATTGATCCATGCTTGTCTCTAACCCTCTCCACTGAAAACTGCCTGTGGGGGTTTAAACATTTTTTCCACGTTGTGCTATGATGTCAGTGTCTTTAACATTCAAAGTTAATTCCAGATGTGTTTCCTTTTTTTGCCATCAGCTATGAAATAACATTATTCTTTTCCATTAGTCTTTGATGATTACATCAAAAACAAAAGACTTTTTAAAAATGTGGCTCACAATGCAACACAAGGAGAAGCCCTGCCAAACTGGGATGTGTGTGTTGGAAACTTTTACCCTTTATGGGCCAGGTGGGTGAAGACCCTGGCTTAAATCAGTTTGACCAACTTCCTCACTGTCAGAGGTAATGAAATCATCAATTCCAGCTGGCAAAAAGGTTGATCTATGTCTGACTTTTTGGATAAAGAATAGATTTTCTTATGCCCTTCTAAGAAATACATTCATTTATTTATTCATTCATTCAATAAATATTTATTAAACACTAGGCATATCCAGAGTGCTTTGATAGGTGCTGGGAGATGTGCAGATTAAATAACATATTGTCCCTGCCTCCACAAAACTAGTAGTATAAAAATCCACTTGCAACATATATGCACACAACATATTTTTTCTTCAAAACTTCCGAGATTCATCATAAGACCATGTAGATCTTTCTAGGGACTAGTAAGGTCCACTTCTTTAAATTACCTGGTATTCGTTAAATCTTATATTAATATTAGCTCTCTACTTATAATATTGTCCCATCAGAAAGTATGTTTAATTAGTGCAAGAACTATTTATTTTGTCTTTGCATTCTCAGGAAAAATTGTCATACTTGGCATATAGGAAATAGTAAATGTGTGATAAATCAAGTGGGGAGTATTCTTTTCACTGATGAGATCACAACTCCTTTTTACCTAACTATAGAACTAGTAGAGATCTTCAAGGTCATTAAGTCCAATCCCCCATTTTAAAATACGGAACTGATGTGCAGGAAAGTTATGTGACTTGCCCCAGATTGTAGAGATTCCAAGTCTCTTAGGTAGGATTTGAACTCAGGAGATAGAGCTTCACTTCAAGACTTGTGCTCTATCTATTACCCCACCTCTCTGTATTTACCTAAGCAAAAGAGAAATTGTTGCCATAACTATGCTATACTTTCTGAAGAATCAAAGTTTTATGTGTCCCAAGGGGCTGTGAAGAGACACATGGCAAGAGCATCACAGTGATACTAGCTGATGCAGAAGTTATGTGATGGGTATAATTAACTGAATATATAATTAGGAAAAGAGGGAAAGAAATTTGAGAGCTACGGATAACAGGCAGACAATTCAATTCATTCAATGGTAGCTCTGAATGTAAAAGGCTCTAAAGAAATGCCTCTACAGTGGTTGAACATGGACAACACATATGTAGAAAAATAAAGAATAAATCTGTTGTGATCTGTATTGTTTGAGAGAAGACCCATTTCAGTAAGAAATTTGAAGTAGTATTAGTGATCATAGGTCTAAATATGGAAGAATATTTAGGAGCATCTATTCCATCTCCCTGATTTTAAAGAAAAAGAAAATGGCAGGGGGAGGTTAAAGGAATAAATCTGTGATCTCCTCAGTATGGCTATGTCCCTCTATTGGTGAAAATTGCAACTCCTTTAGTCTCATTCCACGTAACCTTTGCCACATCCATCCTAAGAGCCTTCTTTGAAGATCTAACCAATATGCTGGAACCCTTTATCTACATTGTTTAGCCTTTTCTCAGCAATAATATAATGCTTAGTTTTTCCATCTGTTTCACTCACTCTTCCTATATGATCAGAACATTGAAAGAAAAATATCTTCTCTGAAATAAATTCTACAAGTAAATGGAGTTTAAAATTTCAATTTTATAAGATCCATCAACCAAGTTCAGTTTTGCTCAATATCTCTTCAGTTCCAGTAACTAAACCTGGTAGGATGAAAAGAAATTTGAATGTTGAGTCAAGAGAAATTTGGGTTCAGGCATAGGCATTATCACATAATAGCTATATAACCCTGAGCCAGCCTATTAACCTATTTGAATTTGTTTCCTAATATGTATAACAGTAATAATAATGATATTTAGAATATCTTCCTCAAAGGGTTGTTATGAGAAAAGAACTTTCAACATTTGAAAATATTATATTAATGTCAATAGTAATAACAGAGATAAACAACTGCTTAATGACTCCCCAAACTGTATCTATTAGCTACATTACCTAAGGACTGAAGTCTGTTTAATCTCTTCCAGAGGTCACACATTCACATTTCCTTTTGCTTTTCTGTTTAGCAAGAATCAAGAAATAATCTTCCCACTTGTTTAGATCAAGAGGTGATGGGAAGGGTGAGAAACAATGTAGAGCTTCTTGAATCATATCCAGAAAATATATCATCTAACAAAAGGAATGGATATAATTCAACGAATTCTATGTCACTTCTTCCCCTTATCATCACCACCAGGTTGAATTATAGGTCATGGATAAAGGCTGGGATAAAGGATCATGTCATGCCTAATGTCTTGATAGTACTTTCTGGGAACATTACATTGCCCTTACTTAGGGCAAAGATGAGCAATAGCACTTGCAATTGCATGGCAACAAGGACCTTGGAAACAGTTCAAGGGAGGTGAAGAATGATTGTGATAATTCACAACTGAACAGGGACCCTGGTCTCAGGTCCAAAGTAAGAAGGAACACTAACACCATCACAGGAGAGCACAGGAATTTGTCACAATTGCATGAGCAAGAGGAGTTCTAGTATTCACATCCGTAGGGAAACAAGGTCCCTTCATGGATAAAGACCAGAGCATAGGTCAGAAGAACATTGACAACACCTCTTTTCAGATCATACCCTTTGGAAGCAATAAAAACATCAAAACCCCTAGAATTAACCCTGAAACTAGTAGCACAAAATACATGAAGCTTGGGACAGTGTGCCCTCGGCCACAAGAGCAGAGCTCAACTTTAAAATAAAGTTAAAAGTCAAGAAATAGGTTGGAAAAATGAGCAAACAACCAAAAAAAGGAAGCTGATGACAAAAAAAAGTTCCTATGATGACAGGGGACATTTACAAAAACTAAAAAGAAGAAATATGACCAAATAGCTACAAGTGAAGACTCAAGGAAAAGAATGTGAATTGGATAACCACCCAATAATAATTCATGTATGAGAATTTTAGAAATCAAAGAGAGAGGTAGAGAAAAAAATGGGAAAAAGAAATGAATCATATAAGAATTATGAAAAGAGAGTCAACAGCTTGAAAAAGGAAACACCAAAATAAAAAAAACCCACTGAAGAAAATAACATTTAAAAAACAGAATTGGCCAAATGGAATATATATGAATATCTATATATAGATATGTATGTATGTATGTGTGTATATGTATATATGTGTGTGTATACACACATATACATACATTCATATATATGTGTGTATATGTGTATATGTATATATGTATATGTATATATGTATATGTAGTGTATATAATGAGAAGACTAAGTTTTTAAAAAGTAGAATTGATCAAATGAAAAAAATGTTCCAAAAGCTTATTGAAAAAATTAGAAATGGGCAAGTGGAAGCTAATGACTCCATGAGACTTTAGAAACAACTAAACAAAATCAAAAGAGTAGGGAATGGAAGAAAATGTGAAATATCTCATTGGAAAAAATAACTGACCTGAAAAATAGATCCAGGAGAGATAATCTAAGAATTATTGGTCTAACAGAAAGCCATGATGGAAAAACAAAAACAAAACAGTCTGGACAATACCTTCAAGAAATCATCATGGAAAACAGCCTTGAAGTCCTAGAACCAGAGGGTAAAATAATTATCAAAGGAATCCATTGAACACCTCCTGAAAGAGATCCCAGATTGAAAATTCAAAGGAATATTGAAGCCAAATTCCAGAATTATTGGTCAAGGAGAAAGTACTGCAAGCAGCCAGAAAGAAATTCAGATATTGTAGAACTACAGTCAGGATCACACAGGATCTACCAGCTTCTACACTGAAACACTGGAGGGATTGGACTATGATATTTCATAAGGCAAAAGAGCTTGGACTACAACCAAGGATCAACTACCCACCAAGATTAAGCCTAGTCTTTCAGGCAAGGAGATGGTCATTTACTAGACCTTCCTGATAAAAATGTTAGAACTTATAGGAAAATTTGATCTCCAAATATAAGACTCAAGAGGGAGCAAACAGGGAAAACATACACACATACACACACACACTTATTATTAAATGAGAGCAAACTGTTTACATCTCTATATGGGAGAATGACACCTGTAAATATTGTGAACTGTATGATTATGATGACATTTAAAAGCAAGATAGATAGACAGACAGACAGACAGAGAGGTAGATAGATAGATAGATAGATAGAGAGAGAGAGAGAGAGAGAGAGAGAGAGAGAGAGAGATAGACAGACAGATAAAAAGATAGATGGTGTGGAGATAAGGTAACTAATGTGATGATTTTAAAAAATACTTATTAAGAGGTGCAAAGGGATTGTGACATGAGAAGAAGAAAGAAGGAGGCATAAAAGGGCAAATTATGCAACATGAAAAGACATACAACATTATAGTAGAGGGAAAGAAGGGAGGGATCAAAACATTGTAAGAGCTTTAATCTCAGTGGTTTCTGTTCAAGGAGAGAATAACATACTCAGTTAAGTATAAGAATCTAATGTGAAAAGATACAAAACTTTTTGTAGTAGAGGGAAAGAAGGGAGGGAGAAGAGTATTGTTTGAGATTTATTCTCATCAGATTTGGTTCAAGGAGTGTATAACATACTTTGTTAAGGATAAAAATCTAATGTGCCCTATAGGTAGTAGGAGGGGAAAGGGAAAAGAAAAGATATGGGGAGTGTTAGAAGGGAGGGAAGAAGCAATAAGGGGAAAGAGTAGGAAAAGAGAGGATGGCTTTTAGGGAGAAATATTGAGGGAGGTGGGCTCAAAAGGAAAACTCTTAAGGAGGGGAAGGGAGAAATAAAAAAAATAAATGGGAGGGAATGAGATGGAGAGAAAGACATATGTAGTAATCTTAACTGTGAATGTGAATGGGATGAACTCTCTCATAAAATGGAGGTGGATAGCAGAGTGGATTAAAAACCATAAACCTACAATATGCTGTCTATAAGAAACACTTTTGGAACAGGGGGATATGCACAGGGTGAAGGTAAAAGACTGGAGTAGAATATATAATGCTAAAAATTAGCTAAAGTTAAAATAAAAGCAAGGGTAGCAATCCCAATCTCAGACAAAGCAAAAGCAAAAAATAGATCTAAATAAAAGGGATAAGGAAGGAAACTATATCCTGCTAAAAGGCACCACTGACAGGGAAGCAATATTGTTACTAAACATATATGCACCAAGTGACATAGCACCCAAATTCTTAGAGGAGAAGTGAAGGGAGTTAGAGGAAGAAATGGATAGGAAAACTATAATAATGGGGGACCTCAACCTTTACCTCTCTAAACTTGATGAGTCTAATCCTAAAATAAATAAGACAGAAATTAAGGAAGTTAATAGAATTTTAGAGAATGTAGATATGATAGACCTCAGGAGAAAATTGAATGGGGATAAAAAATGAATGTACCTTCTTGTCAGTGATACATGGCATATACACCAAAATTGACAATGTATTGGGCCATACATACCTCACAATCTAGTGCATAAAGGCAGAAATGTTAAATTCATCCTTTTCATATCATGGTGCAAATTATATGTAATAAAGGGGCATGTAATAATGTCATAATAATATGTAATAAAGGGGCATGAGTGAAGGATTAAGGAGACTCTCCTTAAGACTGATTGAATTAAGGATAGTTGAATGACTGAGTTACTAAATGATTGAGTTACTAAAAGATTGTACTTTGTTCAAAACTATGGAACCACTTTGGTGAAAATTATGTAGCCACTTTAGTGATAATTTGTTAAGTTGTCATATGGTGAATGCTATGTTTTGATTTTCTGTGATAAGTTGTAACATTGTGAATGCTGTATCTTGATTTTCTGCGAATGTTTTGCTCTAATGTTATTAAATAAATAGAGAGCTCACTATCCTATATAATCAGAACCTTGGAAGCTGTTCACAGCAGCAGTTCTCTGGAAAGCTGCTCTTGGGTGGCTTTACAACAACAAATCATAGAAATAATCAGTAACTTCATTTAAAAGAATGACAATAATTAGACAACATAAAAAAACTTATGGGATGCAGTGAAAGTGGTTCTTAGGAGAAATTTTATATCTCTGAATGCTTACATGAGTAAAATAGAGAAAAAAGAAACCAATGAATTGGGCATACAACTGGAAAAAAAAGCTAGAAAAAGAACAACTTGAAAATGCCCAATTAAATACTAAATTAGAATAATTGAAAACCAAAGAAGAAATTAAGAAAATTGAAATTAAGAAAATTATTGAAAAAAGAAAAAAAGAAAACTATTGAACTAGTAAATAAAACTGAATTGTTTTTTATGAGAAACAAATAAAAATTGATAAACCTTTAGTCAATTTGATTGAAAAAAGAAAGAAGAAAATCAAATTACTGGTATCAAAAATGAAGAGTGAATGTACCTCCAATGAAGAGGAAATTAAAACAATAATTAGGAATTTTTTGCATAGTTATATGCCCATAAATTTGACAATCTTAGTGAAATGAATGAATATTTACAAAAATATAAGTTCCCGAGATTAACTGAAGAGGAAGTAAAATATTTAAATAACTGCATCTCAGAAAAAGAAATTAAGCATGTCATCCATCAACTCCCTAGGAGAAAAATCTCCAGGGCTAGATTAGTGGTTCTCAACCTTCCTAATGTCACAACCCTTTAATGCAGTTCCTCATGTTGTGGTGACCCCCAACCATGAAATTATTTTTGTTGCTACTTCGTAAACGAATCATAATATAAGTATCTGATATGCAGAATGTATATAAATTGAACATAACTCACAGGTTAAGAACTGCTGGGTTAGATGGATTTACAAGTGAATTCTATAAAACATTTAAACAGTTAATTCCAATACTTTATAGACTGTTTGGGAAAATTGGAGAAGAAGAAGTCCTACCAAATTCTTTTTTATGATAAATTTATGGTACTGATACTTATGTAGGAAGAGCCAAAACAGAGAAAGAAAATTATAGACCAATTTCCCTCATGACTATAGATGCAAAAATTTTAAATAAAATATTAGCAAAAAGATTGCAGCAGCTTATCGTGGCAATAATATGCTTTGATCAGGTAGGATTAAAGGCTGATTCAATATTAGGAAAACTATCAGTATAATTGATAATATCAACAGCAAAATTAGTAGAATCCATGTTATTATCTCAATAGATGCAGAAAAAACTTTTGACAAAAATACAATACCAATTCCCATTTTTAAAAAACACTAGAAAACATAGGAATAACTGGAGTCTTCCTTAAAATAATAAGTGACATCTATCTAACACCATCAGCAAATATTATATGTAATGGAGATAAGCTAGAAGTATTTCCAATATGATTAGGAGTGAAACAAGGATGTCCACTGTCACCCCTGTTATTCAATTTGGTACTGGAAATGTTAGCTGTAGCAATAAGAGAAGAAAAAGAAATCAAAGGAATCAGATTAGGAAAGGAGAGACTAACCTCTCACTCTTTGCAGATGATACAATGATATACTATGAGAATCCTAGAAAATCAAGTAAAAAACTACTTGAGATAATAAATTTGGCAAAGTTGCAAGATATAAAATAAGCTCACATAAATCCTCAGCATTCCTATATATTTGTAATGAAGCCCAACAGCAAGAAATAGAGAGAGAAATTCCACTTAAAGTTACTGTAGACATAAAATATTGAGAGTCTACCTGCCAAAACAAACCGAGGAACTATATGAACAGAATTACAAGACACTTCTCACACAGATAAAGTCCAATTTAATAATTGGAAAACAAAACAAAACAAAACATGAGTTGCTCTTGGGTTAGGTTGAGCTAATATAATAGAAATGACAATTTAACCTAAATTAGTTTACTTATTTAGTGCCATACGAATCAATTTACAAAAAATTATTTTATAGAGCTAGAAAAAAAATAGTAACAAAATTCATCTGGAAGAACAAAAGGTCCAGAATATTAAGGGAATTAATGAAAAGAAAAGCTAAGGCATGTGGCCTAGCCATACCAGATTTTAAACTGTATTATAAAGCAGAAATCACCAAAACTACTTGGTACTAGTTGAGGAATAAGGTAGTGGATTGGTGGAATTGATTAGGTATACAAGACCCAGTAGTCAATGACTATAATAATCAGTTTATCAGTTCGATAAACCCAGAGACTCTAACTTCTGGGATGAGAAAACACTATTTGACAAAAACTGCTTGGAGAACTGGAAAATGGTATGGCAGAAACTGGGTATAGTCTGATATCTTACACCACGGTACACCAAAATAAAGTCTAAATGGGCACACGATTTAGATAAAGACTGATAGTATAAGCAATTGGGGAGAGCAAGGAATAGATTACCTGTAAGATTTATGCAAAAGGAAAGACTTTATGAACAAACAAGAGACAGAGAGCACTATGAAATCCAAAATGGATAATTTTGACTAAACTAAATTGAAAAGTTTTTGTAAAAAAAGCAGTTGTAACCAAGATTAGGAGAGAAGTGGAAAATTGAAAAAGAATTTTTACAACCAGTGACTCTGATATAGGCCTCATTTATAAAATACACAGAGAACTGAGTCAAATCTATAAGAATACAAGTCATTGCCCAGTTGATAAATAGTCAAAGGATATGAACAGGCAGTTTTCAGAGGAAGAAATAAAAGGTATCTATCAGCATATGAAAAAATGCTCTAAATCAGTGTTGATTAGAGAAATGCAAATCAAAACATCTCTGGGATACCCCATTTCACTGGATAGATTGGCCAAGTTGACAAAACAGGAAAATAATAAATACTGGAGAGGATGTGGTAAAATTGGAACACTAATGCATTGTTGGTGGAGCTGTGATCTGATCCAGCTATTCTGGAGAGCAATTTGGAACTATGTCCAAAGGGCTATAAAAATGCGAATACCCTTTGACCCAGCAATACTACTTCTAGGGCTGTATCCCAAAGAGATTATACCAGTGGAAAAAGGACCTGTATGCACAAAAATATTTATAAAATTCTTTTTGTGTTGGCAAAAAATTGGAAAACAGAAGAGTGCCCATCAATGGAGAATGGCTAAACAAATGTCAGTATGTGAATATAGTGGACCACTATGGTGCAATAAAAAAAATGAGGAACAGACAGACTTCATCATGACCTGGAGAGACTTATTTAAACCAATGGTGAAAAGAGGAGTAGAACCAGGAGAACATTTTACACAATTACAGACACATTGTGTCTGTGATGACTGACTTTGGTAGCCTGGGCTCATCTCAGTAATGCAGGGTTATAAGAACTACAAAGTACTCATGGTGGAAAAGGCTATCTCTTTTTTTTTTAAATTTATTTTTTATTTGTTTTCTTGTTTACATTATTCATTTTCATTACATTTTTGAATTACACATTTTCTCCCTGTCTTGCCCCTGTCCCAACCCTAAAACAGCAATCCCACTGTAAAGGCCTTCCCCTGCTCTGCTCTCTTATTTTCTGGTAGGGCAGGGTGGGTTTCCCTATCCCAGCCCCTGTATATCTTA
>CM053599.1:62704787-62728788 GCA_028646575.1 Pseudocheirus occidentalis
TCTCACTCACACACACACACACACACACACACAGATGGAGAGGAAGAGAGACAGAAACAAAGAGAAAAACTATCATTGGTTGTCAATATTTTTCTTTGAGTACAGGATCCCTGGATCCCAAGGATCTGAGAGGTGACTATTTTGCCTTCTCTCCCTAGCATCCATAGTTCCATACAGTTTTCCAGAATTTCCTTGCCATAGCCCAGTGTGAATAGTCCCCTGGTCCCCCACCACTCCAAAGACACCCTTCCCAACACTCTTTTATATACTGTCTTCCTTTATTAGATTAGAACCTGTTTGATGGCAGGAATTGTCTCACCTTCTTGCATATGTATTTCCAGCACTTAGCACAATTCAGGCATATACGAAACACCTTAATAAACTCTTTTTTTCTTCCTTATCATCAAAAGAGACATATTGTGACAATTATCTATAACACAATATTCTTTATAAGATAAGTTTGGGGTAAGAAGAGGAGGAATAAAAACAGCATACTCTTCAATGTGAATTTACTGACATAAAATGAATCAGTTCATCTAATTCTTTTCCTTACACTGTGACTCAAACAAAGAAAGCTCTGGCTTCTGGGAATGGGTGGAGAGTAATGAGCAGCTTCTAGTGGTTTTATTTTATTTTTTATCCCTCTGTATAAGGAATAAAATGGCTAAAAAACTAACGTAAATAATAGCTGTGAGCATAAGAATGAATGAGAAATAGCATTGCCTGATTTTAAAGTTTATTATAAAGCAGGTATCAAAAAAATTTTTGGTACTAGCTTACAGATAAAAAATAGATCTATAGAATAACAGACTAGAGTAGACAAGGAAGAATGAGAAATAGTAGAATTGAATAAGCCAATGCCCAATAAATATGAAAACATAAATTAGTAGGAAAGAATCCCAATTTGGCAAGAATTTCTGGGAAAAACATTTATCGGTACTGAAGAAATTATATTTGACCAGAATGTTTACATCATGTCCTACAATAAATTTAAAATCAATCTCTCCCCTCTCCCCCCAATCCTCTCTCTCTCTGTCATACACATACAGGTTTTAATTTTAATTTTCAGTTCCAAATTCTTACCCTCTCATGCCCCTCCTCACACATTGAGAAGGCAATAAATATGCATTATAAATGTGAAGTCATGAAAAACACATTTTCACATTAGCTATGTTGCAAAGAAGCCAGAAAAATAGAAACACCTCTGAAATTATAGAAGATGGAAATAATTTATATTGGAGGTGATGTAAAAGGACAGGGACTCTAATATATTGATATTAATCTATTTCTGAATTGGTCTAGCTATTCTGAAAAACTCTCTCTCTCTCTGTCTTTGTCTCTTTGTCTCTCTATCTCTCTCTGTCTCTGTCTCTCTGTCTCTTTCTCTGTCTCTGTCTCTCTCTCTCTTTCTCTCTCTCTCTGTCTCTGTCTTTGTCTCTCTGTCTCTCTGTCTCTCTCTGTCTCTGTCTCTCTGTCTCTGTCTCTCTGTTTCTCTCTGTTTCTCTCTCTCTCTCTCTCTCTCTCTCTCTCTCTCTCTCTCTCTCCCCTCTTTCTTTCTTTCTCTCTCCTAAAAATAAGAGATGAACTTCTTGTATGGTGTGGTAGAAGGGATAGAGTAAAAAATGTAGGTGATGGAAAAAAATTCATCTTAAAAATAGCCTCTATAAAATAAAATTTATTTTAAAAAAAGAAAAGGAAAGGGAGAGGGAAAGGGAAAGAAGACAATCCCTGGGAGAATGGTCAGTACTACTCTGTTCAATTTCATTCCCAATGGCTAGGCAAGTCTTTTCTAAGCCCTCTCTTATTTTTTTTTTATTCAGCAGTTGAATGAATTCAGCCAAGAATAAAGCTTGCAGCATCTTTTGACTCTCAAGAGAAGGCAAACTTGTCCTTATACTTTATTGTCTATGGGTGGATGATAGCCAAGGACAGTTCCCCCAAAATGCTTAGATATTACTAAAACTACAAGAAATGGTAGACTTGAATATTCTGAGGGTTCATCCAGTCTAGCATTTCATCTTTGATGGTGCCAATATGGGAAATGTAGAGGAAGAACACAGTAATTATTCTCAATGAAGTCAGACTCAAAAGATCTTCCTGAATAATTCCTCAGTAGATAGTCATTTATTATGGTAGGTCTTTGAGAATGTAGTAATTGGGAAAGGATGTCACAATAAATGAAAAATCAGTAGTACGACATGCCTAGGTTATATGTTTGCAATTTGACTATGAAATCTATTCCATTTAAATACTATGGAAAGCACAGTCACAGGAAAATTTCAAACAGATGTAAATTGTGTAAAATAATAATTTAACTCCTAATTTGAATGGAGATTATTTTTTAATTCTTTTTTAAAAATTTTCAGTTTTAAATTCTCTTCCTCCCCAAACCCTCAACCCCACTGAGAAAGCAAGAAATATAATACACATTATTCATGTGAAGTCATGTAAAACATTCCACATTAGCTATTTTACCAAAAAAAAAAAGCAAGAAAAATAAAGTGAAAAAATGTGCTCAATCTTCTCTCAGAGTTCATCAGTTCTTTCTCTGGAAGTAGACAGCATTTTACATGAGTCCTGTGGAAATGTTATCGATCAATTTATTGATTAGAGTAACTAATTTCCTCACAGTTGATACTGCTGTTTTTGTGTACAATGTTCTCCTGGTTCTGCTGTGATTACTACAGAGTGATCACTTCACCCTGCATCAGTTCATATAAGCTTTTCCAGGTTTTTCTGAAACCATCCTTAATGGAGATTTTTTTAAAGTGTGTATAGAATATCTACTTCAAAAAAATATTTCAAGGTCATAGCCACATGTGTTTTACTCCAATGTAAAAAGATAATGAAAATCCATGCTGAAAGCTGTTTTACATTTTGACTTGCCAAAAAGGTTTACTGGGGGAAAAAAAAACTTTCACCTTAAAATGTGAAAATTTATGCAATTTTTTTGAGGTGAAGATACCTGAATATTTATCTATAGCAGCGGTTTGGGAGTCAAATGACCCTTTCACAGGGGTCACCTAAGACCATTGGAAAATACATATTTCTGATGGTCTTAGGAACCAAGACATCACTCCTATATCCATCTACAGGCAGGTCTGCCCACATACAGTTTTTGACACTACTAACCATCTCTACTAGGAATTCTCACCTCTCTGGTATTTCCTGTAACTGATCTCTCATTTCTTCTCTTTCCTGTACAATATCTGCTTCTTGGTCTCATTTGTTTGATCATTATCCACAGACCATACTCCATACCTAGTGGGTACTATAAGGTTTTATTCTGGTCTTGTATGGTGTGGTCAGGTATTGAATTTTTGTATTTTTTTCTCTCTCTAAATTATTTCAGTAAGATTTCATAGGCTTGACTATAATCTCTATATCTAGTCCTCTTCTCTCTTCTATACTCTAGTCTCACTTCTCCAATAGCCTGTTGGGATAGTTCTACCTGAATGACCTATAGGTATATCAAATTAAATATGTCTGAAGTCAAAATGTCTTTTCTGTTAACACAACAATTTCTGCCAAGGATATCATTATTCTTGTTGATGCTCAGTTTAAAGATTTCAGAATCATTCTTGAGTCCTTTCTTTCTCCCACCCTGCATATCCTATCAGTTGCTAAGTCTCATAGATTCAACCCTTTTCTCAACTATCTCATCTATTATCTCCTGTCCAACAAGACCTCAATTCAGACCTCAATCCCTAACTTGTGATCCTTCTTCAAGTCTCTCGTCTCTAATCCAGCTTCTACAGAGTTATCATTTTGATACTCCTAAAACAATATTCTGCCTATGTTATTCCAATGCTCAAAAAGCTTCCTTTAATTGTCCATTTTCACTGCTAGGATTAAAAATATCTATATAATCCCTCTTTGATAAAACTCTGAACAATTTACTTCTGCCATCTTATATCCAGATTTATTTCACATTATATCAATCACTTTGTTTAGCAAAAAGGGGAAAGAATTTCTATTTTACCATTCCTTGTACTCAAAAATTCCATGTCTTTGTACAAGCTCTACACCATGTTCAGAATGCTGTTCTTCCTCATCCCTGCCTCTTTGATGCCACCGATTTCCTTCAAGGCTCATCTTGACTGGCTCCTAATACAAGAGACTTTCATTGGTAGCCCCTGTGGTTAGTGTTCTACTACTCTCTAACCCCAAATAAATGTCTACTTACTATGTGTGTACTTCATACTTTCTTATCTCTGTGTGTGTATACATATATATGTGTGTGTATATATGTGTGTGTATACATATATATGTGTTTGTGTATGTGTGTTTGTGTGTGTACATATCTGAAGAGAGAGAGAGAAAGAGTAAGAGAGAGAGAGAGAGAGAGAGAGAGAGAGAGAGAGAGAGAGAGAGAGAGAAAGCAGTATCTTATAATAGACTGTAAGCTCTTTGAGTGAAGGAGCTATATAATTTTTGTCTTTGAATCCCCAATGACTAATTTAGTACCTTGTCCATAGTTGTTGTTGTTGTTGTTTGTCCTTCATTTTTGAAGGGACCTAATGATATCACAAGGTGATGTCTTTATTTGTGTGTGAATTGGATTTAAGTGAGTCAAGTTGCACAAATTTGTCAGCCTCACTCTCTAACAGAGTATCAAAGCCAAGTGGCAAGACAAAAGTCCGAACAACTAGTGAGAGCCTGGGATGAAATGGATGACCTTCAGAGTCTGACCAAGCTCTAAGAACTTTATAGTACCTGCTTTCTCTGCTTCTTGGTCATGGAACACATTCTTCTGGTCAATCTATTCCACCAATGGAAGCCTTCACTGCTTGGGATTGACATTTCTCTAACTAGGTGTCCAATTTGTGACCTGTCAGTCTGACCAGTCAGACCTGACCCTCAATCCTACTCAGCCCATAGATCAGAATGATTTACTGGTGTGGTCACTGTGAATGCTACAGCTTCTTGGCATCACAGGTGAGAAGTGAATACCAGAGAGGGATGATCAACCTTGAAAAGGACTCAGCAAACCCTCATAACAGAGGTGCAAGACCTCCTTGAACACTCATACCCCCCTATAGAAGATGCATAATAAATGCTTGTTGAATTGAGGTAAAGAAGGAAGAAGACTCAGGGGGAAATATCAGCAGAATTGGTAAATTAAGAGATCACTGGTAATATCAGAGATATCACTTTCAGTGGAAAGATGGGGTTGAAAGTTTCATTGCAAGGGGTTGACAATAGAATCAGCATTGAGCAGTGATTAATCTGTTCCATGTTTGCTTTTTGTTTCTTTTTCAAGTGGGACATCTTTCTCCTACCTCCATTTTCACTTCTCAATGATTCATAAATAAGTTTGATTGTGAGAATTTTTTGTAAGTTCAGAAAAAATATTATAATCTCTCATCCTCTCTCTCTCTCTTTCTCTCTCTCAATGAAAGACAAAAAAATCTAGCACAGTAATTGTCATATGAGGACTATATGAAAATAATAGTGAGCATGGTAAATGATCACTTTGATGGGCTTAAAGAAAAACATTTCTAATCACCTTCTCTTCATTCTTGGAAATTTATCTATAGACTTCAAACATGTTCTGTTTAACTTCAAAGAATGTTTGACCACATTTTATACTGAGTAAGGACAATCTAAGTGTACTAGATCCTTGCCAGCCTATGGTACCTTACAGAGGTTTCAGAATTAATCAGAACATTCTCTATTCTTGTCTTTACCAGTCACAAATTGGATTAAAAACAGAAAACTTTAGTGATATCTAAAAATCAACAATGTAACAAAAATAAAATTGGCACAACTAATATTAAAAACATGAAATTCTTTCCTTCTACCTCCTCCATTGGGGGTTTTGTTGGGACTTAGTGATCAATTAAGTTAGGACTTAGTTTAATTAGGACTTAGTCAATCCTAGGCCATATTTTGAAGACCTAAGAATGTTCGCATTCCACACCGCAAGACTATCAAACAATCATGGACACTCAGAGTTAGGAAATACTTCAGTGGACAACTGACCTAAACCAGACATGGAAAAAAAAACCTCTCTGTAAGAAATCCAAGAAGGGGTAATCCACACTTTGTCTAAAGATCTCTAAGTAACCCAGTCCACTTTGGGGAGGCTCTAATTGCTAAGAAGTTCTACCTAACCTTATCCTTAAATCAACCTCTCTATAACTTTGATCCATTTCCATTTCTCTCCTATACCAAAATCCACTTTCATCTAATAGTTTAACATGTTTCCTAGCTCTAGAAGTCTTGTAGATTAGGAAGAAGTTTCAGATGGAACCTGAGAACAGGGTCTTGAATCCCTCTTCTGCTCCTTAAAACATAAGGCCTTGGACCACTAATTATACATCTCAGGATTCCATTTTCCTTATCTGTAGAATGATAGTATTGGGATGAGATGATCTCCAAAGTGTCTTCCAACTATACATATTAGAAATCTATAATGGCTTGATTAATTTCAAAGACATTTTCATTTTAATAAGAAGAAAAACCTAAAAAAGGTTACATCTCTGACAATAGAACTTTTGGCATTAGCCTTAAGGTGAAGTATTTATTAGAAAGGAAGATGAAGCTTCCAGAGAGAGAAACCTATTTGCTCTGATACTAGTATATTATTTTATTCTGATTTCTATCACTCTGGAATGAAATATGTTCCTTGCTTCAGTCTTTTAAAATCTCTCAGAGATAAGATGAATGGGATAGAAGCCTCAGCATTTTTCTACAATTGAAAAAAAAAGCTGCTTTAGGACTGGTCTACTACATTAGGCCAGTAATTAGCTTAGGTTTCCTTTGAATTCTAGTCTGCGGAAATGAGAAAGAGAGAAAGAGAGAAAGAGAGAAAGAGAGAGAGAGAGAGAAAGAGAGAGAGGGGGAGAGAGAGAGAGAGAGAGAGAGAGAGAGAGAGAGAGAGAGAGAGAGAGAGAGAGAGATCCATTGAGTTAAACTAGTCAGTAGAAGATGGGGATTTTTTTACACCAAAGATCTAGCCAGTTTCCTTCATAGGTAATGGGAAGTTCCTATATTCAAGAGGCAGCTATTTGTGAAGGGAAATCCTCTGACATGTTAAGCACCAAGGTGTCACTGTAGGTTTCTGACTTCAGGGGTAAAAAACAGTTTAGATCTGTATGCTATTCTTTTCTGTCGGGTAGTTGTCTAATTCCCTGGAGATGGGAGAGTCTATCAGTGACTAGGGCCTGAGGTACTTTACAGTGTATGCTATAGAATCTCAGTGGATATGAGTTTTCATTTGGTAGCAGTTTCATGCAGGAAATTATAACCTATATCAACCTATATCAATCCCCTTTCATTCTATGTTGTCCTCATTATTAAAACTTCAGGTAAGGGTCCACTATTCTGAAAATCTTCTTGATCTACTGACAGTTCACATGTCAGTGGAATATGTGGGCTGTCCATCAGCTCTTGCTCTCTCTCAGTCCACCTTTTTTTTCCCCTTCCTGACCACACATTCCTGATGGCATGTTGCATTAGAAACATATCATTTTAGTAAAAAGAATGACGGCTGTAGAATCAAGAGAGACCCAAGAGACATAAGAGACCTAAACCCCCCTCTTTTCCCTAATTAATATTTTTCATATATATTTTTCTGTACTTTCTTATATATGTAGATATCTCCCATTATAGAATGTAAACTCCTTCAGAGCAGAATCTTCTTTTTGTCTTCATATCCCTAGTGTCTACTGCACAGTAATCAATAATTATAAATATAATTTGGATTGAATGATTGATCAGATAAGTGCCTCTGACACAGAGCATTTGTGTGATTGAGATCAAATGATGTATGCTTCCTAATCCTCATGTTCATCTCTGTAAAATTGGGATAACAAAACTCCTAGGGTATTGTTCATGAGGAGATTACAAGGGTTATATGAGAGAAAATGCTAATGCAAATGTGAGCAGTTATTTTTTTCTCTTTCTCCTCTCCTCCTTTGATCTGCTTTTCTTCTCTTTTTCTTCTGCTATTCTTCATCAAATACTATACTTTCCCTGGGACAAGAGTTCTTCCATTTTTTTTAATATATAAGGATTTCCTTTGTCAATTTATTGAAGCCTATACGTCCCTTCTCAGAAAAATATAATTACATAGTTGAAGGGAATGCTACATTTCAGTTAGAGAGTAACGAACATAAAGATATATATTTTTCCCATCCAAGTTCACAGATCTCCTGAAATCTGAATATGAAGACTGTCTCCTCCTCATTTCTTATAACACAATAGTATTCCATTACATTCATAAACCATAACTTGTTTAGGCATTCCCCAATTGATGGGCATCCCCTTAATTTCCACTTTTTTATAGTGGCCAATTTTAAGGACTGGTTTAAGAACCACTGACCTAGGGTAACATTTGATATGTTGGTTCTGATAATACTCATAAATGCTATCCCAGCAGCTCCTGTTCTTTCCAAGGGAGTTGATATTGGGTGACCAAAATAGGCTTATAAAATTTGAAGCTGAGAGGTACTTTGGAGAGCATCCTTCTCTTCTGGAAATCCATTTATTTTGTATTTCATGACAAGAGCTGTTGTAATAGGTTTGTTTAGTGGCTGATTTTTTTTCATTGACTTGTTTATTTATTTTTAGTTTACAAGATTCAGTTCCACAATCCCTTCAGTTTCAATTTTTCTACCCTCCCTTCCCCCCCCCCAATGGTGGCATGCAATCAAGTATAGGATCTGCAAATACTTTCACATTGTACAATAGTCTGGTTGTATAGAAGGGTTGTAACCAATGGAGTGAACAATGGGAAAAAAGAAAGAAAACCGAACATGAAAAAGAATGATAGCATATAGTTTGCTTCAGTCTCCATTTAAACTCTGTTCTTTCTAAATGTTCCTCTGAAAGTAGACATCTCTTCCATCCTGAGACTTGTAGAGTTGTCTTATACCCATGTTGCTGAGAAGAGTCCAGTTTATCAAAGTTGGTCATCAACACATGTGCTGTGTCTGTGACTGTGTACAAATTTTTTCTGGTGCTGCTCTTCTCACTTAACATCAGTTTGTATAGGCCTTTCCAGGTGAATATGAAGACTGTCTCCTCCCCATTTCTTATAGCACAATAGTATTCCATTACATTCATAAACCATAACTTGTTTAGGCACTCCCCAATTGATGGGCATCCCCTTAATTTCCACTTTTTTATAGTGGCCAATTTAAAAACATCCCAGTGTGAGACAGAATGATATAGTGGAAAGAACACGACATTGGGGATCTAGTTAGCCAGATTCTAGTCTCGTTTATCTGATTGGTTAGCTCTGCCTATGTGCACAAATCATTTAACATCCCTGAGTGACGATTTCCTGATTGGTTACAAAAAGGAATTGAACTAGATAATTTTAAAGCCCTTCCAGTCTATAAAATTCAATGATTGTCTGATTCTGGCAACAACAACAACAAAAGACTAAGCCTGAAGGAAAAAAAAAACTCAACCCCCCCCCCAAAAAAAAAACCCATGTCATCATTAAGGCATAGCTGATGGAAGAAAAATGAAAGCTCCTACTGGACTATTCCACCTCTTTAGACTGAAAAGAAGAGGGTCAGACCAATGTTCCTTTTGAGTGGGAAGAGTACCCAAACCAAAGTCATATGTGAGAAAACATCCTAAATAACTTTGGAACAAAGAAAAAGGAGGTATGCTAATCACTGGATAACTCTACTGTGCAGTCAGTGAGCTTCTAAAGCCAGAGATGTGGGTGGGTGATGAGGGATCTAGACTGTAGGACGAAGTTCCTTTTCTGGTTAGGTCAAGGCCAAGATAATTTTGAATTAGACTTTGTGGCTTTCTGGAATTTCCACAGCCAGCTACAAATGGCTCTTTCTAAGAAGTCTGAGTAACATGATTAACCACATAGGCCCAAATGAAAAAGACATCCCAATGGAGTTTTAATTTATTTTAACTGATAACTAACTCTTATCTTCTCTTTGAAATATGCTTTGCTCCTTGCAAATTCTCAAGGTGGAATTTATTATAAAGAGCGTGCATAGTACAGGAATATTTGTATACAATTTTGTATGGTCTCCATGGAAAAAATGAATGTAGCTCTCAAGGATTGTTGTAGTTTCATGGATTAAATGTCAGACTTGTCTTTGTTCATTTACGTGGAAGTCATGGAAAACTACATTTTTATGGAATTCTTTCCTATTCCATGCAATTCTTATTTTTCACACCCAGTGTCAGAAGTGAGAAATTAAGCACTCACTCCTCGCAGGCTAAAACACCTGGTGTATTTGCATTCCCTGGTTTGGAGGGAGTCACATGGGGAACACTAGGTGTATATGTAAATGTGTCTGATTTTTCTATAAAAAGTGGTCTCCATCCCAATTTCCTTTTTTAAAGAAGTTTGGATCTTACATTTCAGAGAGCCCAGGTTAACCTGAATTAGTCACAAGAAGAGAGTTGAATTCTCAGATGCCAGTTTCTCCTGGCATCTGGTTTGGATTTAGACTTTTGATTCCAGAAGATCTCCTAAGAAACCAGAATTGTAGCTTCCAAGAAGTGGAACAAAAACAGCTTCAACAAGCATTCCCAGTTTGATTCTCTTTTTTGTTTTATTTTGTTTTGTCTTAACTAACTTCCTGATAATTCAAAGTGTTATGGAGGAAGAATGCATTACCTTAATATCACACACATGCTCAAGAAAAAAAAGTCCTCTGAAAGCTGAGGTTAGAGATGATTTGAAAAGATAAGATGGTTTCCAATATTTCATATTGAATTTCTAGGTCAAATGTAAAGTTCTGATACATTTGGGGGTTGGTGGTGGATCCAGATGTGTGCTGTTATGAAAGTAGCTAGATTCAGACTTGGATGCTTGCTGTCTTAATAAAGATAGAGAAAAGTTTTATACGAAAGAATTGCTTGGGGGAAATGAAATGTTAAGTAACTTGCCCAGGTCACATAACCAGTATGTATCGGAAACAGGACTTGAAATCAGGTTGTCCTGACTCCAAAATTAGTCCATGATTTCCTTCTCCAATGCTCTACATTATCATGTGCCACCAATCACTTCTGTGTTGCCATTTTGGGAAGGCTATGATTTATTTTATTTCAGAGATGAAGAAGATTGAGAGAAAGGAAGTCTTCTGGTTTTAAATAAAGAGTTCTTTATACTCTGTATTTGAAAACAGGAAATTGGCTTCTCCTTGCCCTGAAAAGTGGATTCTTTTAATTTAATATCTTATTTGGATTCTTTATCATCACAATGTAATTACATCTTCTCATCTGGCATGATCCTTATGTGTCTCTACCCATAAAGTCTTCCACAGAAAACAATTTGCTCAAAGTTCTGGAGACCTGGACATCATGTACCTTATATCACTAAAAATTTCCCCAACCAGGTGAATGGTAATTAAAAGTACTTGTAGTTATTAATGGAAAAAGCAGAAATTTCATGAATATTTCAGGATTCTTAAACTTTTGTCATATTTTTACCACTTATTTGGGGAAAGTATGGAAGTAATTGCACCATGTTAGGACATGAAGCATACTAATCTCCAAAGAAGCTCTCTCTGATGGGAAAGAAATAGGGATTGAAACTGTGATTTCACCAGTATAGCGAACTTCCCGATAAGGAAAATCCCTCCACCAATGAAGGTTGGACCTTCTCTACAGCTTAGAATCTTAGCTTCCTGTATAGCCCTTGTAAGATAAGCATTTTTTCCAGGTTTATATAGCCTACAGTAAATGGTGAAAGTAGAACTTGAACTCCATGTTCCTGACTGAGTTGGATAGACTACAACTCTATCCATTAACCAATGCTGCTTCTCAAAGAAACTCAGGAAATATAGGGATTATGCTGGGGTTACTACAACTGTAACAACACTGGACTTGGAGATGGGAGTTCCTAGGTTCAAATTCTAGCTCTAGTTTTTCTCAATACTTGCATGACATGGGACAAATAATGTTGCCTATGTAGACCAAGAACCCTAGGAAGAGGATTTTCCCCAGACTACTGGTCTGGCTTCCATCACAAGCCATATAGTCATCATATCAAAAAGCAACCCTTGTTCAATCTAATCATTGTCAAGCTGTATTGCAGGACAAAACTGCTAGACAACATCCATAATTTTACCCCTGTGAAACCTGAAAAGTTGGGACTATGACAGTTGGTTTTCTCTGTGTCCAGAAAAATATTTTCAGAAATATAAAAAAAATGGAGGGAGAAATGAAACAAAATAAAACAAAGGCACTTACAATGTTTTGTTTTAGTTTTTGTTTTTTACAAAGAACATGTCTATAAGGAACTGTAAATAGTTCTAAATATCTGAGGTTCCTTTAGCATTAGGGGGAAAACCATTGATAGAATGTGAACAAGTTAAGATATGGGCAAGAATCACAAAATTGTAGACTTTGAATAGTCCTCAGTGGCCAAAGTATACCCCAAAGAGAATCCTCACTGTGGTATCTCTGCCAAGGAGTCAACCTGCCTCTGCTTAAAGATATTCACAAGATGAACTCCACTGCTTTCACTTTTAGATAACTCTGTTAGAAAGTTTTTTGTTTTTCCCTAGAATCAAGCCCTTTCTACTTTCTATTCATTACCCAGTGAATTCAGATAGAACAGATCAAATCATTCTTCAACCTTACAGCCCTTCAAATATCTCACCACTGCCTCACCACTACCATGCTCCATCCCAGCTTTCTGTTCTTCGGTCTTAACATTCCCATTTCCCTAAGCTTACAATCATATGTATGGAATGGCCTCAAGAACCTTCACCATCTTGTCTTCCTATGGATGTTCTCTACCAATTTTTAATTAACAATGAAAATGACTGAATTTGGGGATCTTGTCCAGGAAAGGTACATTATAAGAAAGCTGAGACCAAACTTCTAGAAAATGTATCCCATTTACAATTCCCCAAATTGCCAAACATTTAGAATCTCCTTATATGTAATTTAAATCCTTTACTATATATAATAGTAATATACAATATATATATATATATATATATAGTAATATATAATATATATAGGTAAAGACCCTGTGCTCTTGTTTTTTCTTAACTGGAGTGTGAGAATGACTGTCTACTTTCCTCCCTATCTTGTTCTTTTATCATCTATTCTCCAAGAGGAATAGATTTAGCCTTTTAAACATTTCCTCATAGATTTGACTTTTAGGTGTTCACATTTCTGTCACTGCATCCATGGAGTGAACAAATATTATTCTCCCTTTCCTGGAATCAACAGAAGGAAAAAATTCTCATGTCTGAAGTTATGGAACAATTAAACAAAGAATGGCAAAAGGCAGGAGATGGCAGGAAAAGGAATATAAAGTAACATATTAAGGAGAGAAAGAAAAAGAAAAGGAGAAAGGAAATCAAAAGGCATAAGAGAGGGGCATGTTGGCTACTAGAATATGATCAGAAGTTGGTGACATGCTACTTTGATGGGTGATCGTCCTGTGGGTTGCCTGTGCCTAATCTAATCAATGTTCAGATCCCTTATGAGCCCAATGTGTAATAACCTTATTCCTCTTCATACTCTTGCTTAGAGCTCCTCCTTCAACACCAAAGTTTTTGCTAAGAATATGAAAACAAGTTTTCTTTCTCTGTCTCTCCTTCCCTCTATTATTGGCTTTCCTTATCTTTCCATCTCTCCCTCTCTTTTTACTCCTCCCATTCTTGTTCTTTTATGATAGAGAGGAGAAATTACCAGTTATTGACTTCTCATGCTGCCTTTTCACTGGCAACATTGTCTGCAGCCAGTTTTATTCAATTAAAAGTATAAAAACAAATTTCTAAAGCCTCAGGATTACAGAGACTGTTTAAATCATTAAAAATGGATTTTTTTCTATTGCTGAATTCGCAATTAACTTTAAGAAAAGGAGCCATCTCCTATCAGCCTTTTTATTCTCCCAGGTTGGTAAGCTACAAAGATCACTGAAAAGAGGACTTTTGGTTTGTCTACAAAATGACAGATGCTTATATTAATGAAATCACTGATCCAGTTACAAAACAGACACCCCCCCCCACATGCTCACAAACTGTTTTATCCTTAATACTGGTAAGATACCTGCCCTCAAGACTCTTACATTCCACTAGAAGATAAAACAAATAAATCAAGATTACTTCTTATCCCAGATCATCAGTTCTTCTCTCTAACCTGAAACCAAAGCCAAACCTCTAGCCTCCTGTAACTGTCCACATCCAGGGGCTTTCTAGCCCACTGCTTCTGCACTCATTGGGCATGTGCTGGTTCCTTCTTCATAGAACAGCTGCGTCTGGCATTCCTGGTCAACAGAGGTTCCCTTGCTCTTCCACATCTCAAAGCCCTACTCCTCTCACTATCCTGGGAGTAAAAGTTCCGGTTACTACAGCACAGGCAGCCTCTCAAACCACCTAACCCCAGGGCTTGCAGCTTGTTGTCTAAGAGATTTATGGCTTGCTGTTAAAGGGAAACTAGCCTAGCCTAGAGGTGTTTATTCTTCACAGGGACCAAACCTGGACCTGGGAATTTTTCTTCTGATCTTCTCAAATTGTCTCAGGAGGACCCATGTTATGCCACTGTTCTTATTTATCCCTACCCACTTTTTGTTAGCCCTAAGGTGCTATTTTAACTCTTTTGTGAGGGAAAATCTTGATAGTTTGGAATTTTCTGACCTAGTCTGCCATCTTCCCAGAATCCTCTCCTTGTGGTGGCTCTTCTAAAGAGATAATGGGTAGGGGAGCAGTCAGAGAAGTACTGGTAAATATTTAACAACAAGCAGGTGAGGGAGGAATGCTAAATTTAAATTTAATCTGCTGTATTAACATTTATTCTATCACTTTCTTAAGTCTAGACAATCAACAAAACAGTAAATCAAGTCCTAATCTGTAGAGCTATTTGCTAAATTCTAAAATGAAAAGGATCAACTTTGAAAATGAGCTGGCTCCATCAGACTGCTGAGATGGTGATAAGTGCTAGATGAATGGATATATAAATAAAGAAATATTTGAGGAGGATAAAAGCACTTACAATTCTGAAAATCAGGAAAAGATTCCTTAGTTTAGGACATAGCACATGAGCTGAGCCTTGAAAGAATTTGGTGATTCTGAGATGGAGCTGAGAAGAGAGAGCATTTTAGGTATGGAGTACAGACATCCAACACAAATTCGTCAGGTAGGGGGAAAAGGTTACATGATGTCCAAGGCAGTTGGGGACAGACATATATCCCAAGTATTGGGATGGAATTCATTGGGCAAAGAGGAAAATATAGAGCACCTCAGGCATAGGGAAAAACACATAAAAATGAAAAAGTGAGTTACGTTCCATTTAGGAAATAATAGAGTCTTTCCAAGTATTCTTACCTGCTCCCTGAAACAAGCAAGCAAACCCAACTTTTTTTAAATACCAGGATTCTTCCAGAGATTCATTGGAGCTGTGATTCATGGAGTGCTACTCTCTCCAAAGGGCAAAAATGATATGTGATCTAAAAGTAGATGGAAATACATACATACCTACATACATACATGTATATGGGTATACATATATGTGTATAAATGTGTACATATGTGTGTCCATATATATACATATATATATATACACACACACAGGAACATAGCTGCAGCATATTACACATGATGTCTTGTGCATTAAAAATGGCATCAAATACATAATTCGTAAGCTGCATAATGAGAAAAGGAAGTTGGCTGGTCTCATAGCATGCCTGAGGAATAATAGGGAAAACCTAAGAAATAAAGTTGTATCCATGTAATGTTGAAACATCTGGAGGAAGGAATTAAATGCTTTGGGTAGATACTATAGGAAAGAGCATATGGAGAGAAATCACAGAGGATGCAAACATCTGGATGAGTAGTGATCTGTTTCATGATCAGGAGTATCCATACCAATTAAACACAGATCCATCAATGCAAAATGAAGAAGGGACTGTGAGTGATCCAAAGACAGGTCCAATTCCTGTCCTCATGTAACTAAAAGAGCAATAGAAGATGTAGACAAAATACCTATAATAGATTTTGTAATGGCCTTGTTTCCCACAAAACTAAGGTCCATCTTTTTAATACCAGTGTTACCATATAATCATGGAGCCCGACAGTCTCTAAAGAATTAGAAATTAATGCCACAGAAAGGAAAATTGAGTGGCACATGGGAGATATCTGAGGGACACCACATGAAACCAGTGGGGAAATTCAAAGAACGGTACCAAAAAAAAAAAGAACCTCAAGGGATTGTATAATAAGGTAAATAAAGAAGAGGTGAAGGATTTGGTGTATGGTGAGGGCAAGAGAAGATAGTGGAAAGCCAGAGTTTTCCATTGGTATAATCATGATAGGAAGTGGTAAGAAAGGCCTCAACAACATTGCGTGTGTGTCTTATGGCAAACATGGGGGAACATGGAAACAGAAAGAATGAACAGACCTAGGTCGTGAGGGATCTTCCAAATTAATGAGCTCACAGATCAATTTAAGTCATTGACTATTTAGATATACACTATGTGTCATGTAAGTGTTAAGATCAGGGTGACATAAAATATGCTGGGCTTTCAACACCCTCCACCCTCCAATGGTTATAGTAACATTTTCATTAACATTATCAAAAGGAGGGGTTTTATAAAATGTAAAACACTAGAGAAATTTGAATTGTTAGTATGAATATCGAGCTAGAGATAGGGTGCCATTATTCAAATGATCCAAGAACTGCACAAGACTAGAGCTAACAAAATGGTCAAATTACAACATTATATTCTTTTTTTAAAATAATTTTTTAATTTGTTTTCTTGTTTACATCATTCATTTTCATGAGAATTTTGAATTACAAATTTTCTCCCCGGCTTTCCCCTGCCCCAATCCCAAAATAGCAATCCCACTGTAAAGACCCTCCCCTGATCTGCTATCTAACTTTCTGGTAGGGCAGGGACGGTCTCCCTACCCCAGCCCCTGTATATCTTGATTCATAGTTGCATGTATTGCAGAGCTTTAAATTCAAGATTCTTTCAGTTCCTTCCTTGTCACCCACCCCCGCTGGAAGGACAAGCAATTCAATACAGGCTATGCATGTGTAATTATACAGGACACCTTCATAGTGGACATATTGTGACAGTGATCATATGACCCTCCTTCCTATCCCTCCTCCCCTTGTTCTGTTCTCTACCCTGTCCCTGTCCTTTTACTGAAGTGTGCACTTCCAGCATCCTTCCCCCAGACCCTGCCCTCCCCTCCATCATCCCTCCTCTCATCCCCATGCCCCCTACTCTCCTGTGTGGCATGATACCCAGTTTAGAGTTTATGCCATTTATTCCCTAAGCCAAATTCAATGAGAGTAATTGAAAGTAAAGTTGTAACAGTTATCCTTTGCCTCTACAACATTATATTCTAAATGAGATTCCAGAGCAATGTCTACATTTTCAATTGGATTCACTTGAGATGATGAAAGATGAAACTGAAGGGAATGTGGAAGAAACACATACATCAAAATGGCATTTTAATGTGCCCATATACCAAGCTAAATATTTTAGCTACAGTTTTACAAGTTTTCATAATACATTGAAATCTCATGATATACTTCTGTCTTTCTAATTCATCAAATTAGAGACATGGTGCCTGAAGCAAATCATTAGGGTTTTCTTTTCCTTGTTCATAGAAAGATCCCTTTGAAGTCAAAGAAAGGCAGTTCTATATGTGGGGTTGGGGGGTTTGGTTAAGGGAACGTATATTATGAAAGAACAGGTTCCCATACTTATCTTTTCCCAGTCTACTGCCAAGCCAAAGAACTAAATAATCCAGGATTTGTCAAAGGAACTATAATGAAGAGTCTGCCTAGGAAGAAAATACTAAAAGAAATAACATACATAAAATTATCAAATACAGTTAAAATAGTCCTTAGGGAAAAAGTTAATTCTAAACATTTTCCTTAAGGGAAAAAATCCCTGTATATTCTCATTAACAAAAGAGATGAAGAAAAGATTAATTAATTGGGAAAATGACAATTTAAAAAATCTAGAAAAGTAACAAATAACAAAAAAGCCAACTAAATATTAAAGTCGAAATTCTCAAAATAGAAGAGAGAAAGAAAATTGAAAACAGAAATGTTCAATGAATAAAACTAGAATTTTAATAACAATAAAATATATAAATTTAGTTAATCCATTTATAAAAGAGAAGAAAATCCAGCTGTATCAAGCATGAAATATACTATAAATTTCTAGAACCTTTTTTCATTCTTTGTGTAAGCAGCAAACTCAGTTTTATGAGTTTCAAAAGGTCTAGAAGGAGCTTCAGCATAGTGACATTCTATATTAGTTGGGCTGGCTATTTTAGAAATCATATGTTCCTGGATAAGTTGTACAGTTAGCCAAACACAGGAACACGGGGAGTCTGTGGCACAATGGATAGAGTGCAATGCTTAAAGTCAGGTGGCCTTGAATTCAAATCCAAACTTACTTACTAGCTGTATGACTCTGGGCAAGTCACTTAACTTTTCTTTCTTCAGTTTCTTCATCTGTAAAATGAGCTGTAGAAGGAAATGGCAAACAACTTCAGTATCTTCCCAAGAAAGCTCCAAATGGGGTCATGAAGTGTTAGACATGACTGAAACCACTGAACAACAATGACAACAAGCACAGAAGCAAAGAGTGACAGGCCAGCAGTAGCTAAGACAAGGAGTCATCTAATCATTGTGCTATATATAGACGTGAACTTGGTAGGACCAACGCTATGTTAAAACTGGGCCAAGTGATGAGTCGCCAACATCAAAGTCTCAGGTAGGGTGTGGTAGAATATTCCTTTTTCCAGGAGTTTTAGGGAAGGAGGCAATGAATGTTGGTAGAGAGAAATGCCAATAGTAACTCTATCTAAAAGTTATCCTGAGGCTCAAATGCATTAATGTGTGTAAAGTATTTTGTAAATGGCAGTGAACATGTGATGCTTGCCTTCTCCGTGGTCTAGCCACCTAAGTGTTCCAAAGTCAGCAGCATAAGTGAAGCAGCATGGAATGCTTGAAATAATATTGGTTCTGGAGCTCTATGTCTGCCCAAAAAGCATCTCAAAAGTTCTCCCATCATGAACCAGACACGGACAAAGACTAATAGTGCAAGTTCTATACGACTCAGATCATACACACAGAAACCCAAAATGTTTCACTCAAGATATTTTTTCAACCTATGCCCTTTTACTGTCACATTTTTAGAAAAATAGTCTAAGTTCACTGCTTTCCCTTATCACTACTTACACATTCCAGCCTTCATCCCTATGTGATTCCTTTAAAAAAATTAATTTGGTGAATTTTTATATTTTATTTTTTTAAAATTATAACACAAAATTATATGTAAGACAAAATAGTGTAAGATACAGAGATGTAGCCTAAGTGATGCTGCAATTAAAGTAATCCTTAATATTTTGATGTAAACTTAGATCTTTAATGGAATGATTCCATATGTCTGTGCTTAGACATCAAGTTGTTGTTTAGTTGACTAGCTGTATCTCTTTTGACCACATTTGGGGTTTTCTTAGCAGATATTAGAGTGGTGTGTCATTTCCTTCTCCTTCTCCAGCTTATTTTACAGATGAGGAAACTGAGACAAACAGGGTGAAATGTCTAGCCCAAATACACATATACATATACACACACATTTATATTCCCTTCAACTATCCTCATACTGAGAAAAGCCTCATGAATTACAATTATCATTTTTCTATGTAGAAATATAAACAGTTCAACTGTAATAAGTTCCTTATGATTTCCTTTTCCTGTTTACCTTCTTGTGCTTCTCTTGCTTCTTGTATTTGAAAATCAGATTTTCTGTTCAGCTCTGGGTTTTTCATCAAGAATACTTGAAAGTCCTCTATTTCATTGAAAACATTTCATATTTTCCCCTGAAGTACTTTACTTGGTTTTGCTGGGTAGATGATTTTAATCCTAGTTCTTTGGCCTTCAGAATATCATATTCCAAGCCCTCTGATCCCTTAATGTAGAAAGTGCTAGATCCTGTGTTATCCTGATTGTGTTTCCACAGTATTCAAATTGTTTCTTTCTGGCTGCTTGTAATATTTTCTCCTTGACCTGGGAAATCTGGAATTTGGCTATGGTATTCCTAGGAGTTTTCTTTGGGGGATTTTTTTCAAGAGGTAATCAGTGAATTATTTCAATTTCTATTTTGCCATCTGGTTCTAGAATATCAGGGCAATTTTGCTTGATAATTTCTAAAAGATGGATGATGTCTAGGCTCTTTTTTTATCATGGCTTTCAGGTAGTCCAATAATTTTTAAATTATTTCTCCTAGATCTATTTTCCAGGTCAGTGGTTTTTCCAATGAGAAATTTCACTTTGCCTTCTATTTTTTCATTTGTTTGCATCTGTTTTATAGTATCTTGATTTCTCAAAAAGTCCTTAGCTTCCAATTGCTTCAATCTTATTTTGAAGGAGTTATTCTCTTCAATGAGTCTTAAAATTCCTTTTCCATCCTGCAAATTTGACTTTTTGAGGCATTCTTCTCCTCACTGGGTTTTTGAGCCTCTTTTGCCATTTGAGTTAGTCTCCTTTTTAAGGTATTATTTTCTTCAGTGTATTTTTGGGTCTCCTTTAGCAGGCTGTTGATTCTTATTTTAATTATTTTCTCAAAATCCCTCTTGAGCTTCTCCATGGCTTGTAACCCGTTTATATTTTTCTTGGATGCTTTTGATGCTGGAGTTATGACTTCACCATCTGCCTCCTGCTTCATGCCTTTATCCTTTTTGTCCCCCCAAAAGAAATCTATGGTTTGACTAAGTTTCCTGGGCTTGATCATGTTGCCATTCAATTACTTGACTTTTGAGCTCTTTGCCACAGTAGAACTCTGCTTCCAGAATGAAGAGAGCTTTGTCCCAAATTGCTGGAGGTTTTGGAGCTGCTGGAGCTATTAGTTGGGTGCCCTCTCTATTGACACCCCAAGCTCTGGCTCACTGGTCACACACCCCAGGACCACCACCTAAGACTGTGATCCAGATCCAAGCATGTTAAAGCAAGAGTGATTACCCTCTTGGTAATGGTCCCTTGGTCCCCCTGCAATCTGCAAGCCTGGAGCTCCTGAGACAGCCAGGCAAGGGTAGTGGCACAGCCACCATACCTCTACTGCTTCTTGCCCCAGGGACAAGGGCTGGACCGTGCTCCCAGTCCCCTTGTTTCCACAAAGTTCCATACTGACCTTTTACTTTCTTTTTGTCATTTATGAGTTGATAATGAGTTGATAATAACCTTCACGGTTGCTAATGATTCCCTCTCCTGACGTCTGCCACTGGTAAGGGCCACCCTGGGGCTGGGAACATTGTGGCTTATGTGGGGCTGTGCTCAGCTTTGTTTCTCTTTGTCTCTTTGTGGGTTCTGCAGCTCAAAAGTTTGTTTAGAGTAATTTTTTCCATGTATTGGTAGTGATTGAAGGGCAGCCCACAGCAAGTTTGTGCTTCTACTCTGCCATCTTGGCTCTGCCTCAAAGTGCAATTTACCTTGCGAATTATAAATTATCTCTCCTGAATCTATAGTCCAGGTCAGTGGTTTCTCCAATGAGATATTTCACATTGCCTTCTGTTTTTTCATTTGTTTGGATCTATTTTATAATATCTTGATTTCTTATAAAGTCATTAGCTTCCACTTGCTCCACTCTAATTTTGAAGGAATTAGTCTCTTCAGTGAGTTTTTGAAATTCCTTTTCCATCTGGCTAATTAGACTTTTTAAAGCATTCTTTTCCTCATTGTTTTTTGGGCCTCTTTTGCCACTTTAGTTAGTCTATTTTTAAGGTGTTATTTTCTCCAGTATTTGGGGGAGTTTCCTTTAGCTGGATGTTGACTCTGTTTTCATGATTTTCTTGCATCATTCTCATTTCTCCTCCCAATTTTTCCTTCACTTCTCTTACTTGATTTTGAAAATTCTTCTTGAGCTCCTCCATGGATTATAACCAATTAATATTCCTGGAAGCTTTTGGTGCAGGAATTCTCACATCTCTGTCTTCCTCCCATTCCATGCTTTAATCCTTTTAGTCCCCCAAAAAAGGATTCTATGAGCTGATAGTGCTTCCTTTGCTTGCTCATCTTGCCAGTCAGTTATTTGACTTTTGAGCTCTTTGCCACAGTAGAACTCTGCTTCCAGAGTAGAGAGCTTTGTCCCAAATTGCAGGTGTTTTATGAAATGTTGCAAGAAGTCTAAGGAGGGCACCCTCCCTCTCCCTACAAGCTCTGGCACACTGGTGTTTCTCACCCTAGAACCACTGCTCAAATCTACAACACAGATCCAAGCAGATTAAAGCAAGAGCAATTATCCTCTGAATGGTCATTTGGTCCCCCTAAAGTCTGCAGGCCAACAGCTCCAGAGGCAACTACATGACAGTAGCTGCAGCCCCTGCACATCTGCCACCTCTCACCCTGGAGGCATGGGCCAGACCACACTCTTCAGTCCTCCTGTTCCAACAGAGTTCCCTAGTGATCTTTTATCTTTGGTGTTTATGGGTTGAGAAGTCTGGAAACATTCACAGCTGCTAGTGATTCACTCTCCTGAAGTCTGGTCTCCTGAAGTGGGCCACTGCTGGTCAGGGCCACCCTGGGCTGGAAATGCACAGCTTGCTGCTACTGTGCTCCACTCCCAGCGTGGTGTGATAGACCCTTCTTGTTCACCTGCCATGCTGCCTTCAGTGGGAGATTTGTTTCTGTCACTTTGTGGGTTCTGTAGTTCTAAAACTTGTTTAGTGTCATATTTTACAGGTATCATAGTTGGTTGTAGGAGGAGCTCGTAGAATTTCCTGCTTGGGCTCCACCATCTTGGCTCCAGCCCCCCTTCATGATCAAATTTCCTAAGAGGCAAGAGGCAGGACAGGGTATATATTGGTCTACATGATGGATTCTTTTTTACTTGTAAGCTTCTTGCTGTCCAGGATCACTTTGCCCTTTCATTCTGTACCTAGCATATTTAACTTATGGACATACAGAACACGTTAAAAATTAAGCCAATGAAAAATGTTATTTTTAAAAGGTTAGAAAGTGAGTCAGTCGTATATAAGATATGAGACTACAGTCTTATCTTGTGATTCTCTCATGAGGTTATAGTGAATTTTTTTTTCCTTTAGTTCCAGAAGAGCAGAGAGCAAAGGTGTGAGATTCTGGCTGTCTTACGCATTTCAAGACTTTCTAGAGGAAAGTTCTAGAAAATGTCATTGAATCATCTTCTGAGACTCTCTGCTCATTCTCATAAGAGGATAATTGGCCTCAGTGACAACATCACAATTTTTATTTTGATCTTTGTCCTTGTGAACTTAACTTCAATCCCCACAGTAATCACCCTATTGTTTGCAAGTCAATATTCCTTATTGCTTTTCATCCTCATCTTTAAAGCTATACATTGCCATGAGGACTGCATGGTTAATGTAGTTTAAGGATTCACAGCAACTGGAATATAGTTGAAGTTTAATCCATGTTTGTTTGATTGCATGGGTAAGACTTCAACCACTGAGGTAATCTGCCAGATGACTAAGCAAGTTTGCTTTGAACGTAGCATTACATCTCTAAAACCACAAAGGCAATTCCTGTAGCAAACTAAATAAACTCTTTGTAGATGGTTTTATTACATATACAATCTTTTTACTTTGAGAATACTGAAAAGATGATACTTTTTTCTTTTTAAAAATTTTTATTTTACTTTTTTCTCAATTACATGTAATATAATTTTAACATTAATTTTATGAATTTTAAAAATTTATTTATTTATTTACTTTTAGTTTACAGCATTCACTTCCACAAGCTTTTGAGTTTGAAATTTTCTCCCACTCTCTCTCCTTCCCCCCCTCACTCCATGGCAGCATGCAGTATGTTATAGGTTCTACAAATACCTTCATATTAAACCTTAATCAAGTTATAAAGGAGAATTATAACCAATGAAATGAACAATGAGAAAAAAAGGAATATAACAAAACAAAAAAGAGAACAAGTAGTTTGCTTCAATCTGCATTCAGATTACATAAATATTTCTCTGGATAGAGATAGCCTTTTCCTTTTTTGGGTCATGGGTTTCAGGTAGACCAATAATTTTCAAATTGTCTCTCTTGGATCTATTTTC
>CM053599.1:62729288-62748056 GCA_028646575.1 Pseudocheirus occidentalis
TTCTGAAAAGGGACAGGGACAAAGCAGAAAGTAGAACAAGGGGAGGGTGGGATAGAAAGGAGGGAAATATTGTCAGTGCTACACAATATGTTCATTGTGGAGATGTTCTGTGTAACTACACATGAATGGCCTGTATTGAGTTGCTTGTTTTTCCAGTAGGTGTGGGTGACCAGAGAGGAAAGGAAAGAATCTAGAATTTAAAGTTCTAAGATCATATGTTAAAAATATATATGCACGTGTGAATAATTATTATAATTATGATTATTATTATTTACACGCAACTGGGAAATAAGGTATATAATTACTGTAGTAGAGAGATCCATCTTGCTCTACCAGAAAGTCAGTGGGGTTATATGGGAGGATATAGGACAGAGCAGATTGGGAGAGGGGGTATACAGTGGGATAGCTGTTTGGGGGAGGTGGGTAGGAGAAAGACAGGGAGAAAATTTGTAACTCAAAATCTTGTGGAAATCAAAGTTGTAAACTAAAAATAAACAAAAGGCAATTTTAAAAAATTAAGGAAAAAAACCAAAAGCTCTTACAGATATATATGCCCTAGGACATCCTATAACAATAATGGTCAACATTTATATAGTATTTCACTATTAACAAAACTCATTGCTACATTTGATCTGCAGAATATGACTGGAGGTACATTAGTACAGGTAGAGTTTGAGTTTTAAACAAAGGGTCTGTTTTTGCCTTTCTTCACACCTCCACTGGTTAGCACAGAGCTTGGCATATAGTATGTACTTAATAAATGTTTTTTGTTGTTGTTGTTGTTGATGTGATGATGATGATGATGATGATGATGATGATGATGATGATGACAACGTTCATATTATCCTGATTTTGGGGCGGCTAGGTGACAAAAAACTAGCCGTGTGACCGTGGGCAAGTCACTTAACCCCAACTGCCCTCCAAAAAGCAAAAAAACAAAAAAAACAAAAAAAAAACATATTATCCTGATTTTGTTGGTGAGAGAACTAAGGTTCAAATATGTGGCATCCTTAGGTTCTCCCTCCTAATGAGTGTGAGTGGGTAGATTTTGAACTCTGGTCTTGCCTGAGTCCAGGTCACTGTTGGCAGTACTGTACTTCCCTCTATTATAAAATATAGGGGAATGACTTTATCTTTTCATACTTATTGAAAAAGATGTAGACAAACACATACTTATTTAACGACCACTTATAATCATTTTATAAGAAGTATCATTTTCTTCTGGCATAAATTTCCCTAATTCAAGGTACAGATCAACCTTCCTAATGCCACGACCTTTTTAATACTGGTACGTGGGTGTATCTGCATGTGGGGGGACCCACCTGGAGACAGATAGAGGTGCAGTGTCTCAGTTACTAAGACCATCAGAAAAATGTGTTTTCTGATGACCCTTGTGAAAGGCTCATTCAACCCCCAAAAGGGGTCACTAACCATAGGTTGAGAACTGCTGGCATAGATCATATTTTCATAATGTTCTACAACAATTCTAGTGTACGGTTCTAGTCATCCGCCAGAAGATGAGGTCTAGAGTAGTAACTTAGATACAAAAGACAATACATATTCATTAGATGAATAGATGAATGGATACCTGGCACGTCTTATAGAGTATCACATTTTAGATATTTCCCATATTCCCAGATTATTCCCAGATTTTCATACATTTCCATGCAATGCTATTCTCTTTGGAATGCCCCAGTATACATTATAAGCCTTTAAAGAAACACAGGGTTTCTCAGCAACCTCTCCACAAATTATTTTATGTGGCATAGAGGTGCCCCTGGATTCTTCGATCCATACTAGTTGGAGCACAAATTCTGGAAAATGAGCCTGGCAGAAGTTTCTGTCCATGTCTAGAGCCATAGTACAAGACCATCTAAATTCCAAGAGGATTATCACCAGGTTAGATGTGGGGTGATGATATTTTACTGCATGGCAGCTTTTAAAGGCCATATACCAAGCTACAAGGGGTATCCATTAATTTCCATTGGTGAAGGGAGCACCTATGCCAGTGAATTCATGGTTCTTTCAAAAACAGCTGCTTCCCATTGAGATGGAATGAGCCTGGGTGAGCCAAGGTAACTACTTGAAGCAAAGCTTCAGGCATAATGGAGCAAGAGAGACTGGGGGCAGGGGAGAGGAGGAAGAACTATGAGTAGGCAAATCAGGGATATGCATACATACATACATACATACATACATATATATATGTGTGTATGTGTATATGTGTGTGTACATACATATACAGGAAACACTGATAATTTAATAGGCATTTATGAAGTCTCTTTTATGTGTTGGACACTGTGCTGATGCTTGGGATATAAAACAAAGAATACATCCATCTCCAGATTGTTACTACTACTAGAGTACTTACATTCTAATGGGAGAGACAATACATATATAAGTATGTCCAGATTAGGTATAGAGAGAATATTTTAATTCCAGTTTGGATTTGATTATGCCACAGGGGAGATAATGACAAAGGATTGCCCAGCATGGCATGTTCACATCAAAGCAGGTACTGCATTCTTTGAGCAAAGTAAAATTACAGTAGCTCAAAAGAAACACGAGATATGCACATTTAGAGAACCCACCCCAAATGTTCACATGCATTATTTGTGCCTCTCCTGTGGTAGATCATTCTGAGCTTGTGTTGACCTGATCAGCCACAGTCAGGCACATTGTACTTTGTCTGTGACAGTGATTTTGGTCTTCTTTGAGTCTGTAGGACAACAGCCAAAAAATAGAAAAGAATAGAAAGTCATTGTATTTACAGGGTAGTTTGTGAGGCTAGGAACTGATAGTTGGATGATTAGAAAATATTTTATGTAAATAGTAATACTCATGGGATATCTAACAGAAAGGAAATATTTTATGTGGCAGAGGTAGGGAGGGAATATACTCTAGGTAGGAAGATCGGCCAGTGCAAAGGGACAGAAATGGGAGAGGGAAGACCTTGTGCAAGAAAAATCAAGAAGTCTAGGTTGGCAAGATCCCAGAGTGAAGAAGCAAGAATAATGTCCAATGAGGCTAGAAACAAAATTTAGGGTCAGGTTGTGAAAAGTTTTAAAAGTCAAAAGAGAAGAGTGTGTGTGTGTGCATGTGTGTATAATGTGTGCATGCATTGTATAATAATAATTATCATTTTTCCAGAGGTAGGTGAGACAGGAAAACTAGAATTTACTTATTGAGTAGATGAGGAATATAGGAAGAACTGTGATTAAGAAAAATTTTTGGCAGCACTAGGTAGGATGCATTGGAATAGAGAAACAAAGAAGGGACAAAGGCTCCACAAATAGTGATAAACTCTGCTTCACTCTTGGGAGGGGAAGGGATCAGTGCCCTCCATAGAGATGATGCTTTCACTTTCAGTTATACTCAAATTCAAGAAGAGCATTAAAACCAATGCCCTTTTTTAATGTCAGATACAATAAGAAAGCTATTGGAATAATGTTGTTTATTCATTAATATTTATATTTGGCCCTTTCCAATACAGTTTCTCACACAATCATCTAGCTTAGTGAACCATTATAACATTAAAAGAACCATGTGTGTACGTGTGTGTGCATGTTTGTGTATGCATGCATTTATCTGAATCAGGAATGAGATATTCTGCAAAAAAAGAAATTTTCTAAACAGTTAAAACATTGCTTTAAACGTGAAAAATTTTCTTCATAAATTGCAGTGGGAAACTTGCACTAAATTCCTTTTAATTTCACGCTTTCTTTTACAAAAATTCGTTCATATCCTTTAATTTTTGTTCGATAACCCAGGAACATTTTGAACAACCATTTTTGTATATCCTCAGGTAGGGTAAGGCAACCATGATTTTGGCCAAGAGTGACAAATTTAGAGGGTGCCAAACTTAGAAGGTGCTGACAAAGGACCAATAATATAGCACAGCACAGAACCATTTTCTAATAGTTTTCTGTCTAAATCCTTCATTTGCTTCTGACAAAATTTGTGGGAGGCAGGCACAGCCTGGTTTAGAACTCAGATCTTCTGGTTCCCAAATCTTTTATGTTTTGTAACACTCTAATGCTTTGTGTTAAAAGACTCTTTTCTTTAAAAAACAAACAAACAAAAAAACCAGTCAGCTGCAGTATTTCACCCACATAGTGCGTTGATCCTAGGACTATTTTCCAGAAGCAGTGCAGAAGAAAAAAAACAAATTTCCTTTTCTATGGAGCAGTCCTTTAAATATTTGAAGGCAGCTGCCATGGCCTTTAGGTTTTATAATCTTGAGGTGAATCATCTCCAGTTCCTTCAACTGTACTTCAAGCAACAGTCTTAGAACAACATTCCCTGGCTTTCCATTTGACTGGGTGTGGGAACACAGGCCAGTGTCTTTATGCAATTCTGTTTTGGCCTGACTTTTTAGAATATTATCCATGAGAATGTTATGTTGGGGTAAACTTGTTAAGAGGCTTTGGCTGAGATTTTTGAAAATCAACATAGTTGTGAGAAAAAAAATTTAAACTGGGAAACAGTATATTATTACAGTGCTTCTGTCCAATGAGGAATAAGTGAATCATCTGGGAGGCAAATGAGAAGCTACTTTAACCTTCACCCACACCTTTTGGAAGCATTTTGGAGAGGTTTGCGTAACTTTTCTTCAGTATTTTTCACGTTCATGCACTTTGCCCTTCCTGCTTGTGGATAGACCTTAGAGAAAATTAGTCAAATAATCCGCAAGAAAAACACTGCACCAAGTGGCATAGGGGTTAGAGTTCTGTGCTTGGAATCAGAATAACCTATGTTCAAAGCTCGCCTCCAATAATTTGTACCTGGTTGATCATGGGCAAGTTATTTAACCTGTAATCTGCCTTCTTTTCCTCAGCAGCAAAAGTTTAATAATAATAGCACCTGCCTTCCAAGGCCATTGTGATGATAAAAATGAGAAAACATAGAGAGTGTTCTTATAAATGAGAACTATTGCTATTATTTCTAATACAAATAGAAAATAGCCTGTTATAAATGATTTGCTCTTCTCAGGTGTACAAACCAGCTCTTGAGAGTTAAGAGGCTTAATGAGAGTTTTTTAAATTAAAACTTAGAGAAATCTATATATGTGTATGCATGTACATATGCAACACACACATATGTATAGACATAGACGTACACACATATATATAGACATATTTATATAGGGCTTAGGTAAATCAGATAAAAACACACACATATACCCACATGCACACACACATACATGTACATATGTGTGCTATTTTGTTTACGTGTGTGTATATGTCTACTCATACCCACATATCAACATTGCCCCCCAACTTTTCCTTGCCCATCCCTTTCCAGGTGTCATATATTTATATATTGTCTTCCCTCAACAGACTCTAGGATCCTTGAGAGTATGAACTATCTGACTTGTATTTGTACCCTCAGTGCTTGGCCTTGTGTCTGGTACATAATTTGTTATTATTGTTTGATCATTTTTCAGTTGTGCCTAACTCTTTGTGACCTCTTTTGTGGTTTTCTTAGAAAAGATACTGGAGTGGGGCTGCCATTTCCTTCTCCAACTCATTTTTCAGATGAGGGGACTGAGGCAATCAAGGTTAAGGGATTTGCTCAGAGGCACACAGTAAGTGTCTGAAGTTGAATCTGAATTCAGGTCTTCTTGACACCTGACCCAGTCCTCTATTCACTGTGAAACCTAGCTACCCATATGTAATTAGCACTGAGTAACTGTTCTATCTGTTTCTATCAATGTCATTTATCTATCTATCCATCCATCTATTCATCTATCTACCTCTCTCTCTGTCTCTGTCTCTGTCTCTCTCTTTTTCTCTCATCTGTGTAGCCTAATAAATTTGTCAGAACAGATTAAGTAAAGGACCCGAGAGATTTTTCCTTTGACCACCTGATCTTTCTAAGCCTTATCTGTTGAAGTATCACTGACAAAAAAAAATTAACCGACCACTTTCTACAATTTCTATTGGGGGGGAGGGGGAGGAACCTGTCTCGTATCATTAAGGAAAACTGGGAGCTTATGTGTTAGGTGATCCCAGTATATAAAATCCGCATGTCTTTGCATGGTAACCAAAGGAGGAATGGCGACTGAACAAAAGGGAAGCATGAGCAGGCATTAGCCTGGAGGAGTTATCAGGCTCTATCCTAAGTTAGCCTTAACTAGCATCTAGAAAATGGAAGAACTTCACTTGTTGACTTTGAAGACAAGTCTTTAAAATGCTGCATATGCTTTTGCAGATACAGGAAGGAAAGATGGGACTGGAAACATTGTCAAAACAGGGCAATGGAGTTGGGTGTCTTAGTATTACTGGGGGGTTCTTCTCCCGTATAGTATGTGCTTCCCAAAACAATGTCTCCTACTAGTTCACACTGTTGAGCTGCCTAAAGTCTGAGGCTTAGAGAACTCCTAAAGGGAAATGGTAATTAGGGACATCAGTGCCAAGATTAGATGTGATGTCCTTCATAGCACTTTCTGAGCCACTTTCTTTTTCCAAGGATATGTCAATGTCAAAGTTTTGAGGATCTGTTTAGTAAAAGCTCATGGAACTTTGACTTCCTCTCTTTGCTACAACAGAGAAATGGACCCACTATGGCAGAGAAAAGGATATTATTTTACATAAGAAGCAGGAAATTTTAACTACTTAAGTAGAATAATATATTTACATATCTGTGTGTCTATATGTATATATTGCATATAATATATAAATTTGAATACCCATATATATATCTAGATATTATATAAGTATATATATGCATACATACATACATACATACATATATGGCTTTGACTTGATTTTAAAGGTATTTAGAATTACATTTTATTTGTATCTTTTGCTAATATGTCACCTCCCTTCCCATTCTATCACCTTCCCAGAAAGCCATCCCTTATAAAAGTTTTAACAATAAAAAAAGAAAAAAAAGCATTTCAATAAAACTAATCAGCGTATCGATCTTGTCAGATATGTAACATTCCACATACATACCTTTCAAAACAAACAGGAAGTATATTTTCTCATCTTGAAGGTTTTTTTTAAAAAAAAGGAAAACTATTTTGTGAGAATAAATACTTATGCACATGTGAGAATGAGAAACAAAGGGAGACCACGAGTCATACATAGCCTGAACTCAGTGGTGATTGCGTAGCTGAAGACGTGTATTCACCAACATCAGATCATCATTGACATAAAAGCCAGAAATGAAAATGACTCATTAGCCCATTTGTGTAGGTGCTTTCTTTTTCACTTCTCTTTGAACTCCCCACTCTCCAACCCAGCCTGTTAGCATGCTTTCATAGATATACATTTCAAAGATATGTTAGATAAGAAATACACTCTTGACTTGACACTTAGAGGTATTTTATGTTATTTAAAATGCAGATAGCATGAGATACTAAGTGAGAGTACTTCCCAAAAAATCAGAGGAATTGTTATGTCACTAATAGAGTACTCACATTGCACATGCAAATAAAATACCATAAGAAGTTGAGTGAAAGAGTGAACACACACACACACACACATGCACACAAGCATATTCAATGAGCTGGGACCAAGAGAAGTTAAAGAAATTGCCCAAGGTTACATCAGTAGTTAAATAGCATAGCAAAAATTTGAACGTAATACTCGAACAACAAATTCAGCTCTCTTTTCACTATATCATATACACTGTTCTGATAATGATGGCAAGCCACTTGTTCAGGGAGAACCTGGAGAGATTATAGAATCATTGTACAAATCATAGAGAACAAATATGGGTAACACTGAGGGCCGTGGAGGAGCTCGTAATAATTCATGATTTTCCATTAATTAGCACTTTATTATATGAATCTGTGAATCCCCAGGGGATCTTCCAAGGGGTAAAGATCTCAGCAGACTGGTTACCCTATAGGTTATTCTTAGCTTAAAGAGACATGTCTTAAAGAATCAAATGATGTCAAGGATTTATTTTAACAGAGAGATAAAGGGCATAATTGGGTTTGTATATGGTCCAATCTCATAACATCTTCATTTATTCTACAAAATGAGCTTGAACCAGTTGCCCTCACAAGTCCCTTCCAGAAGTACCATGTCTGTGTACCTAGGGATCTTTCTTTTCCTCTAAACCTTAACAGATAGATAGACTACCTCCTCTATGAAAACTTTCTCTATGTCCCCAGCTTCAAGATTAGCTCTCTCACCTCACATTTTCTAGATTAATTTATCTCAGAGGAAAAAAAAAACGGTGGGGTGTAGACTACTAAGAGTACCCTGAACCCAGCTTAACTCATATTCAGGACATTAAAATTATTTTAGCTTTAAATGGGAAGTCCATAAAATTAACAGGCAGCCCAATCTCAAGCTGAGAATGCAGAGTTTAAATCTAAGTTCAAGCAAATAAATGTGCATGCTTAAAAAAGATAAGTAAACAGGCAAGGTGCCAGGAGAAAAGTGAAAAGTTCATTCTTGGGCAGCAAGGGTGGGAGTACAGCTTAGCAAGTAGAAGTTAAGGGGTCAAAACCCAGGAAGTTCTTAAATGACTGGTTTTCTTTTTCTTTTTTTAAACTAGGGTTAAAATCTTTTTAGATGTGTTTATATGTTTGTGTTGGGGGGGGTATTACTATATATATACATATATATATATATATTTCTCTATATTTCTACTTAAATGTATGCTAAGCAGTGTGAATTTGACACAGGAGGCATTTTTCCTCTCTGAAAGACGTTGAGTATAAAATAATTCAGGAAGGAGAAATTACTTATCAGTTTCTGATTCTGGGTAATGGAGGAAAGGGAAGTTTGAATTTAAATGAGTAACAAGATCCATTTGATGAAAACTGGAATCAAAGGTTAATTCAGCACTGAACATTTATAAAAAAAAGAATATTATAAAGTTTTACCATATTTAGCCCCTCATGTCTGGCCAGTGGGGGCAGAGGATATTAGCATATGATTAATTCTTTAAAAAAAGGTTAATACTTATTAATTTGTGAGTCAGTCACTGATTTCAAGGGGCTCACAGTTTAATGGAGGAGACAACCTTTTGTTTCTTTTGCCACTACCTTCACCAGAGCAGTAATCCTAGGTCATAAAGACATCTTTAAGCATGGGAACACTACCAAACCATCAGAAACACCTGATGGGCTAGGTTTTTTTTTAAATCCTCACTCCTCTGGATCAACAAAGTTCAGAGGACAACTTCATTGTTTTCTTAAAAGGAAATCATCCCAGCCTACATAAGGAAGATGTCCTTCCCACAACTCTCAACTCATATATTTATGGATCTGTACTAAAGCTTGAGTTCAGTTGTGCCTTTCTTTAATAGGTAGTAGAAGCATTCAGCTTTAAGAAAAGATATTTACTGAGCTAGATTAAAAAGCATAGCAATTAGATAGATAGATAGATAGATAGATAGATAGATAGATAGATAGATAGATAGATAGATATGACCAAGGCAACTTACATGTCTTGCCCTGCAGGCCCCTGATGTCCTTCTTTTCTCATAATGCCTTCTATGCTCATCTCCCTATTTAACTTTTTCCCACCCCACCCCTCACCCCTTCCCAGAAGAAGACCTCTGTTAGTGCGGTCACTCAGCTGGACTGACTGAAGAGAGTATGTCTAGCTTTTTGAAGGATCACAAGAGGTTTCACAGCAAATAGCAGCCCTTTAATCTCATCAAGCTTGAATACAGGACTCTTAAATCAGTAAAGGGTTAACAGTCTTACTCTTCATTGAAGATCTCAGTACCTTATCTATGTTAAGAGTGCCTTATATTTAGAGATTTCAGAAATCTGGCTGGGGAGGGGTGGGGCAGGGAATAAATTGATCTGGAGTCTCTTGAAAAGCTTCCTCCCTTCCCCTCTCACTTATACACTCACAGAAAATCTTTCAAATATGCTATAAAGAAAAATATGAAGCTGTCAGCAGTACAGAACTTCAGGATGTACAGAATGCTTTTAGGCACTATACTCTTAGCAACTATATAAGACAGATACTATAGATGAGATTACCTCAGTTCTCCAGATGGGGAAACTGAGGTCCAGAGAAGCCAAATATTCTGCTTAAAGTAACACTGATAGCAAGTGCAGAGGAAGGGGTTTCAGTCCACGTTTTGTGATTTGAATCTGATCTTTTCCACATGGCAACATATTGAAACTGTGTGGTAAATTCCAGGGCCCAGCACACACTTTTCATAGAGGTACTGTTGTCCTTTTTGTTGACTTTGGTACTTTGTTTTCTACAGATATTGCTGACATTAAGGGATGATATATCGATTTGCAGAGTTTACTTTCAGAGCAGGGGAGGTCTTCAAACTCCCCCCTAGGTCTATTGAGGGGCAGGGAAGATCTTCAAATTCTCATTCCCTTTGCACTATTCTGCCTCCCAAAGCCTTTATACTTACCACATGTTGAAACAGTTATTATGGCAGAACTATAATGATTGAGAATGATCAAGGTTTGCATTTCACTGCAAAAACTGGATTGAGACCCAAGGAATTATGTGAACCAATAATTCAGTATGTACGTACACACACACACACACACACACACACACAGAGTTCAGAAGAGACAGGGGTGATAGAGAACTTTAATGGGATCTTTAAGTCACAGGTAAAGATACTTCTAAGAACTAGAATCTAAGGGGATGCCATCAACTTGTGGAGAGCTCATACTCACACACATACCACATACAAGTGTAAGTTTGTGTGTGGGGTGGGGGAAGGAATACCTTTTTGTCACTTCATGGCTTGGTGATAAGATTCTCTTCCTTTTCTAATGAGGTTCAAAGTATATCTTTTCATACACTGATAAATACATTTGTAGTGAGAATAATAAAGTTTTTTTAAGTATGACAAACCACTTTCTAGTTTCCCCAGAAATTTTTGTTTTATCAAATACCAATTTTTTTAGCCAAAATATTGGATCTTTTGGTTTATCAAGCACTAGGTTACTATGGTGATTTATTAATGTGTATTGTATACCTAATCTATTCCACTCATCCACCACTCTATTTCTTAGCCAATACTAGATTGTTTTGATAATTACTGCTTTTAAAGAATCGAGTTTGAGATCTGGCCCTGCTAAGTCACCTTCCTCCACATTTTATTTTTCATTGATTTCCTTGATATTCTTTCCTATTTGTTCTTCCAGGTGAATTTTGTGTCCTGTCTTCTCTTCTCTGCTCTTCCTCTCCCATACTGATCCCTCCCTCCCTCTTCCCCCCCCTCTCTTTTTCTCTCTCCCCCACCCCCCTCTCTTCTGCATTTCATAGCCATGGTCTTTTAGACTTTTCCAGGGTCAAATAACTGGCAAAACTAGCTGCCTGATTAGGGGTAAGTAGCATCCCCTCTCTTGGTCTTACTTTTCTCATCTTTAAAATGAGAATACTAATAGTTTTACTACTTTCCTCATAAGGGAGCTCTAAGGATCGATTAAGAGGGAACATATACCATATGTTTTAAAATATTAAATAGCTATAAAATGTGAACTACTATTAATTTTATTTATTATGTATTATTTGATTATGGTTATGTGAGTTCATCAAAATGGGCCATCATTCCAACCATGGAGAATCCATTTGTGCATTCTGATCAGCACCATTTTTGCCAATAAGTTTTCATATATTTTTCATGCTTATACAATGGAATGATGTCATTGTCCTTGGTCAAAGGGACTAAGCTTATTTTCTTCAAACTTTTTTAACTTTGATAACTATTTCAATATAATTTGTTTCCTTTATAATTTTGTGTATTTTAAAACCTGTGAATTAATTTTAAAATATTTTGAGAAGAGTTCTAGAACATTCCCCAGACTACCAAAGGGTTCTATAACACAAAACAAACCAAGGACTCTTGCTGCTGAGCTGAGGATTCAATTGCCACTCAAATGGCCTGTTTCCAAGTTCTTACAGACTATCTCTAATCTCTCTATCAGAGCCATTAACTTATCTCGGAAAAATGATCCCCTAGGACTAAGTCTAGGATATAACTTAGCCCTAATCATAATGCTCAGGTAGTACTAAGACTGAATAGCGACTTAACATCCTGTGTCTATTTGAGAACATGTCTTTTGTCATAGAGCTCCTATTCTTTGAAGGGAGAGACAAATCCCACTGCACCAATGCTCCCCAAAATAGATGGGGGTTTCAAAAAGAGAGAAGGAGGAGGAGGAGAAGGAGGAGGAGGAAGAAAAGGAGGAGGGTGAGGATGACAAATTAGCAAATGACTGGGGTAGAACTTCCTCCTTAAGTCCCAGGTGGTACATCTATTTTCCAAATTGATGAGAAGATAACTTAAAATGCATTAAACTGTTTTCTTTGAGCTTTCAAAATGTAGGTCGTTCTTACACTGGCTTTATGCCTGTGAAATGTGCAAAACCCTCACTAAAGCAAATTTTCACTATTTTATGGGATGGAACAAGTGTTTATTACTATAAAAACAGTCATAGGCCAACAAAATGTTCAATGAACTTAATAGCTGACAGGTCAAATTCCCCATGAACATGTTTTCTGAAGAAAGTTATGTAATATAAAAGACAGTCTGATGTTTCCTTAGTTAAGAATAAGAATGAGAAAGAGAAAATCCACTAAAAAGAAACTCCCTTACTTTTTTTCTTGTATTTTAAAACTACATTAGCTGCACAGGTAGGTGGTGTAGTGGATATAGTGCTGGGCCTGCAGTCTGGACCTTAACAAAACTTATTTTCCTCAGTTCTAAATCTTACCTCAAAAAACATGCTGTGTATGTGACCCTGGGCAGGTCACTTAGTCCATTTGCCTCAGTTTTTAATCTATAAAATGAGTTAGAGAAGGAAATGGTAAACTACTCTAAACTCTTGGCCAAGAAAACCTGAGAATCACAGAGAACTGAACACGTCTAAAAATGACTACATAAGAACTCCTTTACTAACTGGTAAACTAATGCCTTCCTACAAAGATTACATTTAAGAGAATATGACTGAGGTACAGAAGGAAGTACTGTTAGCTAGGTTTTGTTAAATCAAAGAAATTCCAATAGCTTAGTTTAGCTTATGATTCATTTGAAAGGTAGGATGGATATAACCCACCTTGATAAAAGTAAGTTTTGTTGCTATTCAGTTGTTTCATTCATATTGGACTCTTCATGACCCCATCGGGGGTTTTCTTGGCAAATGTACTGGAATTTCTTTTTCATTTCCTTTTCCAGCTCATTTGGCAGATAAGGAAACTGAGGTAAATAGGATTAAGTAACTTGCCCAGGGTCACACAGCTAGTAAGTGTCGGAATCCAACTTTGAAATGCATGAAGCTCAGTCTTCCCGAATCCAAGCCCACCTCAGATCTAGTTCTATCCCTGTCACACAATCCAGATCATGAATCTGGATGAGTTACTTCATCTCTGGGTGCTTGAGGAAACTCTCTAAGAATATAGGTTGTAAACCAAATGTTGATTTGTAATAGTTTAGCATATTTTCTTGCTTGTATTTTCTTCATTCCACTTAAATTATAGGTCTGCCCCCCCCAACTCACTCCTCCAAAAATTCAATATATTGTATTTTCCTTAAGAGTAGACAATTTTTGTTGTTTTTTTGTCTTAGCAATAATATAGTGTCTATCACATGGAGGACCTATGATAAGTGCTTGTTAAGTGGAAGGATAGATATATAGAATGAAAAGGATCCACCTTACTCCCACCCCCATATACAGAGGCATATATATGTTTACCAAGGAGAGAATACCTACCTGTACATATATGACTAATGTGAATAGAAATGGGTGACTACTAAGATCTCTCCTGGGTGCCACAAGTCACTGGGCCTCCATTAATGGGGCACTAGGGAAAGAATACTAAATTTGAAGCCATTTGAACTGTTTTCAAAAGTTATTTTTTTCCATTTACTACTTTTGTGGCCTATTAAGCAATTCAGCTCCCCATTTGGAGCCTCAGTTTCCTTTCCTGTAAAATATAGTGCTAATACTGGATGACACCATGAAATTACTGACCTGACATCTTCAGTCTTTAAAGGAACCCAAGCCCTGACTTCACTTCTGAATTCTGGATTTTGGAGTGACTTGACTCTGATCAGCATGGAGCAAGCTTCTGATAAATGAGATGGCAATATGGAGAAGAGGAGGAGGAGGAAAAGGAAGAGAGAGAGAAAGAGTAGCTAACATTTAATTTTTTTTAACTTTGTTAAAACTTTTGTTTTAACTTTTTTGTTTAACTTTTGTTAACTTTTATTTTTATATTTCTATCATTTACAAGCGTCTTCCTCCCCATCCCAGGAGATAGCATAAAGAATAAATATTCTCCATTTTTGTAAATAAATATTATTTATTTTTGTAAAGAATGAAAAGAGTTGGGGAGGAGGACATTTCAGCCAAACTGACATATCAGTTGAGGCTGACAATATAATTAATGTTCTGAAACCACCCTATCTCTTCTTTTAGGTCAAATTATAATTCTACAGTGAACAGACATTGATGTACTTATATTAATTTTTAAAAAAACGAAAGCTATGACATACACTGCATGGGTTGAAATGGAATACTCCATATGGGGTGCTAGACCAACTTTCAGATTACTTCCAGCTAAGAAGTACAACATGGAAAGATTTAGCTGCTTTGTAATGGTGAAGCATTCCCCTTACTAGCCACTGAGAAGGAAAAATTGTTGACTTATTGGATCTTGAGGAGGGAATGAGTTCCCACCTCTACCCCCACCCTATCACTCTATAGATTATCAGTGAATATATTTTTAAAAAATTTTGTGAGGTCTCAAGGGCATGACAATCCTTCTACCCATGACAGATGCATGGTGAAGACTCTAAGCACTCAGCTAGGAAAGCAGAACCTAGGCATGAAGGTACCTGACTTTCTTTTCTTCAGTGTTTTTCTTTCCTTGAGCACAGAATAGTCAATTAGTCAATAAGCATTAATCAAATGCCTCTTCTGTGCCAGGCACTGTGATAATATAATAATATAAATAATAAATACTAATCTTCAGATTAAGCATTAACAAATGGGGGGGGTATCTCTAGTCTTAAGGAGTTCACAGTCTAATGGATTGTGAGTGATGCCTAGGTACCATTTGCACATATTGACCCTGAAATGCATAAATCCGCCTTGTGAAGTAACCTTATTAATTTGAGATGTCAAGATAATGTGGCTGTCTTGGATGTATCCTGCTAGAAGTTTCTGCATCAGAAAATGATGGGAGCAGTAGGTGATGATGGGGAGATCGGGGTAAGGGACAAGCAAGTGGTGGATGTGGGGAGAGAAGCTCCTCACAGCTAGTCTGACTTGTCAGAAAACATTGATCTGGAGGAAATTGCTTGGACACTGCAAAGTGGAGGTAAAATATACAATTCGTACTCAACAGTCCCACGAGCTATATCATGTCATAAAGTGTTAAGTATCAATCTACTGGCATAGTATAATAATAGTTGTTACTCACTGTCTATATAAGTTTTCCTGTCAATGCATATTTATCGATTTTATATATGTTAATTATTTATTTTGTGTAGAGGACATAAATAACTTCCCTATGCTTGATCTACCCAGCACATTGAGTGCTGTCCTACTTGCCTTTTGGATAAACTCTAGATTTGTTCCAAAACTTCAGGCGTTTTCCCTCCCTCTGGAGCTCTGGCAAAAAAAAAAAGTCACAGGATTGAAACTCTTCTCATTAGAAGCTAAGCTTCCCCAGGACTGCAGCCATGTTCCCATTCATTGATGGTAGAGCAGAGTGGGCCCCTATTGGCAAGAGAGCAGATAGCTCTTCAGATCCCCTTATCCAGTAGTAAAATCTAATTGTTAGATGTACATTTTCTCATTTAATCCTCACAGAAACCCCATGAAGTGAATACAAGTATTATCATCTACATTTTGCTATGATTCAGAAAGATCAATGACTTGCATATAACTCACAAAACTAGTAACTGTCGGAGGTAGAATTCCAACCCATTTCTCTTATGACTCTAAGTTCATCGTGCTTTCTGTTAATCTGTAGATCAAATTTCCTAAATTTCCCTGGGCTTTTTTCTTTCAATTCCTACCAGCATCATTTTTTTCTACTTATAGTGGAGATCATAAGTTCCAGATTTACTGAGCTATACCAATTTCACATTTCCTATCCTATTGTATCCCATAAGCTACCAAAATCTCCAAGAAATTAAAATGTTTATGTAATATTTGACATTTTGGAGTTGCAGAAAGAACAGGGGATTTAAAGTATTCTGGTTGTTGCTACTGCCCATAGGACAAGTCACTCCCCCGTTGGCCGTCAGTTTTCTCGTATGAAAACCGAGAGTTCTGTAATAAATGATCCAAGGACACCTTCCAGTTTGAAAATCTATAAATAGAAACTGAATGAATTAACTCAGGAACATTCAAATTTTCTTTTAAAAATGTCAAGTCACACAATGATTCTGAATAGTTTTGAGTCATGACACTCACAGCCCCCCAATATTTCCAACTGAAGATTAATTTGGAGCATATTCACCTAGTTTATTTCAAATGTGAAAAAAGCTTTCTGAAACTTTCAAAATTTCTCTTCTTACCTTTTGGGTCACTTTCAAATATTTCAGCTGTCATCCTGGGTAGGTTCTAAAGTATACTAGAATTAATCTAGAGTTGTTGTCAAAGTCTTCTTGTCCTTAATGGGTAAGAGCTAATAAGGTAAGTCAGAGTTTAAACAACATCTGAAGAGATATGCCAGAAATAATTAGTCAGTGGTCAGTTTAAAGTTCTTTCCCCAAAGACGAGGAGTTAAATGTGCTGAATGCTAGTCAATAGGGTCCAAGAAAATAGAAATTTTCTGATGGCAGGAAGTCACTGTGACCCAATTAGTTAAAACTCCACTTCTGATACTGGTCATCTATGTGACCATAGGAAACTCCCTTATGATCTCTGAATTTTTATTTCTTCATCTCTTAAAAAGGCAGAGATTACATGGATAGGGAACTGGTCTTGAAGCCTAGAAGATCTGAGTTCAAATCCTCCCTCTGATAATTACTGGCTATGTGACTGGGCAAGTTCTCTGACCTTTCAGTCCTACCCCCACCCCACCCCCTGCCTTCGTCTCTTCCTCCTTCCCTGTCTCTCATCTTCTCTTCTACTCTCTTTGCCTTTTTTTCTTCTCTCTTCTCTCTTCTCATCCTCTTATTCCCCTCTATTATTTTTCTCTCTCTTTCCCTCCTCCTCTTCCTTTTCTCCTCCTCCTCCCCTTCCTCCTCATTCTCTTTCACTTCCTCCTCCTCCTTCCTGTCCTCCTACTCCTCCTCACCAATTCCAGCTCTAGGAGTTTTGCTTTTACTGTTGAAAGAAGACACTTACATGACCCCAACATAATTTTTTGGTGATTCTTTCACCTTTAATAATGACAACTATAATTAATAGAAAACTTCAAGGTTTGCAAAGCACTTTACATCTTATCACATATGATCTTTTTAAAATATTTTTTTCTGTAATCAACCAAGAATCTCCTTTTACTTTCCCACTCCAACCATTCACCCATATTAGATAATATAAGAAAAATGAAACCCATTACAAACATATAGAGTCAATCAAAAGAAATTTCTTCATTGGCCATATCCACAAGAAATATTTGTCCCATTTTGCATTTTGAATCCTTTACCTCTCTATCAGGAGGTGAGCAGCATTTTTATCATCAGCCCCCTGGAATCTTGGTTGGTCATTATGTTCGTAAGTGTTCAGAACAATAATATTTCATTACATTTATATACTATAACTTGTTGATCCATTCCCTAATTTATTCCCCTCAGATCCCTATTCTTTGTCCCTTCAAAAAGACCTGTAAATATTTTCACATACTCTTAGAATTTGTTTTGTTTAACACTAATCCCTTCCTAATCTACTTTTTCTCTATTTATCTCTCCCTGCTTCTCTCATTCAATATTCATCTTCTTTTGAACTGGGAAATAGAGAGCTATGTATATAATTAGAATTATAGTACAATTGAATCCTAAAGTAGTAGGATCACAGAGTTCATCTTGAACAACCTCATTAAATGACACATGATTTGTAGCGTCATAGATTTTGGAGCTGGAAGGGACCACAAAGACCAGCTAATCCAGCCTCCTCATTTGCCAGACGTAGAAATTGAAGCCTAGAGAGGTTAAGTGACTCGTCCAGGGTAATACTAAGTGGTATAAAATTCAAGGTTTGAACCCAGGTCCTCTTAATCCAAGCTAGAACTTGTGTTCTTTCTCTCTCTCTCTCTCTCTCTCTCTCTCTCTCTCTCTCTCTCTCTCTCTCTCTCTATCTATCTCTTTCTCTCTTTCTCTCTTTCTCTCTCTCATCTTTCAATGTATTTAAGATTGGATAGCCTTATCTCAAGGCAGCCAGGTAGTTAAATGGATAGAGTGTTGGGTCTAGAATCAGGAAGATCTGAATGAGTTCAAATTAGTCCACAGACATTAGCTGTGTGATCCTGGGCAAGTCCTTTTGTTTGCCTTAATTCACTGAAGAAGCAAATGACAAGCCAATCCTATGTCTTTGCCAAAAAAAAAAACACATGCAGGATCAAGAAGAGTTGGACAGGACTGAACAGCTGAATAACTACTCTATCTTGCCTAGGCATTAAGTGCAAAGGTATTCACAATACAGATTTCATTATCACCAGACTTTTGACCTAGTCTGTTTCCAGTGTGGGATGGTTCCTATCTACCTTTAGCTAGTCTGCCGACCCCATGCTCATGCTAGTTTACCATATTAAAGTCAAATTCAATTTGAAGACCAGATTAGCTGACCACAGTTTAGAATGCCTGGGCTCAAGCAATCTGCTAGATTTCCTCTCTGGTAATTGTGATTACAGGAAT
>CM053599.1:62748156-62762119 GCA_028646575.1 Pseudocheirus occidentalis
AAAATAGGGATTCAGTGAGATGAAGGTCTTTAAAAGTAAAACAGAGGCTTGCCTATTTTCCGCATTCACCCACTAGAGTTGGGTGAATAGATAATCATATGAGCAGATCTGTAAAATTTTAGTAACACTGTGTAGGATTGCCTTGAGCAGAGAGAAGCTTAAGGGAGGGAGACAAATTAGAAGGCTCTTTCAAAAATCAAGGCAAGAGCCAATGAAGGAACTACAGTAAGAGACATGTAAGGAGAAAAGGTAAAACATGAAAGATGTTATAAAGGTAGAAATGGCAAGATTCGTCAACTCACACTCCCTATGCATTTCCCATTGTTTGTTGGGTAAAGTGTAATTTTGGTTTTGGGTCCCCACTTTTGGTATACATGAAACCAACCATGAAATCTTGGCTCGTTTTGGAAGACTCCCAAACATTTAAAGATTTAGATCATCTTCCTTGTCCCCCCTGCTCTTTCATTGTTGTTTTTGTTTGTTATCAAAGTCAAATCTTCCTTTTTATCTCCCATCCAATCTTGTTTAGTGTAATTTCTCAACATTTGCAATCCTGGACAATTTGAATCATATTCAATGATTCAATTTTATCAATGCCTCCACTAAAAATGTACCCAGAAATAAAACCAGTGAGGAAACACCCCATTAAAGAGATTATGATTTCCGTTAGAAGGTTAATTACTATGATGGAAAAAGGGAAATTTGTCTGAGGAGGTACACTATTCAGAGAATCCAAAACTCTAATTTTTGATTAAAAACTTCTTTATAAATAATGATATGGTCTTGAATGGGGCTAATTCTTTTGTAAACAACTCCTATATTCTTAGTGTACCCCATGTTGAAAGAATATGTATAATGGAAATAAATTACATTATAAGATATAGAAAATATTTCACAGATATAGGGGTGAGTTTAGGATCATTTCTTGACACATTCCCTTGGCAGAACACTCTTTTCTACAATATGTGTCTTTGAATAAGTCATTTAAACATATTCAGTATGGTGGCTCTAGGTTAGTCAGAATGGTCAGTTCCCTCAGTGATCAGTGTGCTGCTGTACACCCAAGAACCCTCAGTTTGGCAGCAGAACACTGGGTACAAATCCAAGCTCTACTGTCTACCTCCCGAATAACTGGGTAAGTTGTTGACCTCTTAAGACCCCAATATTCTCATTTATGAAATGAGAGGCTTGAGACAGACCCTTTCGAACTTTGAATACTAGGAAATCACATCATGAGTCAAAAATAGGATGGTCAAGTGGTGTTTAAATAAAGCCAGGCTTCAGATGCCATAGATTCAATCAGTCAATAAGTGTTTATGAAGTGCCTCTCTGTGCCGACCTTGGTGCTAGTGATTCAAAGAAAGGAAAACCAAGCCAAATAAACAAAACAAAATAAAATAAAGCCTCAAGTAGCTCACAATGTTATAGGGGCAATGATATGCAAAGTATATATACACAAAATAGACAACATAAATTGGACAAAATTAACAGAGAGGGAAGGAACTAGATGTATGGTGGTTGGAAAACATAAATACTTTATGTTTCAAATAGAAGTAAGAGCCGCAATTTACTGAGGATTCATTTTGAAATTTAATGCCATCTGTGGTTTATTACATTATTATTTATTTTGTTAAATATTTCCCAATTTTATTTTAATATGTTTAGGCCCTTACAGTGTTATTGGTCTGCCAGGGGGCAGGGAGGAAGAGGAGGCATCTACTTTATTTCTATAGTCTAAAAGAATTGCCTTGCTGTGGTGAGATTCCAGTTGAGACTATGCAATAGACATTTTTAGTAAACCCAATGAGCACAGTTTTGTAATTTTTTTCTTATATCCTTGTTAGGCATCTTATATGTAGGAGACAAGGCAGTGGATGATGGAAGAAAATTAGGGCTAAAACTTGTCCTGGTTTGTTCAGAGATAGGATGAGAAGACAATGTATAGTTATACTGGTTTGGCAATTTGGGGGCATATATATAGGTAGAGAAGACTCATATTTGAGACTTCACCGTGCTAAATGAGAGAATATAGGGCTCTCTGTTTCTTTGCTACACAAGACCCTGCTCATGGTGTTGCCAAAACATAATGGAGCAATTGCATAATGCTTACTAAAGAAGAATGAGTCATTTTTTTTTCTTTCCTGTGGCTTTTAGGAAGGTTCATAGGCAGTTGATTTCACCAATATTTCTCTAGTGGTTATAATGATACTGATTACAATGACTGACTCACAATTACAGTATCTTAGAGTGAGATGGATCCCCAAAGGCCATCTACTTGGCCATTACTCCAGTAAAAAGGATAATATTTACAAAATAATCTTGGCAAATGCTGTTAGATTTTGAATGAAAAAAAGAAAGAGTTGTGCCCAGTAGCCAAGCCTATCAGCATATGTAAACAGGAACAGGATGAGGCAAGCAAATTGGATATAACCTCACTATACTGAAAAAAAGAAAGTAGTTCTCTAATGATATCATTAATAGCTCAAGTAAGAGTTTACCTGCCCATTCTACCTTAGGAAAGCTATTATTTTCTTTTTTAGGAAATCTTCCTGACAGCAGACCTACTTTTTCCACTTTACAGTTTCCACCAATTATTCCAAATTATTCCCTCGTGGAGTTAAACCACCTGATTGATTTTCAAATAATTGAAGATACTTATCATTCACCTCCATTGAACCCCCATGCAAAACATATACTGTTTTCTTAAGGCTAAATATTCCTAGTTGTTGTTTTTTCCAGGTGCTCCTCCTATACCAGTCAGTATCCTCTTGGTCTCCTCTGGATGTTCTCCAGCTCATGAGTATCATTTCTTTTGTTTGTTTGGTTGGTTGGTTCTTTTTGAGGGCAATTGGGGTTAAGTGACTTGCCCAAAGTCACATGGCTAGTTTTTTTGTGTGTGTGTGTCAAGTGTCTGAGGCCGGATTTGAACTCATGTCCTCCTGACTCCAGGGTCAGTGCTCTATTCACTGCGTCACCTAGCTGCCCCATGAGTATCATTTCTAAGCTGTGGTGCCCCAACACGAGCATAATACTTCTGCTATAGTTCGACTATAGCTCCCTTATTCCTGTGTGCTGTATTGTCACATAGTAGCCTTCAATTCACATTACTCTCTGGGATCTGCCATATCACATCATTGGTTTCTAACGAGCTTACAATCAACATTTATGACAGCATACCACAAACAGTGTTGTCCAAATCTGCTTCTCCTATGTTGAACCTGTGAAAAAAAATAAATCAAATGTAAGATTTTTTTTATCTTTAATCCTATTATACTTCATCTTAATTTATTCTCTCCAATATTCTGGATTCTCATGATATCTTAAGATTGTAGTTATGTTCTCCACTGATTTAGTAGTTGTTTCCCACTTCCTCCAATGCCCCTGGTTTTGAATTATTCTAAAATTTTGATAAACTTGCCATTTGTGACTTTATCTAGTACACTGATAAAAATGAGAGATGTTAAGCATTACAGGTCCAAATCAATCCCTGATGCCCTCCACTGGAGATTTACTTTCAAGTATACGTTGAGCCATTAATGCTTTATAATTTATAGAGGGTTTTCCTCACAGTAACTTCATAAGGTGGTTGGTAGGTTGGTAGTTGTGCTTCATGCTTGAAGAAAACCAAAATAGTATAACTATGTTGGGGTCAAGGTACAGTAAGTCCGACTGTGACTGATAAGACCAATAGGTGCTCAGAAGACTGCCATGGGCTGGGCACAAATAGTCCATATGAAAATTTGTAGTGGAGGTTTCTCTAAAGTTGTGAATCTCCTGTTTATTTGAGCTACTACAATTCTGCTTTCCTCATAGAACACAGCACTTTCTTTGAGTTAGGCATACCATGCTGTGTGATCCTATGCTAGTGTCTCCCATGTTTCACAATCTATTCCAAAGTTCTTCAGAGAGAACTTTAGAGCATTATTATATTGCTCCTTATGACCTCCATGTGAGTGCTTCCCTGTGTGAATACTCTGTCAAATAGTTTTCTTTTAGGCAAACACATATTTGCATTCGAACAACATAGCCAGTCCATCCGAGTTGTGCTCTCTACAGCAGAGTTTGAATGCTTGGCAATTCCAAGAAAGAACTTCAGTGTCCAGTACCTTTTTCCCAGATGATCTTCAGAATCCTCCCAAGACAATTCAAATGGAAGAGATTCAGTTTTCTGGCATGATGCTGGTATATTGTCCAGGTTTCACAGGCATACAACAATAAGGTCACCTCTGTAGACTTTCAGTTTGATAGGCAATCTAACACCTCTTCTCTCACACACTTTCCTTCAGAATCTCCCAAACATTGAACTAGCTTTGGCAATGTGCATGTCAACTTCGTCATCTATGTGCACATTCCTGGAAAGAATAATGGAAGATAAGTGATGATAAAGGGATTATTGTCTCCATGTCTGAAGGTGAAATGCCTGAAACACAGATAGGTTTAATTTCCCACACTAAACTTGAACCCAGGTCTGCTGCCAAAGTTTATGCTCTCTTCACTATAGGATTATATGCAAAACTAACTTATTAAATTTAATTTGACAAATCACATAGGAATATAATTATTCTTCCCTTTAACTTTTGCTTAACTATTTCTGGATTTTAGTAACTTTATTTTTATTCTGTGTCAAACTGAGTACATAACTTCCTTTCTTTGGACAGCAGCCTTTCCATCAATAAGATGAAGAATTGCAGATGTTCCTTAGGAATGTTGTTCATTCTTTCTCCAAAATCCTATGAATCTATTATTGCATCAACTTTTTTCTTCCTTCAGCCCTTTTATTCTGGTAGGCAGGAGCAAGGTGGCCCAACTACATCAGGTATACCTTTTCATGGAGAAGCAGCATGGTATATTGGAATGAATGTTGAATTTAGACTCCAAAGGTCTAAGTTTTAATCCAGACTGTGTGGCACTGGGCAAATCACTTCCTTCTAGGCCTCAGATTCTTTCTCTCTAAAGTGAAGAGCTTGTATTTTCTTCAGGCATCACTGTGTAGAAGAAAGAAACCTGCCTTTGGAGGCAGAAGGCCTTGGTTCAAACTCAACTCTACCATCCTCTGAGTGACCCAAGACAAGTCACCTAACTTCTCTCTGCCTCAGTTTTTTTTTTCAGCTACAAAATGAGGGACTAGATGGCCTACCATCTCAAAATCCAGACTGATGATGATTCTATGAAACTAAGTATGGTTGTCCCTCACTACACCCAAGACACAACAGATTTGTATGGTGCCGTGGAAATCTAACCACTTCGTGTTTAATTGTTAGCTATGTCTCACTGTCACATGTTTTCAGTCATTAGCATGAGTGGCCAGTAAACAAGATAAAGTTCACATGTTTTTATATTATTTAAATGTCCTCTAAACATCTCTCTGATTTGCAACCAATTAACAATCTTCTCATGAGTAAAGCATCCACTGTATAATCCACAGTGTTTAAAAATGTCTACAGCAGCATCATCGGAAAAAAGAAACTGTCTAAAATCTCTTTAGAGAAATTTTATTTTTATTTATTTTCTCTTTGATGTTCATCTGTAGCTCCAAGAGTCTTGAATCATGCATTGCTGAAGAATGCCTTTTAGAGAGATTACTGAGTTCAGCCAGGGCCAAATTGTAGGATTTTTCCAGACAGACCTTTCAATTTAAAAGCAGGGGCTTGTTTCCTGTTTCTGCTTCATTGCACAATTATAAATGCATGTTCCACGCTATGGTCCCCAAATTGCACAACTGTTTCCTTCCCTGTGCAAAGCCTAACAGCATTTGTTGCAAGGTAGCCTTCATCCTTGAAGCCAAACTGGTTTTTTTTTCTTTAGTGACATAAACAAGAGAAATCTTCACTTTAAATGCATTGACAAGATCATGGTACAGACACTCACAAGACTCCTTTCTGTTATTCTAGTGATTAGTCAAAGTTAGAATATGAATGGATTTTAATTTGGAAACCAAGTGGTGTAGTAGCGAGAATGGATGTCACACTAGCAATTAAATAATATTACTTATAGTGATCCCAGGTCTGTAAATGGAGGAGACTTTGCAATAATTTACCCCAACCTCATTATTTTATGGAGGAGATAAAATGGAAGTCTGAGGGAGATGAAATCACAAAAGTAGTAAGGGGCCAAATCTTGGGCAAGTCATAATAAACTTTCTATGAATGTCAGTTTCTTCATCAATTCAGTGAGGATAATAATGCCTACCTCAACTATAATCACAGGCGGAAAACTCAAAGAATCAACCTTGATTCCAAGAAGACCTGCATTCAAATCCCACTGACTATTTGACCCTGATGAAAAGGAGTGAAGAAGTTGTTCATGGAAAACAACCTCTTTTTTTTCCCCAGTGAATTACGTAGCAAGGCTCTCAGTGATTAAGATTGCAAAGCTCTTCACAACTTGACCCCAGTCTACTTTTCCATTCTTATTCTACATTCCATCTAACCTTTCTGTCAGGAGGTGGGTAGTATGCTTTCCATGTCTTCTGGAATTTGGGAGGGGGTGGTAATTGCATTGATCAGAGCACTTAGGTCTATATTTTTTTTTCCTTTTTTTTTATAATGTTCATATTGTATGAATTGTACTTTGGAATCTACTGACATCATTCTGTATCAGTTCATACAAATCTTCCCAGGCTTCTTTGAAACTGACTCATTAATAATTTCTCATGTTTAGTAATATTCCATTACATTTATATACTGTAATTTTTTAGCCATCACCATTAAGGTGACTCCCTAATTTCTAATGTTTTGTTATTTAAAAAAAAGAGTTTCTGTGATAATCTTTGTATTTGTGGCTCATTTCTTTCTCCATTTGATCTCTTCAGTCAGTTCCATCCTTCTCAACTCCTCTGTTCTTAGATAGAGCCTTGTAAATCTTTGAGTTCAACAATCTCCAAAGAAGATGAAGTTGAAGATAACTAGAAGAATAATTCAGAGATATTTATTAGATATAGACATATCAGACTCTATTACCAATAAGCAATGTTGCATCAAAGGGGAACTAAAAATATTATCAAAGAGATGTACACCTGAAGGAGGACATGAGTTGGTTACATAGCAAGAGCAAGGGATGACAGATTAATAGTCTATATTCATTGAGACCCAACAAATTGGAGGAGATCTAAAAGGGGCAGCATATTAAATGGATAAACTGTGAAGAATTTATGGGATACAGACAACTTCCATATTTAGGGGCAGTTAGGTGGTACAGTAGGTAGAGTGCTCTGCCTGGAGTCAAGAAGACTCATCTTTGTGAGTTCAAATGTGACCTCATACACTTACTAGCTCTATGACCATGGGCAAGTCATAATACATGACTGAAAAATGATTGAATAACACCAATGGACAAGACAGTCTAAGTCAGAAGTGTCAAATATGTAACTGTAAAACTGGTAAAAAGCAGTATTAAACCTTGTACTTAGCTTTCTACTCTCTGAATGGGCTTGGGGAGGGGAAACTAATGTTACAGAACTACCCTGAACTGCTTTCATTTGCTCCAGTCCTTTGCCTGTCACTACTACTACCAAGCCCCTTGAAGAGGGCCTCCCCTCTCTGCTGTTCAGAATATTTTTCTCATTTTTCCAAGGTCTCTTCCAAGTTTGATCCCAATCATAAAACCATATGATACTTCATTGCCTCTGGAGAAGAATGAACACTCAAAATTCCAGCAGTCTGGGAGAGTAAAGGCCCCTCTTTGTCTTGCAGAGGGTCTTAAAAATGAGAATGAGGATTCCATTCTGTGACTGAATCTAGTTAGCAAGGAGTTTCTGGTTACTGAAATGAAGATAACGGAGATGTTAGGAAGAGGTAAACATTTCATATCATAATTTATGACAGAAGAGAAGAGGCAAAGTGGTTATGTAATTTTTGGAATTCAAAGTCCAAAGATTTCAGAGCTAGTATATGTAGAAAACCCTAGACTAAATGCTACAGAGGAAAGTCTAGGGGTAAAAATTGAAATGACCAGTATTGAAGATATTCATAAGCAGAATTTTCAATAAGTACAGAAAGAGGTAAAGGTGGTCTAAAATGTGAGTTTATAAACTTAGATTTTTGTAAAAGTTAGCAAAATGGATGAAAATGAGGATAAATGAAAAAAAGAATGCAAAAGTATATCAAAATTCTATTAGTGTCAGGTGCAAGAAAGCTCAAAATGAGCTGAAATCTGGTAGAGAATGCAAAGGACAACAGAGTTTTTCTTGATTTTTTAAAGTTATAATTGAAAAAAGGGGGTTAAGACAATGGGTTAGATACCAGCTTTGGAAAGATGGTTTGGTAATGATAGACAATCAAATAAAGATAGAAGTGGTCAACTCTTATTTTGCCTCTATCTTTTCTGCTAAAGGAAATGACCAGGAAGTATCAAAATAAAACTATTATTAAGATTTGAAGCTCTAGATACATCATACCTCAAAATACTTTCCATTGTAGTAGAAAAAATTGGTGAATGAGACTTCTGACATATTGTCAATGCTTTTTATATGATTTTGGAAAGCTGTGCAAGTTCTACAAGGCTGTAGAAAATTAAATGTCCCAACCCTCCAGTTTTCAAAGGAGAATAATAAAATCTGAATTCTATATGTTTTAAGCTTCATCTCAATTCATAGGAAAAAATCTAGAAAGTATTAATAAAGTGCTATTTAATAAAACTCTGCTTAAGAAGTGGTAGATTCTCTTGCCCTACAAATAAGTGAGGGGGGTAAATTGCAGGGGAGGGATATAAGAAAGGGCAGATTGGGGGAAGAGTATTCAGTATGCCTGCCATCTTGAGGTGGGGGTAGGGCAGAGATGAGAAGAAAATCTGTAACTCAAAGTCTTTGGGAAATAATTGTTGAAAACTAAAAATAAATAAAAAAAAGAAGTGTTAGACTTACAAAGACACAGCATGGCATCACTGAGAATAGTAGGTCATCAAAGACTTTAAAAAATTACTAGAATAGCAAAGTATCAATGTAATGCTTCAATTATAGTTTGCCTATATATCAAGGAAATGATTTAATAGACTTTCTTAATCTTTCAGATTTCACACGATAGAAAAAAAGAGTAGTGATGAATGGTTCATTATCAACTTGTAAAGAGGTCTTTAACAGAGTACCCCAGGGATCTCTGCATGAGTCAATTCTATTTAACATCTGGAACACTGTCTTGGATGAAGACACATATGGGATGCTTCTCACATATGCATTTAACATAAAGTAAATCTGGGATCATTTCCATTTTAGATGGCAGAGGCAGGATCCAAAAATATCCAGAAAGATGAGATCATTAGACTAAAACAAATATGATGAAATTTAATATGGATACATGTAGAATAGTATACTTGGGTTAAAAAGCAACTTCATATGAATTAGATTGGGGAAATATGACTAGACAGTAAAATGTGTTGGGTCTTAGTGAATTGTAAGAATATTATAATTCTGCTGAGATGAATTTTACACACACAAACTAACGTGATATTAGGTTGAACTAAGAGAAACAAACTGTTCAAAATTATAGAGGTAGGTGATCAGGATAGTAATGAGTCTCAAAATCTTGACATATAAAGATTGGGGATGAATGAACTGGGGATGCTGAGCCTGAAGAAAAAATATCTGAGAGGAGATATAATAGCTATTTCCAAGTAACTGGAGGGCTACAACATAGGAAAAAGAATTGAGTTGTTATGCTTGTTCCCAGAAAGAAGAATTCATAGCAGTGAATGGAGACTGTGAGAGGTAGATTTTAGCTCTGTGTAAGAGAACATGTTTTAAGAATTAGAGCCACCTTAAAGTATAATGAGGTGACTTAGGAACTAGTAGGTTTCCTTTCAGTAAGGTCTTCAAGGAAAAGCTGAATCGCCACTTAACCTACATGTGGTTGAGGGGAAATGATGAGTGGATCAGATGGCTTCTTATGTTCATTCCAACTTTGACATTCTGTGATATTCTGCTGAAGCATCAAATTCTAATTTTCAATAGCTCTCACTGTTAGAATATTTCCCTTATGTCAATTCTTATATCTGATTCTCTGAAATGTTTACCTATTACTCCTAAAACCATTCCTTCAGTCATCCATGCATACTATCTTTATGTATGTTTCCAGATGTACTGTTTATGACACCAGACTGCTGGCAAGAAACATTTCCATATTTTCATATTGTACCTAAAATAGGAAAATGAATTTTATTACTCACCTTAGGAGCTTTAGGAAGGAAGAAGAATTGAGCTGGAGGAATTTGCTCGGAGAATCAACAGGATGTAAAAATTGAGTAATTGAAGGAAGGAAAGATCTTTTTAGTACTGAGTTCAATAACTAGATCTATTTCATTATTCTAATAGAATATCCTTTAATAGAAAAATGTATTCAGGCATAATATTCCAGAGAAACCATGATGTAATGATCTATCTAAAGCAGGTGGAGAGATTGGGTCATTGTCATACTATATGCTAGTGCCAGTAGCTTTACCCACAGAGAGGTGACCCTTTACTTGGACACTATTATGACAAACAATCTTTGTGCCATAAAAGGTTGAAAAGTAGCATGAAATTAGTAGGAAAAAGTAGAGAAACCAGGTCCTTCAGGACTTTGTTAGGTGCATCTAGCTTCTTACCATCCAGAAATATAAAGTTTTCTATTCCTACATTAAATAAATAATAAAGTAGTTTATATTGATTATTTGGAGGCATGTTCAAGGCAATGACCAAATAGTTCTCTCATTCACACATTCATTCATTCATTCATTCATATTTTTTAAAGTTTGAGTATTTATTAAGTGTCTGTTACTTTTAATGAAATACAATTTAGTGCAATATGTTTAAAATTACATATTATGTGTGAAGCATTGTGTTTGAAAATGGGAATGCTAAAATGAATGACTACACATTCTCTATAGCCAAAGAACTTGCATTCTTTTGGGGAAATCTGACATATACAAATCAGTATAATTTGAGGTAGGTCATAGTACAAAGGAGAGATCTAATGTATGTTTAATGATCTTTCAGGTGGTAAGGATTGCTTTAACTCAAAGAGATTTAAAGGTGGCTTCAGGAAGGAATTGGGACCTAAACTAAGCCTTAAAGGAAAAAAATAATGTCCCCACACATTGAAACAAGGAGTGATTTTGGTGCCTTTCCCCCCTTTTCTTTGTAGCTATTTCATTTAGTGCAGACCATGGCACATGATGGGAACTCTATTAATGATTTTTAACTGACTCACTGAATCGTACTTTAGGTGTGGCAGATGGATAGACAGAGGAAGAGAGTATAGGTTAATATTGGACAATAACTGGTAGTTACATTTCTGGAACACAAAATTCATGAAGAGGACATGTGATAAGTAAGGCTATAATGGTAGGTAGGATCCTCATTCTCTCATAAATTTCATCAACACATTCCTACTATGTTCTCAATAATAGGCAATGTGTAAAGTACAAATAATTATGATTTTCATACTCTGCACCCAAAAAGAAGAGTTTGGCAGATCAGATTTCTTCAACCACTCAGGGACATAATGTTGTCTCTTGGGGATCAGCTTTGTCCTCTCTGCTTATTTGCAGCTCCTGACACTGACAAATGTTCCATGACTTTATGAATCTATGAGGGCCCTTTACCCTGATGGAGGCTTTTGGCCAACTGGAGAAGAGTTTGCAGACTATACTACAAAATGAAGTAGTTGAACTAAATGATCACAACAAGTACAAAACTATTACAAGAGACTTTTATTGGGTTTTAGAGCCATAAATAATATTTGAAGGTACCGTAGCTATTCAGAGAAGAGAGAGAATACAACTAAGTAGATGGATCAGGGAAGGCCTCCTAGAGGTGGGGTCAGAAGTTCTAGGTTCAAATTTTGGCCCTGTCACTTACTAATTGTCTGACTACAGAAAAGTGACTTAATCTCTCTGGGACAGAGTTTCTTTCTATGTAGGATGAGAGGTTTAGGTCTGATGGCCCCTAAGATCCCTTTCAAGTCTAAAGCTATGATCTTATAATATCAATAGGTGGAGATGGGTGGGAGAGCATTTCAGGTAAAGGAAACCATTTATGCAAGGTCACTAGTAATATCTACCAGCAACACAGTAGAATTTTTCTGAAGATGAATGAGCTTACCCATCTCTAAAATATCTTGACAGATCAAACTTAATAAGATCTATCTTGGAAAATCTGAATGTAGAAAGGTAAAACAACCATTGAACTTCCTTCCAGAGGCAGCTGTACTTTTGCCAAGAGATGTGATTATATTCATTGGACTTGCTCAATGCATTTCAGAACCATGGATCAAAAGGGACAACGTAAATCTTAGTCATCATTTCAAGGGATTCATCTGGAACGCATTGTACTTTTCCATAGAAGCTCAAACTCAAAGGCACATGTGTCTACATATATTTACACATATTGGTAATGCCTGAAAAGATCTTGGTGAGGACCAGCATCAGACATAGAAGGGAATATAGCATGTCGCCATCTCACAGTGTGCAAAGTGTCATGAGTTTTAGAGACTTCCAGTATGATAAAGGCTTTGTTGATTTTTATTCAATTTGTATGTTTGATCCTTTCCATAGATCTACCTTTTCAATGGAACTTAGAGCCCAATGACCCTGGAAGCCCTGTCTGTAGGCACAGCAGCTGTTGTTTGTGATTTTGTTATAAATGCCCATAACAGTAGTCTTTAGACTTAAATCAGATGTCATCTAAGGTAAATCAAATTAGGTTTCAGACTAGTGGATGAATTGATGCTTATTTATAGCCATGAATGCCCTTTATAATTTTTTTTCCTAAAAGACTAGCAAGAAATTTAGCCATAAATCCTAACATTTCTCTTGAAATTGGTGCTTTACGTATCCAACTCCTTCAATGATGCTTGTCATTGTTTTACTCCTTAGATCTTGTTACAAGCTGTGCCTTTGTGGATCTTTGTGGAAAGAACCTGAGGATCCAGGAATAACATATCTCCCTCAAGCAGAATAAAAGTAAAGTTTCATTTAAATCTCTTCACTTTCTGTCCATATGTTACCAGTGTTGCAAATCCAGAGTCCTACTTTTTGGCCAACCCATTCCTAGTTCCTCCTACACATCAGAAGTTTTCAAACTCTTAGAACTATGCTCATTCAACTTGTCTTATTCCATCATTGCTGAGTATGTTAGAGGACCTTTCAATGTTAACTGGATTAAGACCATGAGTTCAATTTTCCCATAAATGAATTATGTTTGAAGTCAATCATTCAATCAACAAACCCTTATTAAGCACTTCTATTATGTAAGTGTGATAGTTTATCAGATAATTAGCACTTAGTAACTTAGGGCTAAGTATTGAGGGTATGATCCCTGTCCACTGTTGAGAAGGTATGAACTCCCCTTTTGACTTGGAAAAAGGCTATTGGGTGAGACAGGAGGCCAGTGCTGTATATAAAGAAGAATTCTAGTGACAGAGAGACAGAATTTGAATGTGCTCCTCTGAAGGAAGATTCATGGAGATTGAAGTCAGAAGAGAGAGAGAGAGGGAGAGAGAGAGAGAGAGAGAGAGAGAGAGAGAGAGAGAGAGACAGAGACAGAGACACAGAGAGAGACAGAGAGTGAGAGTGTTTCTCTCCCAGTATCTGGAAGCTGAATGAGAACTGAATTGGAATTTTCCTGAGAGCAGAATCTGGTAAAGGCCAAACAGAAGGCCAATATTCCTTCAGGGTCCTAGAGCCAGCTGAACTGCTGGAAGACTGAAGAAGCATGACCAGGATAAGAGTTGGTTTATTCATGGCCTGACTGATCCTTGAGTTCTAGGCAAGAGAAGTAGTGAAGGGTTTGAGATGTGCTGGACCCTGTGAACTTCAATGTATGTCAGGGATTTCCCTGAGGACTGGACAGGGACCTGGGAGCTGTCTGCTTCTGAATCTGGGTGATTGTTTGGCAGATTCAGGAGGGAGCTAGAACCATGGAAGGGGATCCAGGGAATCAGAGAGACTTCCCAGAGTCAAGATGAAGAAAAGACCTCTCCTTGGATGAGAC
>CM053599.1:62762619-62794010 GCA_028646575.1 Pseudocheirus occidentalis
AGACCACTAATGAAGTTATCTTGAGATTCCAGTGCACCATAGAAAAGATGATCTTACTTCCTGCTTCACTGCCTTCACTTTCTTTCCTCTTACTCCTCAGGCCTGTGCAACCTGGCTTCCTACTTCATCCATGAACTGAAACTGGTCTTTTCAAGGTTATCAAAGATCTCTCGGTGGTCAGTTCTGAGTGTCTTCTCTCAAGCTTCATCCCCTTTGAACATTCTGCTGTATTTGATACTGCTGATGATCTTCTGGATATTCTTTCCTCCTTGTTTTTCACAGAACTGCTCCCTTTTGCTTTCCTGCTACATATCCGACTGCTCCTTTTCCATCTCCATATCTAGCATTTGTCTGTGCTGCTAGCTTTAGTCTTGTTAACTATAGACTGAATATTTCATATTGAATATCCTTTAGCCATTTCAAACTCAATATATTCTAAGTAGAATTCTAAATCCTTCTTCCCAAACCCTATCCAAACATCCCTATTTGTGGTGAGATGCCTCCATCCATCTAAGTCATCTAGGTTTGCAACCTTAACATTTTCTTCAATGCCAAGTTTTAATTTACCTTAAATAGCTAATAAGTTACCATAACTTGTCATTTTTACCTCCATAGTACGTCAAGCATCCGACCCCTTCTGTATCTTCATCTGGTTATCACTAGCTCAGGTGCTCATCACCTCAAGCCTGATCTATTTCAATAGCCTACAAATTTGTCTCCTTGACTCAAATTTCCCTTAATTCGAAGTCATCATTCACATAGTTTCTAAAGTCATTTTCCTAAATAACAGGTCTGACCCTGTTTCTCCTCTATTTAATTTTCTACAAAATAACCTAGGTCATCTTGAAATATATAGAAAAATAAGGAAGGTAGTAAGAATGGATAGGGTGTTATATGGGTTATGGGTGTTATATGAGTGTTTCATGGGAAATTTCAAGTAACAGGGAAGAAAAGATCATCATAATTTGGTATCAGAGAAAGTTTTAAATTCACATTTCTCCTTTATTTAATCTGCCATATAGAGTAGGAAAAGACAGGGTATTTTGATTGGTAATTGACATTTCTCATTGGAAATAAGCATCTTTTCCACCAAAATCAGTACATTGTATTACTGTAATATATAAATCATAGTAGCATCCTACATATAGAGGTGGAAGGAATCTTAAAGGTTCATCCCCCTCATTTTATAGTTGAAGAACTCAGATCCATCACGCTGACTTCCATTTATGATATGACATATCACAAATAAATATATTTTTATTATATACTGAGTAATGATATATTCCTTGTGTCAAGTACTTAATACATTCTTTAAAAAATGGAAAGAACAATGCTAAGAAGTCATGTTTACAGGTGTCAACAGTTTTATTTGTCCCAAGTCATTTAGTCTATTCTCTATCCCCAAATTTAACTGAAATCAGATCTGAAGTAGTTATTAGACAGCTGGAAGATCCCCATTTAAGATATTAAGAAGTGGGGTCAAGAGCCCAATTCAAAGTCATCAAAAGCCTCCAAAACCAGCTGAGCCTTGTCCTTTCTTAATTCACTTCTGAGTAACAATTTTCATGACTATAAAAGATGTCAACCTGATTCAACAACTCAATGACTTAAAAAATGCATAGTATTCTGCTATGGGATGGGGATACAAGCATGAGAAATTATACAGTCATGGACTGTCCCCTCAAGAGCCTTGTGACCTAGAGGGGGGCAGGGATGAGACCTTTGCTCAATTATAACATAGTAGACAATAATTCAGTGCATAGGAAAAGTCGAACACAATTACTTAAGAAAACCCAGACATCATATTAATGTGTCTCCTTAACTTTCTGTCTATAACTCTAAAGCCGATATGTAATTTAAATAATTTTGGGAATTGCCACCACCAAGACAAATGGGTAACTCATCTGTAGTAAATTACATTGGGAACTGAATTATCTAGTGAATTGCTTGGAGTCTCCCAACTAATATGTAGCAGAAGTAGGATTTGAGACCAGATCTTTTGATTTGGAAGCCAGTCCCCCCTCTGTATGCCATGCTGCTCTTCATCTATCTCTTATCTTTAAAAAAAACCCCACCATATTCACCTACATTATTATCAATTTTTTTTATTCTTCTTGATTGAATAATTCAACTAATACTTATCAAGCACAGTTATGTGCTAGGTACTCTCCTAGATGTTTGGGATACAAAAGAAAAATTAAATAATGCCCTCCTTCAAGAAGCTTATATTCCATGTTCACTTCTTGTTGGTTTTGTCGTATTGATACCTGGATCCTCCCTTTCCAAATAGGTGTCTCTGGGGCAATCTGACCTGTGTGCTCTCTCTTCCTATTCTCACTTCCATTTAAGTTAATAACAGTATTTTTATCAGCCAGCTGTGGATAATGCCTACATTGTTTTCTACTCTGCTGCGTGAGATCTGAAGGCCCATGACAGCCCCACAATCCCAACCGAGAGGTTTGTTAACAAGGCTCATAATTATTGTTCCCCTTGATGAGGATACCTAGTTCACAACAAAACAACAAAAAGGAAAGAAGCCAAATACTACTTATACAGACAGCATTGTGATTCATTTCATGTTGTAAAAATAAATATAAGAATGATCCTTTAATAAATTAGATGAATACCCCAAATCAATTTCACATAATGATATCTCTTTCATGGAGATATCTATGTCCCCTGTGGTGTTGCTTGGACAGAGCATTCTCAGGAACTCTAGGCTCTGATTTGTGCTTAAGAAAAGAAACAAGGAGATAAAAAAGGAGGGAATGTGAACTCCTCTCTTGAGCCAACTGGGAAAGCATATAGGCAGCTGGCCTTGTATTTCTCCTCCCAGTCATTTTCTACTCATAGTGGGAAAGGAATAAGAAATCCCTTCTCTTCCTACCTCCCAACCCCCCCCCCCAGCATCCCCCAGCACTCTTCTGCACTTTAGTCTGGAAGTCTAAGGGAAAGTATATGAAAATAACAACAGCCAAGGAGGTGGGTGCAGTCTTTTGTTCGACAATTTACTTTTTTAAGATTACAGAGAAAGAGTAGCTTTACCTATAGGAATCCATTCCACTGAACTTTCAGTGCCAATCACTTGGAAGCCAGCCTGGATTATGAGAAACCAAGGAGGAGTTCCTTGCCCTCTCAGTAAAGTAAACATGTGTCTTTCCATGGGAGGTGCTCTTCTCACAAAGGAATACCCTAGACAATTTCATCAACCTGCTTGGGGGATTCACCGAATTTATCAGGGGATCTCCTGACGTATATCATGTAAGAAAAAAATAATAATGGAATTCAGCAATTTCCATTTGAAAAATCCTGAAAGACCTGAGAACAAATCCAAGGAACAAATTCACCTCAGGATCAAATTCCAGTTGAGGAAGGTAAGTAGCACCAGGAATTTATTTCCGTTCTCATACATTCTCTATCCTTACTTTATATGGAAGGAACTTGACTCTCCCCATGTGTGGCAAAACTGTATCTCTGTTTTCACTTGCCTAGACATCATGCAGATGGAAGAGCTCAACATATCATGGCCATAACTTCTGTAAAACTAAGAATGGTATATTAAAATGGTACATTGTACAAAGTGTTTCACTGAGTCTAGCTTGTATGGATGTACCTATCTCATTGTGCAGATATACTTGGTAAATTTCTATTGATTTCTCCTAAATCTCTGCTTCTGTATCAGAAGGCTTAACTGTCACCACTTAGCTTAGTACCTGGACAACAGTAGGTGCTTAACATTTGTATTTTGATTGACATCTAACAGGTTCTAAGGGTTCTCACAGCCAAAAGTATCATGAACCCTCTGAGTACACTTTTTGGGGGAAAAATAAGAACTACAAATTGCTTCAGGAATATTCTTGAGAAGGAAGGTTGTCTAAGTGAAGTGTGTGTGTGAGTCAGGAGAAGTCATGTCCTCTATCTAGACCTTGCTTTCTTCATGTGTGTAATGACAGGGTATAATGTGAGGAGGTTTTTGTTTCTTTCCAGCTATAAAAATTCATGGCTTTATAACTTTTTTTTTTTTAGAAAGAGACTCATTAAAAAACTATTGTTTTTTTCATGTAAAATTCAACCTGGAAAAGTATTCTGCAAAAACCAAAGCTATTTCAAAATCACTTTTCCTAGAAGAATTAGGGGAAAGATATGCTGGTGTTTGGCACTAACTGTGAAGCAGCTGAGAAGGTCTTGCTCTGATCAGGCTGGGTACAAGTTGCTAAGTTTGCCATTTTCTAGTGGATTTTCCTAAGTCATCACGGCAAATTCATGCTATGAAGCTCATGTTGACCTGAAAGATTAGACTAAAAAGGGACCAGGCAGTATTCAAGGCACAAGGAAAAGCACAGTGCTTACGGTTAGGAATAATTGGTTCTTTTGTTTCATTTTTAGTAGAATTCAGCATCTTTTCTCCCACTGCATCATTTCAACCTGCACTGATATGATAAGTAGTATGGGGCAATGGATAGACAGCCACGTGGAGTTACTCAGGATCATATCCTGCCTAGGGTCATGCTGGCTGTGTGACCAGGGTGAGGAGATAGCAGTGCGAATCACTTAACATTTCAGTACTCTAGTCAACACTCTAAGACTCCAAGTTTTAGAGAAAGTTCTGACTTGCATGGGCAGAGGGAATTTCCTCTGCTGAGAATTCTCTATAACAATGAAATCACAGGTCTTATCCCTCCCTATTGCTACAGACATTGTGAAGAAAATACCTGCAGGAATTTGTACTACAAAGGAACCCAAGGAGCATCAAAGGAAGAACAAAATATTTACTCTGCTGGGAAAATCATTTGTTTTACTTATCAAACTGAGAAGTGAGCCGCAACGGATGACTGAAGAGACAATGTAAACATAGCTTCATACGATCAGTATTTTCCTTTTACTGATTGCTACTGAAAACTATATATTTTTTCAAATGTTCTACAATATTAATAGAAATGCTGAGAAATAGTGAGCAAAAACCAATACAACTAAATCCTGTCTTTCCGAGACACTTTTATTGTATTCTTCCTATTCAATACACTCCTTAATGCCATACCTCATTGTATTATATTTTTAAAAGTGCAAGAGCTAAGTTCAGTCTTTAACTAGAAAGTTAAAAATGTAGGTTCTTTGATGGACAGTGTCTGACATCTGTTGCCAAGTCCTGTCATTTCTATCTTTATAGCATCTCTCTTCTATGTTCACTTCTCTCTTCTGACACCCTGCTGCAAGCCCTCATGAACTCGTACCTGGACAACTGAAACAGCTTTCAGTAAGTCTCCCTGCCTCCAATCTCTCCACATAATAGCCCATCCTCCACTTAGTTGCCACATTGATCCCCATCCCCGCCCCCAACATTGGTCTGACTATTGTATTTTCTTCTCAGTAAACCCCAGAGACTCCCTGTTACCTCCAGCATCAAATGTAAAAACCTCTGTTTAGATTCAAACCCTTTACATCCCTGGCCCCTTCTCACTTTTTAATCTTCTTGTATTTTATTCTATTCCGTGTGTTCTATGATCCTGCAATACTAGACTTATTATTTTTGTTTCTCCCACAACTCCCAGCTCCATGCCTTTGCCCTGGCTGTTCCACATCCTTAGAAGGCTCTCTCTGCTTTCTTCTGCTACCTGGATTCCTTGGCTTCTTTCAAGAATTAATTCAAATCCCACCTTTAACAAGTAGCATTTCTTGTGTTCTTCCCACCATTGACTCTACATTTTCAATACATGTATATTGTAAATACAGTTATCTGGATTGTGTCTCATCTATTAGAGTATGAACCTCAAGGCAGGAATTGTTTGGTTTGGTTTTCTTAGTATCTTGAGCACTTAGAGTAGTGGCTCTAACATAATAAAATGCTAAAACACTGAATAAATGTCTGTTGATTGATTGACTGACATCCAAGGACCAAACCAGCTAAATGTGGGGAAAGGGTGGCCATAAGGGACAAATTTTTAATGAAAGGGATTCATAAAGAGTAGTTTCTGGTACATGAAGATGCTTCATTCTGCATAAATAGAAGGCGTATACATTCTACTTTCATATTATTGAAATATTAAAGAATATTGGTCAGTAAAGGAGGGAGATAACACTTAGTCTTCAAGAAGAGCCTGGATAAATCACACATCAGGTATAATTATATTAAGGATTACTTTTAGAGTATGGCTTAGACACTATGGTAGTTGAAGAATTCAAAATATTGTGATTCTCTCTCCATTTAAATTAAAACAATCTGAATGATAATATACTAGAATTAAAAAAATACCAACAGATTGTTTCATATTGAAACAAAACCTTTAAGAGGTCATATAGTTCAACTCTTATCTTAAAAATAATTCTCTTTATAAAATCCTGAACAAATAATAATAGGATAATCCACTGCATCCCAAGGTGGTTCATTTCACTTTTGATTAACTTTCATTGTTATAATTTGCAAAGTGGAAAGTTTACTTTCCTTACTTCCCATAAGGAAAAATGTCCTAGCTAATGAGCCAAGTTCTACTGTCTGTAGTGAAATAGAACAAATCTTACCCTTCTACCAGGTGAGCAATTTAAATGCTTAAAATTGTCTTTTCTTCTTTATTCTTTCTTTTTTACAAGTCACAGATCCCATCTTCAATTGATCTTCTTTTGGCATTTTCCATTCCTTTTCCTCTTTTCTGTATATTGTTCAGGTTATCAATTTCCTTACTGCCCTGAAGTAGTTGCACCATAGCACAACACAACTGGACAATTACTTCCTTCTTCTTAACTGTGGTATGCATTTCTCTTAATGTAGCCTATGATGCCATTGACTTTTTGGGATGTCATACCACCTTTTTGGTTTATATTGAACATGTACTTTGGTTCATTAAATGCTTACTTTATTTCAAATTCTTTTCCTTACTTCCATATTCTTGGGTCTATGAAGCTGATTTTTTGAATCCAAGATAGACAACATTTATGCCCATTAATGTCATGCTATTTCATTCTGCTCAAGGTTCTAGACAGCCAAGATATGTTTGAATCCTGCCTCTCTCATCTAATATATTATCTATACCTTTCAGCCTTTCTCTAATGATTGCCACTTTCCTTCCCACTAATCCTAATGATTATTGGCTATGCCTCATTTGTACTGTGAAATAATTATTGTGTCTAAAGCAAGTTTAAATTTTATTCAGCAATTCAAATTGTTTTCTTATTAACTACTATTATAAAATTTGGCATATGAAAAAGAAAATTATGAGAGGTTAAGGTAAAAATGGATAAAAATTAGGTTCAGAGACCTGATCCAGAGAATGCTATATATAGCATTATATAGATATTAAAGGTTTTCAAAAACACTTTTCTATATGCTATTTTCCTTCATCCCTCATAACAACCCTGTGAAGCAGGTTCTATTATTACCCTCATTTTACAGGTAAGGGAACTGAGATTGGGGAGGGTAAACGATTTCCCCAGGGTCACACCACTAGTAAGTATTTGTGGCAGGGTTTTAATTTAGGTTTCCTGACTTGAGGGAAAAACTCTCTATCCACTTCTCTGCCTAGCTTCCTCATAAAAGACAGATGAGTCAGAAACCTTTCTTTCGTCTTATATAGCATTTAGTACATTATAGTACAACTCAATGGCTTTCTAAGATTCCCAGAAAAAAAATTCTCTTCAAATCCTATCTTTACCCCTTAAAAATGTTGGGAGAAATTGGAAAAATATTTCTAGTTGATGCCATATGTATCTGCATAAACAAACCGGATACACTGGCAAGTGTGAGATTGGAGCCCTCTGGTGACACTACCTTTTGAGATACTCTGTGACCCTTTGATATAACTCTAAGCGCTATAAAAGTGGTTTTTTCCTTTCTTTCTTTAGAGCTGGATTTGTTTGTACAATTTTTTCATGTTATATAAAGCATTCATTAGCTCCTTTATCAAATTGTGAATTTGAAATGCTAGATTTCAGGTTTATACAAAATAGTGAAAAGTGATGATGAATATTTTTAGTTTAATGTGGAAAAGCACCAACTTCCGTTTGAGGTTTGTCTCATGGAGCAAAATGTTGTTTAAATTAGATACAATACACATTGTGTCATATAATTTAATATAATGAAAGTTTTTAGAAGAAATTCATAGTTAGATGAACTTTCTAAATGTTGAAAACCAAAGATTCAATGACCCTATTTTTCTGAGCTGTGACTGATAGAGTATCAAAGTTTGAACTCTCAGAACTTAGTATATATGCCCAAAAGGCTATAAAACTGTGCATACCCAGTGACTCAGCAATACCACTTCTAGGTCTGTAGCTCAAAGAGATCATAAAAATGGGAAAAGTAGCCACACATACAAAAATATTTATGGCAACTCTTTCTGTGGTAGCCAAGAATTGGAAATTGATGGGATGCCCATCAATTGGAGAATGACTGAAAAAGTTGTAGTATATGAATGTAATGGAATACTATTTTTCCATAAGAAATGATGAGTAGATGGACTTTAGAAAAAACCTGAAAAGATTTACATGAACTTGAGTGAAGTGAGTAGAACCAGGAGAACATTGTATACAGTAATAGTAACATTGTATAATGACCAGCTGTAATAGACTTATCTCTACTCAGTAGTGCAAGATACTAAGACAATTCCAAAATATTCATGACGGAAAATGCTATCCACATCCAGAGAAAGAACATGGAGTCTGAATGCAGAGTGAAGAATACTATTTTCTCTCTTTTTTATTTCTTCTTTCTCGTGGTTATTTCCTTTGGTTCTAATTCTTCTGTACAACATGACTAATGTGGAAATATTTTTAATATGATTGTACATGTATAGCCTATATCAGATTGCACTCTGTCTTGGGGAGGAGGAGAAAATTTAGAACTCAAAATCTTAGGGAAGTGAATTTTGAAGACTAAAAATTATATATATATATATATATATATATACACACATACATACGTACATATGTGTGTGAGTGTATATTTAAGAACTTAGTGCAGGTGCTATATTTATATATGGATATCAACTTCCTTTGCACTGAACTGCCTTGAGGGCTAGTCTTGTTTCAGCAGTTGGAAAGTATGGTAGCAGCTGACAAATATGGTAAAGGGATGAAAAACATTTTATATGAGAATTAGTTGAAAGAACCAGGGATATTTACCTTGGAAAAGATGATATATTCCTGCTCTCTTGAAATATTTAAAGACAGTTATTATTAATCGCTAAATTACTGGAGCTACTTTTTTTGGATACTCTGCAACTATCTTTTTCTGTGGGCATGTGTCATAAAAGTTTGAATGATTGTTTGGCAAAGGTAGGTTTAAAAAATTTTTTTTAACTACATCTTTCCTAGGCGGATATTAAAAGTAGCAACTTCAAAATATGAGTCACACTATGACCCATTCTTACAAATAAACCCACTGCTTGGGCCTACTTGTCAGAGACTGACATTGTAACTGGATGGAATTAATCTTGGACTGGGAGTAAGGGAACCTGTGCTGTAGTCCCAAATCTATCACTATCTCCCTGCATAAAATTGGACAAATAGTTTATCTTTATAGCACTCATTTCCTGAATTTGTAAAATGAAAGGGTCAGTCTAAAGCAGTGGTTCTCAACCTTCCTAATGCTGCAACCCTTAATACAGTTCCTCATGTTGTGGTGACCCCCAACCATAAAATTATTTTTGTTGCTACTTTATAACTGTAATTTTGCTGTTATGAATTTTAATGTAAATATATGATATGCAGGATGTATTTAAATTGAACATAACCCACAGGTTGAGAACTGCTGGTCTAAAGGATCTCTACGGGCTCTTCTAGTTTTTACATATCAGAGAATTCAATATTAGAAGTAATATTAAAGATCATCTAAGCCAAGCTTTTTACTTTATAATTGAAGAAACTGTCTCATGAAGTTAAATAATAGTCAGTATTAAATAGGTAGTAACTATAGGGAGAATTTGAACTCAAGGTCTTTATAACTCTAACACTGGAGAAGTAGAATACCAGGTTTCTTATTTCATTAAAAAACTTGTTATTTAGTTAATTGGTGCTTCATTTACAACTCAGAGAATTACTAGCAGATGAAATGTTGAAGGTCAAGTAGCTTGAGTCAGATAATCTGGGTTCAAATATTGATTCTACCATTTAGTACCAGTGTAACCAGGTAGGAGAAAGTGTGAAAAAACAGAAAAAAAGGTGGCTAGGTGGTACAGTGAGTAGAGCACTGGCCCTGGATTCAGGATGACCTGAGTCAAATCTGGCCTTAGACACATAACACTTCCTAGCTGTGTTACCTTGGGCAAGTCATTTGTCTCCAATTGCCTTGCCTTCCCCCCTCCAAAAAGCAAAAAGAGAAAAAAGAAAGAAAAAGGAGAAAAAATATTGGGTTTGCTTTTACAGGACTTGTGCTCAAATCTGAGATCTGTTAATTACTAAGTGTGTGAATTTGACCTCAGCTTTCTCCTCTCTAAAGAGAGGATTGAATCAGATATCTTCTAAAGACTCTTCAAGCTCTAAATCTATGACCATAAATCCTTTTATCCTCTATTAAACTATGGTGTTGAAGAGGGATACATTAGATATAGTTTATAATCTTCTGGGACCAAACATCATGAACAGAGTTCTTCATAGTATGTATATGCAAACATAAGTCCAATAAATTAGAATCTAGACTTATAAAAACATTAGGTGACTTTCAAATTGCAAAATAATTTTAAGATTTATCAAAAGATTAGTCACCAGTTTCCTTTAAATTTGAACTCTCATAGTGGATTCAACATAGGACAACCATGTTTGCACACACGTTTTTTGGAGCACAGCCATCCCCTAAAGTGAGAGCTTCCTGTACAGAGCTTGGCTTGATGATTGTATCTGACTCGCTGCTGTGAGCTTCCATTAGGCAGAAAATAGGCTTGTGGAAAGTTGTGAAATTGGCAGCCTGGAGGGACCGAGTGAACCCCACTAGCTATTTCACCACAATGAAAAATCAGTCCAATTATTACTAGTTTAAAATACTTCTCCTGCATTTGGCTATACTCCTTACCAGATGCTGATTTGTAACTTTTAAAAGAGTGAAGTCTTCCTGTCTCTAAAAATATGTATAACTGACTCATGTCTAATTTTCTGGTCACCTCGATGTTTCATGATTTTTATGGGATAAGTGAATAATAGCCCACTAAAGTGATCCTCTGACACCTCATTGTGGAGCTATCAAAGAGTATGCCAATGGAATACAAGTCCTTACAGGTCCTAGCAAGCTCAAAAGCCTTCCAGTAAGGTCTTGGTGATGCACTGCATGTTGTCTGAAGACTTAGTCTAGTTTAATTCAAACATGCAAGATTGATCATTGGGTGATGAGTTATTCCCTCCTCATGTTTACTCTCACTTATAAAGCTATCTACTAAAGTTTAGTATACTTAATTGCTAATATTCATTGTCAAGAAAGACTACTATTCAAGATAAAGAATATGTCTTGCTCCTATTTCAGCATGCATTTGGAGGGACGTTAGAAAGAGGTTTATTCATCAATATGCATACCTGTGTCAGATAGTACATATGGATGAAGAGTTGTGCCCAGAATTAAATAAACAAAGCCTGATGGATTGATTTCAAGAAACTACGAAGTTTCTTTATTAATATTGTTTATCATAAAAGCCTAGGATCATTTTTCAGTACTATTAGTCTACTACTGTTTCTACATGGCAACAAGCCATGTAATTCTACTGCCCCTAAAGAATCAAAGATAAGATTTTTAAAAAATAGAAAAGGAGCAGTGCGTTATGAGCAATCTCAAACATAACCAATGATGAATCCTGAGGAAAGGAATGAAGGACATCAATCAAATAACCAATCAATAAATAAATATGTATTAAATGCATAACATATTGCCAGGAACTGTGTTAAGCGCAAGTCATATCCTGTAACCGGGGAATCTCTCAGACTTCTCTACTGGGTCTTATTTTCTTTCTGTATACAACTTCACTTGTTGATCTCATCAGTTACTATAGATTTAATACAAAAAACAAGCAAAATGCAAAGGAACACATAAAAGGCAAAAGACATACCTGCCCTCAAAGTACTTAAAATCTAGTGTAAGAGACAACATGCAAATAAATGGACAAAAAGCAAGCTATATGCAGAATAAATAGGAAATAATTTCCCTGACAATAGAACCTTTCCCCATCACAAAATCCTGGTCCTGCGACCCACTAAGTAATGACCCCCTTAGGACTTTAGCAGTATTGCTCCCACAGGAGCTGTATAGTTTTCCATTTGTGAGTTTGTAATGGAAAACCGGTCTGGCCCTAGGAATGATTGTAGTCCACCTTGTCCCCTCCTTTCCCATTTGTGATTTATATATATAATCTCTGTCTTCAATTCAGTAAGGTGGAATTCTGATCCGGAGAATTTTTGATTTGCAGTGAAACTAATTAATTGAACGGCTTCCTGATTGCTAGCACTTTGTGTCTGGCCTGTTAGACATCACTAGAAAGTACTAAAATGAAGAGAGATTGGAAAAGGCTTTGGGGGAAAGATGAAATTTTAGGTAAATGGTAAAGGAAGCCAGGAAAATTGGCAGGTAGAGTTGAGGAAAGTATTTCAGGCAAGGGGTGAAAATGTCCACAGCTGAGAAATGGAGTATTTTTTTTCATGGAATGGTTAAAAGGTCACCATCACTGGATCAAAAGCATATTCATTTTTTACTCTCAAAGAGGGCCAATCACATCACAAGGGTGATGTCTTAACTTGCACAAAGTCATCAGCCTAACTATCTCTTCTTTTGGTTTTAAGTAAGGCAGAGCTGCACAAAGTCAACAGTCTTACTATCTCTTCCAGAGTCATCAAAATCCAGTGGCAGGACAAAAGTCAAGATGATTGGTGATGGCCCAAGATGCCATGGACTAGAGTGGGGAAAGACTTGGGGCAGGCAGATTAATCACCAGATTATTACAATAGTCTTATAGTGCCTATTCAAGAGATGTTACAAAGGTGAATTGAAAGGATTTAGCAATGGATTGGATTTGGAGAGTGAGAGATAACCCTGAGTTTCCATCTATTATTATATTTGATTTTTTCATTAAACCGATGATGTCATTAATACATGTGTATGGATCCATATGTGTAAACATATGTGTGTGTTTATGTATGTATTTGCATATCCATTTTGCAGATGAGGAAACAAAGACCCAGAGAGGTAATGCTTTGTTCATAGTCAGTCTGTGTGGGAGGTGTGATTTCAACCTAGATATCCATTGACTCAAACTCTGCCTTCTTTCCAGGAGATTATATTTTCCCTTTCATAAGGTTTAGAACTAAAATTCATCTGCATTAAAGAAATATGTTTGATTTTATATGCATTTTAATGCATAGGAGCAAGGAGTCCTTGGAATACAAAGATGAAAAAAAAAGTTCCTGCTTTAAAGAAGAGTAAAATAAGATGCTGTGAATACAAGCAAGATTTTTGTTGCTTTTCTTTTGGAGTCCAGTTTGCCATGTTAAATTGTAAATATCTGAAGGATTAATCTCCTTTGAACCCTGGTAATTCATGGCTGTAGAACATTAGGTTTTGAGTCATGCAGGTTTTCACACCTTCTGGCTCTGAGCTGATCAGGTACTGAGTTTCTGGGTGCTATGGTGGGGGGGACTCATGCCTTTGGGTACTGAGCCAATCAGATGCCAAGTTTTGGTGCCATGCATATAGCTTCTCATGCCTTTATGTGCTGAACCAATCAGATTCCACAGGGGAAAAAAACTGTAGAGAGAGTGATGACAGGGTAAGTATGGAGAAGAAGAAGAAAAATAGGCATGAAGAAGAAAAATTAGTGTGAAGAGAAAAAATGATGAAGAAGAAAATGAGCCCAGAACCTTGGGAAAACTTAGCAGTAGAGACTTGCTAAGGAGTAGGAGAACTGGCTGAAGGGCAGAACCCCACCATGGGAACAATACTTGGCTTAAGAGCTATGATCAAGGAGCCTCCTGGCTGTGAAAGTGAATTGAGATAGGGGGGCTGATAATGTGTATAAATATTGTTGTTGCCCTGTTAGGCTTCGTTTTCCTAGAGACAAAAGATGGGGGCAGGAGCCCCTAGACCCTAGACCCTATTGTGCCTGGACTCAGGCAGGAGCAGGGAAATCTTGAAGTGTAGCAACCTCTTCTCTTGTGAGCTGAGACATGGAGCAGGAGTGTAGAGTTGCCTGTCTGTGAACCCAGGCCAGAGCCAGGAGTGGTTGGCCCAGAGACCTGCAGGAAGAGGAACCATGGGGCTTGGGACTTGGTCCCCGGGTCAAAATGAAAATTTTGCCACAAGGGAGAAGCAGTGAGTGCTTTCCTGCCACTTCCCCTCACCCCCATGATTTAGGACCCAACAGGTGGAGTTGGGAGGGAGGAGGTTTCATAATTCCCCTGGGAACCCACCCTGTTGGCTTTGTCACCCAGCAGACCCTCAGGACTTGGAATGGAGGGTTGGAGCAGCGTTAAGACTTAGATTCTTTGGCTCATTTGCACCTGAGAGTGCCACGTGGGAGCCAGTATGGAAAAGACACATCCCCAAGCAGCTTTTTAGGATTTGGACATTCTATTTTGATTAAAGAGATTGTAACCTACTGTGTTCTAGTGGTGGAGTATTCTCTGCTATGTGTTGTGGATGTGGGATGTGTTGTGCTAGGGAAGACTCTGGCCTGGGACCTCCTGATTGTATAAGAAATACTGGGTATAATGATATATGCTGTGTGCTGTGGTACTGCTAATAAACCGAATGATATGGTTTGTTTAAGGCCATGTGGCCACTTTAGTAATAAGCTGTTATACTGTTATCGATTGTGAATGCTTTAGTTGCTTGAATAAGGTTCAGTTTTGAAATAGAGTGTTCCTTATAACTTGCAATTAAGCCCTTAAAATTATTCACAGCAGCAGCCCTCAAGCATGCTGTGTTGATTGGCATTACAGACACGTGCAAAAAGTAAATAAGAATTACATAATGAATAAATGCAAAGTAATTTCTGGAGTCAGAGAAAACCTCTAACTGGGGGAACTGGTCAATATCTTTTACAGAAGGTAACAACTGACACATGGCTGCTAAATAAGCTAGGAATTCGAAGTGGTGGAGGACAGGAGGATGTATCATGAGGGCATGCAGAAGCACAAGTTCAAGAGTACTGAGTATGGAGGAACAATGTTTTGTCCAGGGAACAGTCAGGAAGCCAGCTAGATTAGGAGAGAAAGTGTGTGGGGGGAAATAGCTAAACATCATTATTAACTTACCAGAAAATCTTTCATTCTTTTTAATATCAGAGTACGAATACAGTTCACAAATGGGAACTTTTAGTTGAGGATGATTAGAGGTGTTTAAATATTACTGTGAACAATGAAATCATTATCCCTTTCTTAATTTCAGTTTTGAGTGATCCTTCAGAAGAAATCCATCCTTTTCTGTAATATGACATTTACAATGTGTTTTTGTTTGCAAAGCATTTTATATAAATTATCTTTTAGTAGTTATTTTTCTCTCCTTTCCCTTCTGCTCCCTTCCTCCCTTATTCTTCCTTCTTTCTATGTCCTCCCTTCCTTCCTCTCTGTCACTGTCGCTATATCTCTCTGCCTCTCTCTGTCCCTCTGTGTTTGTCTCTATTTCTCTTTCCCTCTTTCTATCCTTCTCTCTCACTTCCCTTTCCCTCTCCCTCTCCCTCCCTCTCTACTTGATTCTTGAAGGTTCAGTTCAGATTCTGTTTGCTGAGGAGAGGTACCTTAGCAAATTCTGCTAAACTTAATTTGAATGGGGGCATATCTACATTTGCATAGATTCAGGTTTTGGAGTGGCCCTAGAAATTTGCTTGATTTATTCTTGCTCTGGTAAAGGAAAACTTGCACAGTTGTCAATTTAATTTTAAAAATGCACATTTGGGAGTCAAAAAGAAAAAAAGCAATGCCATAACATTTTCATTAAAACACAAATGATCTTTCATGATGTGTAACAACTTGACAATTATTTAAGGAAACTGATGATTAATGATTTTTTTACATTAAGGTACTTTCACAAATTAGAGCCTTTTAGCCTAAGATACTGGAGCTAAATCCCACTCATTTACTTTGGCAAATAATAAATAAGGGGTACCACACGCCTGATACATCTATACTTAGAAAAACATACAAAGATTTTTTAAGAAAAGTATATTTCTTTTTTCATTACTATATGTGCATATATATATATATAAAGTATATACATATATGTATACATACCTATAGGTACATAATTATGCTTATAATTAGATATATAATATACATTATGCATGGCAAATGATATCATTTATCTTATATAGGTAAATGGGTTGATAGATCTATAGATATATATTTCAATGTATTTATCTGCTCCATCATGGTATTATGTAAAAGTATTTTAATCATGGACCAGCTTTAAACACTAAATTTTATACAAGTAATTAATCTTTCCTAGCTTCCATTTCCTCATTTCCAAAACTGAAATAAATATACACATCCCACCTGCATGGAAGTAATCTTAGTAAGGAAAAAAATATGTATTCAATACATATGAATGTGTGCATATATGTTCATACACATGCCTGTTTAACTGCAAAGTGCTACACATAAGATCTTATTATTTTATGCAAATAAGAATCCTATGTGATCAGAAAATCGTATTTTATCACATTTTTTCATATCCTTCTTCCTCAAAAGTCCATTGACATGGGGGCATGAAGGTGACCCTGGTTTCTTGACAGCTAGGTCAATCAAATTGAAGTTCTAGTAGGATGTATCAACTGTGGAAAGTGCAAAACTAGTGACAGGCTCTTTGTTCTCTCTAGGGATTGGTATAATTGAATAGAAATGTTAATTATCAGAATGTTAACGAAAAGGTGATGATTTTTTTTTTGGAATCTGTCTAGGCCAGAAATTTAAAAAACAAACAAAAAACAAGAGCCTAGCCCTTACTCCTTCATTGGCCCCATTCATTTATCTAATAACGGTGGTACAAGGATGGAAAAGTAAATAAATGATTGGAAGAATCACCATGTTATTAGTCCTTCTACAAAGGTAAATTTAATTATCCCTACTTAATATGTGGTCTCTGTCCATTGACCAATAAAAACAGTACTGGAGGAGATAAGCTTTTTCTATATTCATATAAGCTATAAATGAAACCAGAAGCAATTAGTAAATTGTAATTAAATGAAATTAGGACTCATAGTTTCCCCTCAAAGAGGTGAATGACAGAGTTGTTGAGTTGAATTTTAACATGTCAGTCAAACATTATTTCATTTCATTTCATGTGTCTAATGTGATATAGTATGGATTCCTTGCAGATATTGGTTGGATTCAATGGTCACTGATATCTCTTCCATTTATTAAATTCTGTAATTCTGCATCTTTGTCATCTTCCCATCCTAGTGCTTATGTTGATCATCAACAAACGCCACCATGAAGGTAAGCATATGCTATCAACCATTTTAGGAGATAAATTCTACTTACAAGTTTAAATTTAAATTTAAATCATCATATAGCTTGACACTCAATGATTTCAAAATTAAGGGAAGGACATAAAATTTTATGTTGTAAAATATAGTTTGAGATAATATTTTTGAGAGACCAAAATCTTATCAACTAATTAGAAGCCTCACATATTTATATCATAAACATTTTCTTCACGAAAAGAATTGGAAGGTATTGGAAGGTAAAATTACCAAAGAACAACATCACCCTTGAAATGCAATTGTTGAACTTAAAAAAGCAAGTAATTAGTAACTCTACTCATTTCAGAGAAAGATCTGTTGGAGTGATACTAGATCAGGGATAGGGAATCTGAGGCTTCAAGGCCACATGTGACCCTCTAGGTCAGTGGTTCTCAACCAGTGGGTTACGTTCGATTTGTAACAATGAAAATACATCCTGCATATCAGATATTTACATTACAATTCATAACAGTAGCAAAATTACAGTTAGTAATGAAAGTAGCAATGAAAATAATTTTATGGTTGAGGGTCACCACAACATGAGGAACTATATTAAAGGGTCATGGCATTAGGAAGGTTGAGAACCTCTACTCTTAGGTTCCCAAGTGTGGCCCTTTGACTAGATCCAAACATCACAGAACAAATCCCCATAATAAAATCATTTGTTCTGTAAAACTTGGACTCAGTCAAAAGGCTGAGCCCAAGGACCTAGAAGGTCACATGTGAACACAAGGTTGCAAGTTCCCCACCCCTGAGCTAGATCATTAACTAGTTAGAGAAGAGATCAAAACAAATAGCTGGGTAGAAGAAACAGCAAAACTGGAAAGACACTGTGTACAATTGAAGAAGTCAAACCCTGTGAATACAGAAACTCTAAATCATGAGGATGGATAAAAGTGAAGACCTTGATGCTCATCACCATTTCTTACTGAAGTTTATTAAACATATAAGAGCTACCACAAAGAAACCAAAACTATATATTCCTTGCCTATCTAAAATACTAGAGAGCCAATGACAACTTATTTTGGAATAGAGGAGAATGTGAATTGTCCTCAAAAAAGAAAGAATAGAACAGTAGTTAACAGGAAACCGAATCTCTGGAGAGTCAGATTGGACACCTACACATGTCTTTCTCTTAAAGAGTAATTAAAGATGAAAATGGCAGACAGGTAACACACTGTTGTGAATGGGACCACCTCTGCCAGTGGTTCCATCATGGTCACTAAGTTTAATGTTAATAGAGGAACAACCACATTTGGAATTTATCACCTCAGTATTTTTGGTACTGTGTGGAAACTTGGCAATGACAATTCTTACTTTCTGCAGGATAGGTCAGTAGTTGAGGCATGGGGTCATGAAAACGGGCACCTTGTGAGGTCTTGTCAGTGGAGTGATGTTGCTAAGATGGAATTAACAGGACTTTGTAAATGATTAGTTATAGGAGATAAGAGAGAGAGTAAGTAGTTGAGGATGACAGTTGAGTGGTGCCTTGTTGACTAGGAGGATAGCAGTGTCCTTGGCAGTAAAAGGCAAGTTAAGAGGAGTCAAGGGAATGATATTGAGTCGAGACACCCTCCTTGACATTGGCAAACATTTTATGTGGGCAGATCTCTTCTGATTTTATAGTCTGATTAACGTGGATATTCTTCAAATCATTTGAAAACTAAAACTTACCTTTGAGGTTACACAAAGAAGTATCTTCAAATGAAGATATATGCACACACACATCTATATCTATATCTACATCTACATCTACATCTACATCTATCTATATCTATATATATATATCTATATCTATTATCTACATCTATATCATCTATATCTATATCTATATCTATATCCATGTCTATGTCTATATCTATATCTATATTTGTATCTATATGAACAATGAGGTGTCTTTTCTGAGGAAAACTTTTGAGGCTACATTTGAATTTGTTGAGCCAAAAGCTTTCTCAAAGTTAACAACAAAGTAAAACGTTAATATTCTTCATTCTTCTGAGTCCATTTTGTTAATCTAAACATATGGTTTTCCAAAAATATTATGTGTAAAACAATTCCAGTTCCTTTATTATATTTTTACTGAGTATAATCTATGTGTAAATACGTCTTTCTCATGAAAATATTAAGGGAAATGTGAAGATAAATAGTGAGTTCAAATTCTGCCTCAGACACTATGTGACCCTGGAAAAGTCACTTAACCTCTGCCTCAGTTTCCTCAACTATATAATGGAGATAATAGTAGCATTTACCAAACAGAGTTGCTATAAGTATCAAATGAGATAGTATTTGTAAAAAGCACTTAGCACAGTGCTTGGCTCATAGTAGGAACTATATAAATGCCTATTCCTCTCTTCCCCTTCCTCCACATTGATCACCCTGTCTCAATTCTCTCCCCACTCTACTCCATCCTCCACTCAATTATTTGATTTTCCTAATGCCCAGGTCTGATTCTATCACCCTCTATTCAATAAACTTTAGTGGTTTCTTGTTAACTTTAGGACCAAATATATAAGCCTTGCTTGGTTTTTAAATTTCTTCAGAAACTTGCCCCTTCCTACATTGGCCTTCAAAAGACATTCCATGTCCCACCTCCAAATAACTTTCACTAGCTTTTCCTCCTCCCCACCCCAAGTCTCTCCCTCAACATCTGTGTCTCCTCTGTTCCTTGGCTTCCATTGAGTCTCAATTAAAATTATACCTTCTTCAAGAATGCTTCTCCAGGTCTATTTAATCTTATATTATTATCCTCAATCTATCTTCTATGCTGATTGCATGTCTCCCCTATTAGACTATAAGCTCCTTGAGAATGAGGACTGTTTTTTGTCAAGTTATCATTTCCCCAATGCTTAGCACAGTACTTGACACGTGTAGGTGCTTAACAAATGTCTGTTGACTGAATACCTGTGTGATTCCAATTTTTTTTAATAAAAGAAGGATGCCTTCTTAAATTTCCCAAATATTCCTATTTCTGGAATTATATCTATCAATTCACCAAGCTCCAAGCACTATAAAGTTTCCTAAATTAAATAAATTTAGCCAAATTGTCCCTTTGCCTTTAGTTAACATTGTATCAATGATATCAATAAAGACATTGACCGAGGCGGCTAGGTAAAGCACTGAATAGAGCACCAGCCCTGGAGTCAGGAAGACCTGAGTTCAAATCCAACCTCACACACTTGACACACTTACTAGCCATGTGACTTTGGGCAGGTCACTTAACCCCAAATGCCCTCCAAAAAGCAAATAAAAATAAAGCCATCGACACTGTTTATTAGATTTGCAGATAATAGAAAATGGATAGTTTCTGTTAGCAGACAAGATGACAGAAACAGTACTCAAAGTTATCTTAACAGAGTAAGTACGTGGTATTCCACTCAATCAGATGAAATTGGACAGGACCAATGTAGAGTATTATACTGGGGTTCAAAACTCAACTTCATAAGTACAAAAAGGTCCTTAACAGTTTATTTGAAAAAAATCCAGAGTGGGGTATTCTATTGCAAGCACAATATAAGTTATCCACATGACATAGCATCCAAGAAAACTCATTCAGTCTTAGGTTGTATTAAGAGGCCTACTGGGCAGGAGTAAAGAGTTGATAATAGTTTCTGACTGCCCTGATTAGACAATATTTGGAGTGTTGTTTTCATTTCTGGTCATCACACTTTAGGAAGGACATTGATAAACTGGCACATATCTAAAGGACAGAACCATATTGGTAAAGAACCTCAAATTTGTGTCAATATGAGAATTAGTCAAAAGAATTGGGATTATTGTTCTGGAGAGTACAGACACTGGGGAAGTGTATCTGTCATCTAATATTTAAATCTCTGACATGGAAGATAGATTAAACTTGTCTGGCTAACCACATGTGGAAATACTAGGAGGAACGGATAAAATTTTCAAAGAAGTAAGTTTAGGACTGATATAATAAAAAAAATCCTAATAATTACAGTTAAAGTAACCAAAAGGGTGATATAATGTTTATGGGGATAGTTGGTTACCTCTTCTTGGAGATTTTCAAACCAAGATTGAATAATGACCCATCAGCTCTGTTGTTGAAGGAATTCTCCATCAATTATGGATTGAACTCCATTATCTAAATCCCAGATTCTGTGATTCTTTATGATACTTGTGAAATGTACAAACAATAGATAGACATAGATCTAACTAATCACAATGAATAAAATGGAAGAAATGTGCACATTTCTCAGATTATGAGATTCAGCTGGATGCTCAGACCTTGGAAAGGGCAGACTAGTAAATATTTCCAGGAAACGTATATAGATGCCTAGAATCAATGATCAGGGAGACTGAGTTTCATTGCATTTGGAAAATCTTACAATGCCTTCAATGATCTCAAACTCCTCATTGCCACATAAATACAGGATTTTTAACACCAATTTTATTTCAGTTCTACAAAATAGCTGTGAAATCATGAAGCAACATTTTAGGAACATCAACCAACACGCATTTATGAAGTGTTTGCAGTGTGTCCTGGATTGTGTTAGACTCTGGAGATACAAAGACAAGGGGAAAACTGTCCTTTACCTTGCAGAACTTGTAGGAGAAGGTTCAAATTAAAGATGACACGAAGACTTCATAAAAGAAATGTGGTCTGTATAGATAGGTCTCAGTATATTACCAATTATGACATGCAGGAAATAATTAGAAGTCATCACCAAGGACTTGTATAAACAGAAAATGAGGTTGGCTGTTCAGTACACATGACAAATAATAGATGGACTGCCTCAATGTGTCCTGGTACTCATGAAATATTTGAAGTAATGAAATTTGGGGATAATCTACTATGGAGAAATTATGGCTAGATGTATATAAGAAAGACACAGAGATGGGGAGGTATAAATCCAAGCATGAGTAGTTTTCTAGAAGAATGCTCCTGTGAATAGCTTTCAAGGTTCTGATTACATAGTATAGTGAATACTCTATTTATTCAATAACAAATCAGAGCAAACCATTCACAGAAAATCAAGGTACTGCATTCAGAATGTTACAACTTTTCACAGAAAATCCAAATATGGCATTCACAACAACTTATCACTAAAATGGCCACATAAATTTCACCAAAGTAGTCACATAGTTTCAAACAAAGTACAATCATTTAGTCAATCAATCACTTAATAACTCAATCATTCAGTCATAAAGTACAAAAGGTCAAATTCCTCCACCCGTAGGGCAAACTAAATTACAAATCAGTCACTATTCAGTCTTCAGTACTCTACTACTCAGTACCTTCTTAAGGGGTAGTGGGGAATACACAAGCCATCCACCCCTAGGTCACTAGTAAATTACAATTTCAATTACTACTCAGTACCCACTGAGAGGTCTTTTCATCTTAACTCGGGGCAGGCAGCTCCTACCTGAAGCCACTAAACTGTAACTTGGGTCCAAAGGCAGACAGCTCCCAGCTCCTCATCCAGCTCTCTCTGCAATTACTGTTCCACACTGAAGCTCACAATGTCCAGTGAACCTTAAATCCTTCTGTCTTTATTCCTTGGAAGTCAAGGCTTAACAAAGCCACAAACAAGTGACACTACAGTCATGCTTCCTCTGGCAGCTCCAGCTGGCCCTCGGAAATCCTCAGCAGCTCCTTGGCAACTCCTCAGCAGCCCCCTAGAAGTCCTCAGCAGCTCCTCAGCAGAATTTCCCAGAAGAAAAGCCCTAGCAGAAGCTCTGTTTTCAAAATCAAAATCACTCTCTGCCATTCTCAAAATCAAAATCACTTTCTCCATGGAAGTTCCAGTCCAGCAGCAGCAGAAGCCCAGGCTTCAGGTGCTCATCTCAAGAAGTTCTTCAAGAAATTCTGCAAGAAATTCTGACTTTTTTCGGCTGGGGCTTTTCCTTATATACAGTATTGCTCCTCCCTGTTCAGTCGCTTCCTGTTACATCAGCAACAGGGGTTCATACCTTCTGTTTCTTTAACAGAGGCTTAATTTGAAACTAGGTGCTAAGTGCCTCTTAGATTAACAAAACAAAGGGATCTTCAAATCTCATTGCTATTACAGGAGGATATTAATGACTGGCAGCTAACAGTCAAACCAGGACAGAGGATTGAGTCCATAGCATAATTAATAGATATCCCTAAACTTCAAGGAATATACTATAATCCTGAAAAGCAGATACAAGTAACTTACATAACAGGAGTGCATGCCTCTTGAGTAGTGATAAAATTAAGTGACTTTCACAAGTATCCCCAGATAGTAAGTGTTAGAGTACATATCTGTGATCTCTGCATCTTTACATTCTATTATGGTGTCAATCTGGTTCTTTTCTTCATGCTTTTCATGTTACGCTTTGCACCCAACTTTATTTTTTACTTGTCTTATCTCACCCCTATAATAATGACAGAAAGGCAACAAGGAAGGTTTTTTACCAGCTAAACTGTCCCACTAAATTTGAATGGTGGGGGTTTTATTGCTACTAATGGATTCACACAATATTGATGGGAATGTAGCCCAGGAGTGTGAAGAACTCCTTCAGTCAGTCAACTGATGAAGACTTAAGTGCTTATATTGTGCCAGGCATTGTGGTTTTTTTTTCTGACTTGAATTTACTGGCTACCAAGACAGAATATTGGAAATATCTAGTAACAGGTCATTGCTGTCTTAGAAAACAGACCATGATATAGTCCCAGACACAGAGAATAAAAGAAAAAGTTGTAATCCTTGTATGGATGTACACTGCTGGCTTTTGTTATATTAGTACCCATAAGAGCTGGCAGCTTGCCATTATCAAAAAGAGACTTTCTGGTCTTCTCTCAAGGCTTTCTTTCTGGATGTCTCTACTCCATTCCTCCTAATTTTGGATGGTGATCCTCATCTCTCTTCCTCTGGAAACTTGAAGCCCACCCCCTTGATCTCATGTCTGTGATAGGTGAGTTTTTGCCTTCTCTTTTGGTTCTCAGGCCTCCATACCATTCTTCTGCCATATGCTCATGATGCTCTCAACCCCAACCTTTTCTAGAACCCATTCTGTGTTGTATTTCCCCATTAGAAATATGTTTCTTGAGGGAAGGAACTGCCTTGCTTTTTTTGTATATAATACACAGAACTCAGCCCAGAGCATGGCACATAGAAAGTGCCTAATAAATTAATAAATGTGCTCTGTCTCTGTTTCTCTCTCTCTCTCTGTTTCTCTCTCTCTCTCTCTCTGTTTCTCTCTCTCTCTCTCTCTCTCTCTCACTCTCCTTCCCTCTTTCTTTCCCTCCCTCCAAATAAAACTTTAGAAAAATATATTTTTATAAGATTAAATGCCCATGTAAAAATTCTAAAAGTCCAAGAGGAAGCTGATGAAAATCAAAGGCAGAATACTCTCTAAAATAATAAATAAACTTAGAAACAATTGTGAAGGAAAAAAATAGATGTAAAAATAACTAACATGATTTAAAAAGAGTAAACCAAATAACCAGAATCAAAAATAAAAGGGATAATTCACAACAAATGAAATGGTAAAAAGAATCATGCTGTTCAATAATATGTCCGTATGGACATTTACAAAAATATAAAAATCTCAGAACAAGAAATAGATCATTGAAATAATCCAATTTCAGGGTGTTGGGGAGGGGGGATGAGCAAGCCTCAATGAATAAGTTCCCAAAAGGGGCAGGAGAAATTCCTGGGACCACAGACATGTATAAATGCATTCTCTCTAATACAAAAAAAAATAGTTCCAATATTATATGAACTGAAAAAAAAGTAAAACAAGGAATGCAACATAATTACTTTAAGGATACAAATATAATCTTGAAACCTAGTCAGAAAGTGTCAAAATGAATAAAGAAAAACATAGAGCAATACCATTTATAAACATTGGTGCAAAAATGTTTAAAATAACATTAGCAAATAAACCATAATAACATAGAATTAAGATTACACACAATGACCAGGATAGATTCATATGTCATCACACTAGTAACAATTTTGCCTGACTTTGTGTATTTGTTACAAATATTGGATTTTTCTTTCTTTTTTGTCCAAAAGAGGGACACAGGTGGGAAGCAGCAAAAACAGATTTATCTTCATTAAAAACAAAACTAATTTTAAAGCAAATTTGTTTCAATGCTAAGCTTAACAAATACTAAATAAAATGGGCATTTCCCTACACATAGGAGAGTAGGAACAGATGATTACACATGAAAATGTGGATCTCTCTGTCATATAATTTGCTTTTCTTTTTAATTATATAATTAAGTCAAAAGAAAATTTCCATGGCTCCCTGGTTTTTATATATTTTGGCCTTCCTTTTGTCCAAATCTGTTTTTAATAACTTTAAAAATGTCTCAATGACCCTCTTTTTTTCCTTTCCTTTTTCTTCATCCTTTTCTTTCTACTCTATTGCTATTCCCTCTTATTCCCCATAGGGGACAGAAAGGAAAAAAGAAAAATGAAGAACAAAACTCTTATAATAAATATACATGCTAAAATCAGACAAATTCCAATATCCCCACTATATAAAAGTCTATTTATTATTCTGTACCTTCAGCCTACCATCTTTCTATTAAGAGGTGGCTAGAGCATTTTATCATTGTTCTTCTGGTGTTAGGGTTTGACATTGTGTTGGTTGGGATTCTCAAGTCTTTCAAAGTTATTTTTCCATATAATATTATTTTAAAACTGTCTCCAACTTTTAGTCACTTTTCTATACATTAGTTCAGACAAACCATTTCAGGTGTTGTTGAACCCATTCCAATAAGATTATCCAATAAGATACCTACCTGTATATATTGTGTATATATTTATTTACAAGTTGTCTTTCCCTACTCCCAACCCCTCTCAAAAGTAAAAACCTACAGTGTAGAGATTGGTTTTGCCTTTTTTGGGGGGTATCTCTAGTGTTTAACGCAGAACTTGGCATATCATAAGCACTTAATGAATATTTGTTGATTTATTACTGACTTGAGTCTTTCCCAAGGTCACCCACATGGTAAGTAGCAAAGCCATTACTGAGACTCAGGTCTTCTGATTCCAATCCATCCATAGTGCCTTTCTAAAGTAAAGGTCCTGATGGATTAACTCAGTGAGTTTCCCATCTAAATACACCATAATCTGGGTGATATCCTTTATCCACTTGGGTTGTGTTTTTTGTGTTTGCTGTATTGCCATTTTCCTGTGTGGATTAATGGGCTGACCTCACTGTCAGTTTCACTGAAGAGCCCTGGGATGTTTCAGGCCTCCATACCATTAGCATTTCAGTCTTTAAGAGGTTTATTATGGAAGAATTGGGCCTAGAGAGTGAAAAATCAGTGTTCTTTTTCCAAAACACAGAAGTAAGGACTTAAAGGATAAATTAATTTACTTGGTATCAGTAGCATCAGTCAACTAAAATTTCCTTGACTATATGGAAAGTTGTTTGTTTAATAGTCCCCAACTAAAATCCTTCATCATCCAGTCATAGTAGCTCTTAACAAATGTAGAGAAAGGGGGAATGCATTTTGATTTATTTAAGAGCCATTTTTCACTTGTGGCCTCTAAGACTAGAATTTAACTCAAGTCATTTTAGGTTGAGGACCATTTTCTCTGGCTGGCAGAAACATGACATCCTGGTTCCAAAGAGAAATGCCGAAAACGCCAGAAAAGCCACTTTCTGAATTCTGAGCTTTGGAAAAACTAATGGCATCGATTCTCTGGAGGATGCCAGTGCCAATGCAGGATCACTGGAGGAAAGAGTTCTGGGAAAAGTCGAGAACCCATTAGACACTGTGATAAATAGGACAGTTGGCAGAAAGTTTTCATTTCATTTCAATAAAGAAAGGACCTTTCAACTTTTAATTCTAGAAATATTTAAGGCTAAGGTCATGGCCTAAATATAGTAGACACAGAGAAGGAAATGTATCTTTACAAAGTCAGGTAGTAAACTTCGTCCTACCTACTATTTCTCCTGCAATGATAATAATATTGATGCTGATAATAACCATTATATACTGCTTTAAAATTTGAAAAGAGTTTTGTATAACCACTTGAATAACATAACTCTAGGACTGAGTGACAATTATTACTCCCATTTTACAGATGAGAAAACAGGAAAAAAGAATGTTAAGTGACTTCCAGGGTCAAAGAGTTAGTGTCTGAGGTAGAATTTAAATTCAAGTCTTCATTCCTCCAAGTTTTTCTTTCTATCAGATAAGCTGCCTCCTAATTTTTTTTTCATTTTTTCACAGTTCCATTTAAAGTCAACTCTTTCTAGCACATCTGCCTATAAAGCAGATCATGAAAACTACTTGATGGATCGCTAAAAGCGTCCGGAAAGTTTACCATCTGAAGGATAAGGTGTGGGTTTCTGTGAAGCAAGGGGTAGTGAAGGTGATCAAAGTTGGTAGAAAGAAGATTTACAAACATCACTATAACACGAAATAGAGTATAAGTTATCAAATGGCCCAACTTGCATAATCTTTTGCAAATCTTAAAGCTCTCTATAAGTATCTGCCTTTATAAATGAAAAGGAGAGGTTTAATTGCTGAGAGTTATCCAGGGAGGGAGAGATCAGGTGAAATTGTAGGAATCAGAGAGAGTTTTATAGAAAATGTATCATGGAAGCTTCTCTTGAAAGATGTGTAGGAATCAAACGGGCAATTCTTAGTGGTCAAAAGAGGAGGATACTTGAATGAATAAATATATGAAAAATAATTTCACATAATGTAGGACTATTAAGTACTTTTCATAGATAAGACACCACTTTGGTCAATTTTCTGGATAAAATTTTTAAAAACCCCAAAGTTCAGTTTATCCAATAGGCTCCCAGGCCTGTTATATAAACTGGATTATACGTGATTTATCTTTGGACCACTTAAACTTGGGTATAATCTGCTTTCATTGGACTTTAAAAGAATGTAAGGAAAAAAAATTGAAAAAAGATGTAACCATGATATTGGGAAGCATAAGGATGCATTCAACAGAGAAGTTGGAAACAATGAAGTTATTACATAATTTATGTGAACTATGGATAATAAAAGCTGGAAGAGACTTGAGAACACCTAATTCACTGTCCTCGCTTTAGAATAATAGAATCTGAATCCCCAAAATGAGCGGTGACTTACACATGGCTGAACAGCAAGATCACAGCAAAGCCAGGTCTAGAATTTAGGCATCCTTACTCTTAGGCCAAGACTTCTCCCTACACAAGGATGTCCTGTATTTAGCCCTGGATCAGCTTTGCAAAGATTTTTAAACTAATAACAATCCAATCAGGAAAACATTTAGGTTGTTGTTGTTCTGTCATTTTTCAGTCGTGTCTGACTCTCCATGACATTATATTTTTTAATACTTGAGTGATTTGCCATTTCTTCCTCCAGTTGATGTTACAAATAAGGAAACTGAGCCAAGGTTACATGACTTGCCCAGAGTCACACAACTAGTTAATGTCTGAAGCCAGATTGGAACTCAGGAAGGTGAATTTTCCTGACTCTGGGCCTGGTGCCGTATCTACTGAACCACCCAGCTGTTCACTAAACATTTATCAGGTACCTCCTATCTGCAAAATACTGTGTTAGACATTGTTAATGTATTGACAAAATAAAAGGTATGTTCTTCAAGGAAATTCCAATCCAATACTGCATAAGGACAGGAATCAGGAAAGCCTTCAGTCACTGAACTCTCTAAATCTCACCTTCTCATCTATAAAATAGAGATGATTGCTACTAATTTATAAGATTCTTCTGAGAATTAAATGAAATAATATATGTAAAAGACTTTGCAAGCTAGTGTTATGTATATAACATACATTATTTTATTTTATTCTATGTATATAAATATAACATTATTGTTCAATATACCTTATTTATATGCATAAATTTATATATTATATATACAATTATTATGTACAACATGCCTTATTTGATTTGTATAGATACACATTATTTATACACACAAATACATTATAAGAGCCAGTATGCAAATGTAAAGAAGTTATATGAGAAATGTGACATGATGTAAACAATCAAGTTTTTGTATACACTAGAATAGCATATGAATAATAATATTACTTTCTCCATAATATGGGACTACTTTTTTATTTTTTCCCCAAGGATATTATGACTGTCACTAACAATAATAAAAAAAAATAATAAATTACACTCAAACTTTGTTCTAATGACCTTATATTTGCGGGAAAAAAAACCCTTTACTTTGGTAGGAAATTCCATTTCAGATATGAGATTCTGTTTTTTACCTTGGAACTCAGCAAATTTGACAATTTTGAAATTGCCGCAATACGGGTTTACTTACATACCCGGTGGGAGGTCTGTATGAGAACAGCACATGCTTCCTAGTAAATTAGAGAAGGATTACAGTTATACAAAGATGGGTTTTCATACAAAACCATATAAAAGTTTATGGTCAGAGGAAATTTTGCCATGTCAGAAGGTACCATTACAAAACATGCTTGATGTCAACCACAGGACAGATGCTGCTAGAGCTGGTTGTTTTTCTCAGTGTTTTCATTCAAGGTTATTGGAACGTATTTCAAAGATGGAGTCCACCCCCTACTTCTACTTCTGGGGAATAGGAAAAGAAGATGAAGAGGAAATACATTTAGAGCAGAAGGAGATGGTAAAATTCCAGTCTTGAAAGAGGCCCAATTTGTAAAATTAGTGATTTAAAGATCAAAGAAGTTATGAATTTGGGGCCCTTTTGGAAAGCCTAAGAAGAATGGATGAAGCAATGGTCTAATGAGAAAACACCAGTTCAGGTCCTGGTTGTGCTGAAAAATAACTCAACTTCATGATTTTGGGCAAGACATTTAGTCACTTTGAGTCTCAGTTTTTGTTTGTTTTGATTTGGTTTGGTTGGATATTTCCCCCTGTGTAGACTAGAGATAAAAACACTTAAATTTCTACCTCACAGTGGTTTAATTACCAAGTGCTACAAAAATGTCAGCCATTATGGTTCTGATTACTGTTGTTTCTGGTAGACACAACCATAGCCATAAATTCTACTGTGGTTGCATTTCTGAGGTAATTCTATATTTGTAATCTATTCTTGTAGTTTTCTGGGTGTTCTTTCAGATGAACAATAGGAATAGAAAGTGCATACACACACACACACACACACACATACACACACACACGCACACCTATATACACATCAAATTAATGAGCATCATGAGCCAGTATAACTATATAGTGATAAAATCACATTTTATATAGTTAAATATTTGTATATGTATGTGTATATATGTATAGTATACATTACACGTGTATACATTTACATATATCTAGATAGATAGAGAGAGAGAGAGAGAGAGAGAGAGATGTAAAGAGAGAGAGAATAATTTTTGAACAGTAATCACTAAGAGCAAAGTTCCAAAAGAAAGAGAGAGAGTTCATGCTTTCAAGGAGCTCATATATTAATTGGAGAAAACAACATGGATAAGTGGGTTATAGAGGCATTAGCCTGTGACTACAAGATACAGCACAAAATTCTGGAGGACTCAGTGGTAAGATGTTATGGGAATCTGAAGATCTTTTCTGCCACTAGGCCCTTTGATAGGCTTAAGTGGCTCTGAGAACCTTCCCAGATTTGAAAGTAAACTCTGCACCCTAATAGGCTGAATGTGGTCACATGGAGCCTGTGGCAGGAGGCTTGTTCTTCAGGAATGCCAGTGCCTTATTACTTTGTGATTGGGTCAAAAGGGCTGTGACATTCTCCAGTCCAGGAGAAGGCTATATATACACCCTGATGTGAGGTTTTGGTCTGGGCCTCACTTTGAGAAGAGTTGCCTGATATGGCCAGACCAGACTCTGGGAAGCCATTGAGCCCTGGGGCTTTGAAAAACCCAGATGTTGGTGCTTCCCTCTCTGGTAACTGACTAGGTATGGATGTGATGGTCAGATGGTTGGAAGCCCATCTGCTGCTCTGTTTCTTGGTCTTCTTGTTACTTCTGCTTGTACCTTGTGTTTCTATTCCCTAAAGTTCAGGGTGCTGACTTTTTCCCCTGAACTAGGTAAATGATATATGTTTG
>CM053599.1:62794510-62845247 GCA_028646575.1 Pseudocheirus occidentalis
CATTGGCCTTCTCAGCCTCTTTTGCCATTTGAGTTAATCTATTTTTTTAAAGTGTTGTTTCCTTCAGTCAGGTTGTTGATTCTCTTTTCACGATTTTCTCACATGATTCTCATTTCTCTTCCCAATTTTTCCTCCACTTCTCTTATTTGTTTTTCAAAGTCCATTTTCAATTGATCTATAGCTTCTAGGCATTCTTCAAGTGTCTTCGAAGCATTTGGTGTGGGAGTTCTGACTGTGTGGTCTTCTTCCCGTTGCATGCTTTGATTCTAGAGTTTTATTGCTGTTCTTATTTTGTTTCCTTTTTCTCATGTTGGCCAGTCAATTAATTTGTTGGGGTTTTTAGCTTTGTGGAACTCTGCTTCCAGGGGGGGAAAGCTCTGTTCCAAATTTCTGGGGTTTTCCCAGCTGCTGGAGCTACTGGGGGGGGTGTTGCAGGCCCCCCCAAGCTTTGGCTTGCTGAGAGCACACCCTAGGACCACCACCCAAGACCACGATCAGGATCCTGGCTGCTCAGGCAAGAGCACTTGGCCCTGATCAATTGACTCAACCCCCCTGCAGGGTCCACAGGCCAGGAGCTCTGAAGCAGCCCAGTGGCGGCAGCTGCCAGTTACAGTACTTCCTGCCCTTCCCCCACTGCTTCTTTGCCCTGAGTGTAGATTGGCTGTACTGCTTTTCCTCCCCTGAAATTCGTTTCAAAGCTTCACTTTCACTGACCTTTCTTTAATTCTTGTTTTTCACACCTTGATAGCTGTGAAGATTCCTCCAGGTGCTATAGATCTGCTCCCTGGGGTAGACTCACACTCTGGCTTGGGAGGCTTGGCTCCTCCCAACTGTCCTGGGGCTTGGCCATGGTTTTGGTTTCAGGCTGGGCCCTTGGCTCCCGGCCTGCATGATGAGCCCCTCCTACCGAGCTGTCTTTCTCTAATCCTTGTTTTTCATGCCTTGGTAGATGTGGAGTTGCTGGAGACGCTATAGATCTCTCTTGTAGACCAACTGCAGCTAGGCTGGGCTCTTCCTGACTGCCCTGGGGCCTGGCCACATTTCGGTTTGCCTCAGATCCTGTTCTGCCCAGTGAGTTCCTCCTGCCAAGCTGCCTTCAGCGAGAGATGTGTTTTCTGTATTTTTGTGAGTTTGAGAGCCTTAGAATTTGTTTAGGGTCATGTTTTATGGGTGTTTAGGGTGGCTGTGTGGGAGCTGTGCAACTTTGCTGCTTCTACACTGCCATCTTGGCTCTGCCCCCCCCCTTTCCAGTATTCTAGAAAGAACAAGGCAGAACAGATGACCCAAAGATAGTATAAATTTATATGATTTGCAATGATAAGTTCAAAGTAAGCTGTGCAATGTACATTATAGTTTTCATTTAATAGGTTTACTTTTAAAAATAAATTTTATTAATATTTTTTGTTTCTTACATCATCATATCATCTCCTTTGATCCTCCTTGTACCCCTTCCAGTGGGTAACCCAATATGACAAATAGTATTTTATGGAGAGGGAGAAGCAAAACATCAGCACCCAATACATGTACAATATATAACATCTGTGGTCCTCCCAACTGAGAGAAGGGGAAGTTTGGGAATGTCCTTTCATATCTCTTCATTTGAGTCCCCTTGATTTTATACTTTTGTTACATTTACCTTTGATCTTTTTGATATGTTGTTCTTTTCACTCACGTTGTTATAGTTCCTGTGCTTTGTTTTCTTAGCTCTGCTTACTTCACTCTGTTTCAGTTCATATAAATCTTTCCATGTTTCTACAGTGTCATCATACATATCATTTCTTAGTATACAGTAATATTCCATTACATGCATTTACCACAATTTGTTAAGCCATTCCCCAAATGATGGACATACACTTCATTTCCAATTCTTAATTATAACAAAAAGGGCTCCTATATCATGTTGTACAATAATAGGGGACTTCTATTTTTTTTCAATATCTTCCTTGGGTATAAGGTCAATAATGGAATCCCTTGTTCAAAAAGTTATAAATATTTTCATCACTTTGTTCACAAAATTCCAAACTATGTCCTAAAATGGTTGTACCATTTCACAATTCCACCAAAAATGTATTAGTGTGTCTATCTTTTTATAAGTGCTCCAAAATCAACTGTTGCCATTTTGAGGTATTTTTGACAGTTTGCAGGGTATAGGGTAAAACCTTAGTATTATTTTGATTTGTATTTTCCTTATTATTAGTGATTTGGATAATTTTTCATGTGTTTGTGAATACTTTACCATTCTTTAAGAATTGTTTAATATCCTTTGACCATTTATCTATTAACTGTTATATACATAAACATTTATGTATGTATATATGTGTGTGTGTGTGTGTGTGTATCTATACACACACACACACACACACACACACCCCAAAGCCTTAAAGGAATTTGACACAAAATTTTTTTCCCATTTGATCACTTCCCTTTTTATCCTAAATATATTAATATTGTTTGTGTAGGAGCTCTTAATTTTCGAGTATCCTCTTTACTATAAACACAGTATTACATTCTGTTAGTTATATTGCTTTATTTTTTTAATGTTGCCTTTTATTACTTTTTCTCTCCTGCTTTTATATGGCGATATATATATATATTTTAGTCCTCTATTTTTCTTCAGTCAAATGTATTTCCCCTTCTTCTCCTCCACAATCCTGTTCCTAAAGTTTTGAATTTTTGTGCCCCTTTGCAAAAAAGATCTTTTTCACACTCTTCATATCCACCTTCATTTTCTGGTTATTATAGAACCCTATTGTTTGAACCTTGTCATTTTCTGGTCACTTTCTTTTCTTGATATTTTTTATGCAAATAAAACTTCCAAGGTATACATTCCAGGGTCTCCTCTCTAGGTACATTCTTCCATTGAGTAGGGCTTGCTTCCTGGATTACCCCCTTTCCATTGTGCCTTACTTCTAATGCCTATTATTGCAGGTGTCAGATGCTGCCCCATATCATGGCAATTCCCCTACCGTGTGACCCTAATAATTTAACCCATTATTGAGTTATAACTTCTTTTTGTAGACCTTTTTATCCCTTAATATTTGCCTGTAAATCTCCCTGTGTCCATTCTCTCCCACTCTCTAGGTGCCTGTTGCTTCAGGATTCCAATTCCCCCTCTCACCCAGGACAAGTAGACTTTTTATGTACTAAATTCCCTATGCCTCATCTCCCTTCATTAACTCTATTTAACCATAATAGAATTCCTCAATGTAACTCCCTCCAACTTCCCAAGTAAGACCTACCCTTTTCATTCTTTCCCCCTCTCTATCTTACCCACTTCATTTTTGGTTCTACTTTTTGACGATTCCCCAGAGATCACTTTCCCTCCATTGATAGCCCTTGAATTGACACTGACACATAGGCTGTCCTTTCTATCCTCCCTCTACCCTCTCTTCCTTCTATGTACCCTTTCATGTTGTAAAAAGAAACATTAACCTATAGGCAGAATGTCATCAGGTTCTATCCATAATGTTCCCAAATGTTTCTTCACTGTTATGTTTATTGAACATTTACCTTCACTCCTATCTCCTTGTGTGCAGTTAAGAAAGAAGTCTCTTACTGGTCTTTCTGCTTTCACTCTGTAACTCTTACTGCCCTTGCTGTTCCATGGATTTATTTCTTCTACATTTCTGTTGTTTTCAGTGTTCATGTTCAAGAAGCAGATCATCTCTTTTATTCTGGTTTTCTTCCTGCAAATATCTCAAACTGTTCTTTATTACTAAATGTCCATACTTTGCCCAATACAGTTAAGGTCAGTTTTGCAAGCTAGATCACCTTGGACTGCATCCTGAACTCAATGACTCCTTGGAAATTATCATTCCATTCCCTTTTCCTTTTTTCTATTGGGTACAGAATAGTCTTCCATCATTTGAATATTTTTTTCTTTGTATTTGAAAACTTGCTTTTTCAGGTGACTTGTAGAACTTTTTTTTTCTAAATTAAACAGTTAAAGTTAACCATTTTGTGTATTTAGTTTTTTGTTTTGTTTTTCCTGAAGGAAATCTGTGATATCTTTCCATTGGAATTTCATTTTCTATGTTTAGAAGTTTCAGGCAACTCCTTTCTATTATTCCCTTCATCATGGTGTTAAGACTCTGTCCTCTTGTGTTCTTCTGCAGGACTTATAATCCTTAGTTTGTCTCTGTGCATCCTGTTTTCAAATTCAGTATGTTTTGTTTGCATAGTTTCTTTAAATGTTGTGGGGTTTTTTGCTTCACTTCTGTGTATTTCTATTCCCAAATTGTTTTTCTCTCTTTTATTTCTTTGGCAAAGTTTGCCATTGCAGATTCAAGTTTTGTTTTCCTTCCCCTCCCCCCCATTCTGTCATTATTTTTTCTGTGCAGAGCACAAATTCTCATTTCAATTTTAAAATATTCAGGAATAGCATTTGGTGATTTCATATTCTCAAATTCCACAGGGTCCTCTGTCTCATCAAGTGTTGGTTCTGTTAGAGGTCTGAACTCATTATTGGATCTGAAAGCCTTATTTCTTTCTGCTGTTACATTTGGGGGGGTGGTTGGTTTTACTGTTGATTTGTCTGCATATTGAATATCTTTGAATTTTCTTCCTGAAATCATTGGTACTTTTAGTGTTCTCCTCTTTCCTCCCTCCCTCCCTCCCCCCACCCCCATCCCTGCATTTTCCTTACTTGCTCATTTTGCTTACTTCCTCATTCCCTCCCCTTTGATTGTGATTTCCTTGGGGCTTGGATTTTTAAAACATCTCAACTTCCTCCCACAGTGGGAAATTCATGGTTCACCAGCCTAGGTTTTTGTACCAACTACCTTTTGGATGGGCAGAACTGACCTGAGCTGGATACTGTGCTCTTTCCCTCAGTCATAGGTGACAGCTGCATAGCTTCCATATATGTGGTGTTCCATCCTTATCATCTCTCCCAATACCTCTGTTACTCAGTTCTCTGGTCCCTAGAACTAGCAGTTGAGAACCTGTTGTCCCCAGAAGTAACAGTTCAGTTTTGCAGCACTGATGGTTCCAGATTGCAGCCCCTAGACATACTTTTGTTCCTGAAGGGCTATGGCCAAACTGACTACAATGTCCAAACAAACTTCTACAGCCTGGAGCTGGGATCTGCATGGCACAGAAAAGAAGTAAGGGGGACCATGGCACAGGGTTGAGTTTGCCATAAGCCTGTGTGTTTTCCTTAGATCTGCTCGTTGTCTTGTAATCAGTGGCAATGGGAAGAGGTAGAGGAATAAATAAGAGTCAGTCCGTGTTGTTGCTGTTTTGTAAACTTTCTTTTAGATCCTGGTTATTTTAGACCATAGAAACAGCTGAAGTTCCTTTATCTTTGGTGCACGATTTCTGTTTTGGAGAGGTTTGAGAGCTCATGAGGATTGGAGAAAATAATTTATCCACCATCTTGTTGCTCATGTGATCTACTTCATTTAAAAGACTTATAAAATGATTGCTATGGAATGTAACTTTAAGAACAGAAAAAAGAAAGGATTTTGATATCCAGTATTGGGCTAGCCTAGCATCAAAGATGCAATTGCTCTAAAAATTGTGGTACCTTCAAGATAGAATGTGTCTGAAAAACTGTTTTGGTCTGTTTTTTGTAAGTGACCACATCCCAGCTGTACGCCTACAGTCAAATCCATTGAAGTCATTTGTCCTCCAGAAACACCCTCAGAAATGACACCTCTGCTGTCATTGGAAAGCTAGCAATATCAGGAGTTCAGAAACTGAGCTGCAGTTTTAGATCCCCTCCTAATTAAACATGTGGTGTTCAGCAGACTACTGAAATTGTTTGCCTCAATTTTCTTTGCCTATAAAAAGTTGGAGGGAAAACTATTATGGCCCATTCCTTCTATTGGCCCTCAGCTAGGAATTGTTATATAGAATACTTTCTGCTCTGAAAAACATATCCTTCACATAGCATACAATGAGAACAACAATAGCAACATATGAGATTTTAAGGCATTCTGGCCCTCATATTAGATCCAAAATTTCATGAGAATGAAGATATTCTTGGGAAAACAGTTTCTCTCCAGCTGGATTATTTCATGGGCTGTATTTCATTGAGGTATGAGGTGATTGAGTTAGAGATGACTTGCTGAATCATAAATTTTATGTTTCCTGTACAAGGGGCAGGAATAAAATAAGAGGGGGTGGTGGTGGATGGATCTTGTGTTGTTGTTGTTGTTGTTTTCATCTAGTGTCCAAGACTCAAGCAGATCTCTGGGAGCAGTAAATTCCTTAGCTGTGGGTCATTAATTCACTGAGAATATTTTCTTCAGTTTGGAATAAGCCATTTTACATAACAGTTACTTGCATGGCAACTCCAAGCATAATATGGATATTCCAGTGGATGGTCATTCATTAATTCAAGGACCAGAAAGAGACAATGAGACCTTGAGTTAGCAAGATGCCTACAGGACAGTCTTGTGGCTTCTTTCTCTTGGAATCTCCTCTTTTTTCCTTTCTGGTTCTCCAATACAGACAATGAGAGAACACCATTATCCACTCCCAGTCGTGAAGCATTTGCATTCTACATAGCACTTAAGGTTTCATGTAGCTCTTATTCTTTGGTTTTGTTTTGTAAACAGCTTCTCATTGTTTAACCAGTAGCCTGCTTATTTCCTAGATGATTCTGAGCTCAGAACTGACACCATGATCCACAGAAATCCCTTTTTAACCATTTTCAGGCTTTCTTCTTTCTTTCTAATAATAACCTGTGTTCTACTTTATTGTTCCTTCATTCAGAGCATCATAGGCAAGCAAGTCATATTATCCTAGGATCCTAAATAGAGAGCTGAAAGTGATCATATATGACTCAACACTCTCATTTGATACATAAGGAAAAACTTAGGCCTAGAAAATTAAATAAATAAGCGTTTTCCTATGGGCCCATGGATCCACAGCATAATGGCAAAGCAAATCCTTTTATCTAGTTGCATGCCTGTATTGTATCAATGCAGCAGTGATTTAATTATAATCACAAAAGTTTGGGGTATGTTATAGAAAATTAATGCAATTATGTTTAAATTTATTCAAAATGATCTTTGGTTAGTATTTGGATGTCTACATTGTGCTGGGTAGTCCCTAAATACTCATCTTTTAATGTGTTATGATAGAAATCAAATTTGAGTTAAAACTCCCTTTATATTTTATACTAATACTTTGCAGTGATTGCAGTTATATTTTGTATTTATGGCCCTATTTCCTTCCAATACTGTACTTATTGCAGTAGTCTTCCATGTGAAGAACTCCTTCTTAAACCTGAACCAAATGCCTTATTTCTCTATGACCTCATGAAGTCTCACCTCATGAGAACATAGCAATATGTTCTCCTCAACACAGAAAGAGGTTTATCAGATGTATTAATAGGCCATAGATACATATATGTATGTATATTTGTATATAGGTATATCTATATTTTTAATACATGATAATTGGACTCCTAAGTACTAAGTGGATCTCCGTAATGGAACGCACTCTAGACTAGAATTCAGTGGAACAAGAGACCCGGGTTTCAGCCCCAGATCTTCCAGAAACTAAATCTATGATCTTCATGTCATTTCAACTCATAGGGCCTTAGTTTCTTCACCTATAAAATAAGGGGGCTAGATGTGATAAACTCTAAGATTTCTTACAGATCATGTTATCAAACCATGTTATCCTAAAAAATTTTTAAACTTTCATTTCATTTTATTTTACTTAACTTTCTCTAAAAGATTTCTGAGAGTCAGCCTGTGAACTACTAAAGATATCCCCCTATCTGACTAGTCTGGGACTATGTTGCACCTTCACCTAATAAGTACGAAATATGAAAATACTGATGTTGATTATAAAGTGACTTTAAACTTGACTCCAGGAAATGATTAACAGCTGAGCAAGGGGGTAGCCAGGATGATTCCTGGGTCCTTTCTATTGATCTTCAAAAAGATTCCTGTCTCCTTTCTCTCGAATATGTAGGCTTATGTAAAGATTTTCAGAGACACTACAATGCTCATGCTATTTTAATTATACTTTGAAGTACTTTGGCAAGTCAGAGATAATAAGGAATGGAAGATATTGCCTAACATACACAAGTTAATTTTCTCCTAATGACTCCATTTGTTTGACATTATCAAAATGTAAACATAAACATCCTCCATGAGCAATGCCCAGTTCACAATAAATGACACGCACAATACATTTCTATGAAAACAATACATGACCATACCAGTGATTCAAAAATAGCATTCCTTTTAATTGCATTCATGCTTTGTACACAGGCAAATCATGCGTGGTACATGAGTCACCTTCACAATAAGGGTCTTGACTTCTACAGAAGAGATGGCAGCTCTTTAGGAGAAGCAGTTTTATTTGCCTGTCCTGTGAAAAATCAATCCCTGGCTCTTAGGCCATGCTACAACATGCCAGCTTTCCAGGGAAACACTTTTTTTTCTCTGAAATCATCCAAAGGACAGGGCCCTGGACCCAAAGGGAGTTCCTTTCAATGCTCTCTAAAACCTCTTCATCTTTGAGCCCCAGCTCAGGACAATGAATACCTTTGACCTTCTAGTACCCTGAACCTGGGTTCAGAGACTTCCTGCATCTATTCCCTAATTACCTTTTCCCTCTTTTGCTCCAAAAACAAAACAAAAACAAACAATATATGCAAGAATGTTGATTGGCTAAGAAAACTACCATGCCCAGGACTGTCTATAAATTGTCAAGGGAATCTGGATGGGTAGGCAATTCCAGAAATTGATGTAGATCTACCTTAACCACCTGAAAAAAAACATCTAGAAGAGGTGAAGACTTGCCCAGTTTCCCTTTCTCCCCTTTACTTTTACTAGAGTAGGATTTTGAATCTGAAGTTGTCACATTTGCTTTCTAAGCTTGAGTAAGACAGAATTTTTCCCTAGTTGGAATGTCCTGTTAGTGGAGTGAGCCACAGATATTAAGGGTTTTGGGGGGGGGAAGGGGAGGAATTATTTTTGTACTAATTGCTTTTATTGTACCAACTTAGTATTTACCCCTTTCTAGAAGACTAGCTAAACTAAAATTATTCTCAACTCATAATATTGGGGGAAGAATGCCGATCATGACTAGAGCTAAAGTCATTGGAGAATCACCCCTGACCTCTCATAGCTATTCTTAGAACTTTGAGGAATGTAGCTAGCCAAACTCTGTGACCCTAATCAGTGGAAGCAGGATTGGAATAAGGGTTCCTTAGAGTTTACATAGGTTACAATTAGCCTGGATCCAGCCAACATTTGAGGCTTAGAGAGTTTCAAGACAATTTGGCTTAGGATCAGAGATTTAGATACCAGACATATTGCTATCCAAACTGCATCTATGAGTAGATGACACTGACATGAGGCTCAGTGTTCCCTCTTCTTTAGTGGATGGCAAAGTCCTAGAGAGGAAACATAGCATAATTAATAGAATGCTGGTCTTAATATCAAGAAGGCCCAGGTTGAAGTTACATCCATATTGACCATGTGACATTAGGCAGCTCTCAACTTTAAATTGTAGAGTTGGAATTTTCATTGGTAGAAGGAATTAATAGCAACTCCCCATATCAATGACTAATACACTGTGGGTGGAGCTTTGAATTTGTCTTACCCTTGTGAAAAGCAATTTGAAATTATGTAGACAGTGACTAAAATGTACTTACTCTTTGACCTAGAGATTCATTGATAAGCACATACCTCAGTGTGATCACAAACAACAAGTAATGTCCCATATAGACAAAAAAAAAATAAATGAACACTTTTAATAGTAGTCAAGGACTGGAAAAAAAACAAACACATACTCATTTATCAGGGAATGGTTAAAAAATCATGCTACATAAAAATAGTGAAGTATTACTGTACGGTAAGAAAATGATAAATATGATAAATATGAGAAGACTGAAAAGATATACATGAACTGAGGCAGAACTATTTAAGTGGAGTGAAGTAATACTCGCAATGTAAAAGGAATGAATAACAGTAAGAAAATAAAAACTATTATGAGATTATAGTGAACAAACAACCCTTCTGCACCACACAGACATATGTGTTTGTGTGTGTATTCTGGTTATAATTACTTCACTTTGCCTCAATTCACACGTGTATTTCTGAGTGAGCCTATATCATTCACATTGGTTGTTTATTACAAAACAGAATATTCTATGACATTTATTTGTCTTTGGCCATTGTCTTAAGTGATCAACATCACTTCTGGATAGCTCTAATTCCTGAGAAGTCATTTTATTATAGTGAACGGAATTCTATCTTTCTAAAAGTTCTTCCCACTTCTACTTATTCCCTCTGATGTATATGTGACTCCTTTACTACATTTTAAAGCTTTAATATTCAAAAATAACTAGAATATCCTCATCTACATCTTCTCAAGGATAAACAGTCCCAGTTCCCTTAATATTTCTCAAGTGGCTCATTTTCAAGTCACTTGCTTTTCCATTTTTCATCCTCAGACATGCTCTACTTTGTCATTGGCTTCTCTAAAATTGTAAGGATGAAAAACTAAACACCATACTCTTTAAGGGTAAAAGTCATCCTCATTTCTTATTCAATCAGTCAATTAACAGTACTAAAATCTCAAGTATGAGAAATTGCAAGTTCCTTCTCCAGACTCCCTCATAGAATCTATCATGTAGCCTGTTAAAATGGGTGCAAATTCTTCATCCAACTTTTACATGCCCATTAATTCTATATCATTTTCAAATTAGATAAGCATGTTGATAAAACTGTAGAGCGTAGAAAGATTAAATACAGCTCTCTGAGAACATTCTATTAGAAACCTCTCACTAGGTAGTTATAAACCCAATTATTTTATTATGGTCATTTAACCAGTTATGAATAAGCCTTAACTATGAACCAAATTATTCTTTTTTTATTTAGCTTCTAGCTCTTTATTTTATCTGCATGGATGTTTATTAATTATTCAGCAAAAACACAAAGAAACAGATATACTAAGACTAGAGAATAAAAGTGCACTTTGTAAACCTTAAAATTCTAATTACCAATCAATCCATAGTCATTTATTAATGCCTACTATGTGCCTGGCACTGTGTTCAGCATTGGTGATAAAAAAAAACACAGAAAGTGAAAGAATGATTTCTCTTAAGGAGTTTACATTCTATAAGGGAAGGATTGAGGGAGAGAGAGAGAGAGAGAGAGAGAGAGAGAGAGAGAGAGAGAGAGAGAGAAAACAACATACAGACACACACACGCACGCTCACACACACATATATGCATACATATTTGTGTGTGTATGTGTGTTATGTATCTATTTAAGTATATCAACAGAATAAATAAAAATTAAATTCATGTTTAAGAAGGGAGTGTATGAGCATCTAGAGGACCAAAAAAGAAATGATATATAAGAGACACTTGGGCTGAGTCATGAGAATTGTAGCTATGATGGCTCACTGAGTTCTCTCTACTACATAACTCTAAACTACATAACTCTTACTTTGATTTCATTTTCTCTACCAAGAAGAACCCATTTTATACATTACTTGACTAGACGATTAAAAGAAATTTCTTGTTAGGATGTCTGATATTCATAATCTCCAAACATAGTGGGATTTTCCAACAAGTAGAAGATTTTTTAAAAAGTTGAAACTAAAAGCAGTTACCATTATTATGAGTAGGTAATGAAATACAAGTAGTCATATAATATTTGGCTTTTCATTGCACCATACTGCTCTGCCTTCCTTTCTCTTATGTGGTCACAAACTGAATGTTTATTTTGCACCTAATCATTTCAAAATTGAGGTACTGATTGGGGCTATAATTTCCAGAGTCTATTCTATATTGTGTTGGCTTCTTTTCAATTGTCGCTGTCACTCTAAAAATAGAATTAGTGTTTCTATAATGACTTCAGAACTAGATGAATTGATGTGTCAGGAGAATTAAATAAATCCAGTTATGTAAGCACTCTACCACCCATTTCTTTCAGAGTAACATAATGGTATACTGGGTAGATGGTCAGCCTTGGAATTAGGAAATGGATTCAGGTCCTACTTCTTTTACATGCTAGATATATAAGTTTGAGTAACTTCCTAAGTAAGTTACTTAGTCTCTCAGTGCTCCAAGACAACACTTTAAGTTATAGACTAGTTACAGATTTTCATTACTGAACCAATTTTCGACACCAGGAGTTGTTTATACTAATTGAATAATGGGTCTTGATTCCTCAAATTGTTGTACTAACAGTCATCATACATTTATTGAGGTGTACTCTGTGTCAGAAATTGTACTAAGCATGAAAGATAACAGATAAGAAATAAAGACAGCCTCTGCCCTCAAGGAACTTGCAATCTAATCATGGAGAACAACACACAAAAGTAAACAGAGAAGCAGGGATGTGGGTGGTGAGGTTGGAGAAGTGGTGAAGAAGGCAGGACATGCTGTCATGATGGAGAAGACCAAAGGAGTGAAAGCAGGCTGGATACAAAGAGACAGCTGGCCTGGACACCCTCCTGAACTGGAGGTACTGCCCTCAAATCAGAGGGATCCCACTCAATAGAGACTAATGAGGTGTGAATACCAAGGCTTATGTGATCTTGCAGGATTATGAAGCTCCTAAGGACCTCATGAAGGAGAAAGTTGAAGAAGTATACAGTTGGATGGGAATCGAAGTGTTATAAAGTTAGACTATGATGTCTCAAATCTGAGAAACATTAGATTCATAGTGTGTGTATATACATATGTTTTATATAATTAACATGAAGATAACTTTTATGAGGTAGTGATTACTATGAATTGGTAAGAGATAACAATTTACTTACAAGAACCTTTTTAAAAGAAAAAAAGACCGCTGGAAAGACATCATAATCGTCCTTCAATTATTTACTCCAGATACTTTGGATTACTTTCTCCCTTTTCTTTATGTATTTTTTTCCCTTTATGTTCTTTAAATGGATTTGTTTCGATTTTGTAATACAAATTCTAAAACACTGCTAAAAGGAAAAAAAATACTTCTATTGCTAAAGAACATTTTACTAAATCAGATTTATCCAATTTACTTAATTCTGGAAAATGTGTGATATAAAAGATTTCCTTCCTTCTAGCTCTATATGTTAATTAACCTTTTTTAATTCTAGTATGTCATGTTGCTTTCAAGTGAATTTACAATAAGGTTATAATTGATAAGGAATTTGTGTGTGTAGAGGTAAGACAGAAAAGTTCAGTTCCTTTCCATCTTGGTGAAAATGTCTCTTCCATAGGGATTTCATTTATACATATTGTCTATTTAGCCTGGACTATAATCTTCCATAGGACCGGCACTATTTCTTACTTCTCTTCATATTCAAGGTTGGCAGAATACTTGGTACTTAGTGGACACTGACTGATTGACCTCACAAATGAGTTCATAAAAAAGAAAGCAGGGACAGTTTTCTAAGGAGTTGGGCAGATTTTTTCATTTTTAAATTTAGAATAGTCTTACTTGAGTCAACCTGAATGCTCAATATCCTACACCTACTCTTATACCTTATACCACCCCACCCCCATTCCCATCTCTATGCAGTCTGAGATACAGGTGTTGGGACTCTTGCTCAAAACACTCTATCTCCCAGCTCCAAATATTTTCACTAGGTGTCCCCCATGTCTGGAATGCTCTCCCTTCTTATATCTGCCTTCTTTTTTCCTGGGCTTCTTTAAAGTCTCAGCTAAAATCTCCCTGGGGTAGCTATGTAGAACTGTGAACAGAGCACTGGGCCTGGAGTCAAGAAGACCTTGAGTTCAAATCTTACCTTAGATGCTTACCAGGCATGAGACCTTGGGCAAGTCACTTAACCATGCTTGCCTCAGTTTCCTCATCTCTAAAATGAACTAGAGGAGGAAATGGCAAACTACTCTGGTATCTTTGCCAAGAAAACCCCAAATGAGGTCACAGAGAGTTAAACATGACTGAAAGTAAACAACAATGAATGAAAAACCAAATTTCATTTATACAGGAAGCCTTTCCCAATCCTTTTTAATTCTAGTGCCTTCCTTTTATTGATTATCTATCTATCTATCTATCTATCTATCTATCTATCTATCTATCTATCTATCTATCTCTCTATCTCTCTCTCTATCTATCTCTCTATCTCTCTATCTATAGCTTATTTTTATATAGTTGTCTATTGTCTCCCCCATTAGACTGAGTTCCTTGAAAGCCGGGACAAACTGTTTATAACTTTTCTTTGTATCCTCAACACTCAATAGCCCACAGTAAATGTTTAACAAAAATGTATTGACTGACATAATGCACATCCCCAATAGGTTCTTCCAGGAATGCTTATTAAAAAAAACATTGTTTTTTTTTGGGGGGGGGGTGATAACTGGTGAAGAATCTGCTTTGATTCAGGAAATTTGACAGAAAAAATAATATAAATTAAAAATGAAGAAGCCAAAGTCATAATCTAATGTAGCATATGCTTCAACTTTAGATTTGATGGTTCAAAATTCAGATTTTTCTTCTTCCCTTATATAGTTAATTGAGCTTACCCCACTGGTATTTGTTGAGAAATGTCCTACTATTTCGTGTATCTACTTTAGCACTTCAAAGATCTGGTTGATGCAAGTTGATAGAAGTTGTTCAGTCATTTTTCAGATTTTGTCCAACTCCTCATGACCCCGTTGGGGTTTTCTTGGCAAAGATACTAGGGTGATTTTGTCATTTTCTTCTCCAGCTCATTTTATAGGTGAGGAAACTAAGGCAAACAGGGTGAAGCGACTTGCCCAAGATCACATAGCTAGTAAGTGTATGACGCCAGATTTTAGCTCAGCAAGAAGAGTCTTTTAGACTCCAGGCTCAGCAGTCTAACCACTGTATCACCTAGCTGCTCCTGACACAATTTGTAACCACTTTAATGCATAGTAGATGGCCATCTATGATTTCTAGTTCATCTAGAAACCTTGGCAGTGAATGTTAATTAGCTTAGTAGACTGCTCCGTGTGTTTAGTCCTTGCTAATGAATCAGGAGCAGACAACTAAGGGAGAGAGAGTTTACCCAAATGAATCGCAAATGTTTCAAGAATTGCAGCAAGAGAAAGGATGTGGTAGAGCATATCTCAGATCCCCTTAAATTTAAATACCTAATATAATCAAAGATGTCATAGTGTCAGCTGGATTGAGAATCTCAGAACTGAGAAGTGGGAGGTACCCCAGTAGTCATTCACTCACATTTTCTCATTTTAAATCTTAGGAAATGGAGGTCATTTAACTAAAATGAGATGGAACATTCAAACCGACAGAGTGTAAATGGCATAATTGGATTCTCATTCAGGACTTTTCCCAATAGGCCAGTACAGTATTCCTTGATTAGGGAAGAGATCAGCAAAGGTTAGAAGTGGTTTGCTGTCATGCACGTACTGATGCTCCCTGCTGGGATCTTTCTTAAGACAGTGTGGTGATGTCTGCATTTAGCACCAATCTCATCATTTTGTTATTGTTGATTCAGAACAATAACTACGCAATTTTTAAGACTGTCATAGGACCACTCTGATTCAGTGATTAAAACAGATGACATAATGTCTGAGTTGGAGAAGCTCTGTAGGAAACTCTTCTTGCAAAAAGTGGTACATTAGCTGGAATTTAAGAAGCCAGGGAAGGAAGGAGGTGGAGATGAGGAGGGAGGGCATTTCAGGCATGGGAGACAGCCAGCAAAAACATTTGGAGGTAGGGAAGGGAGTGTCAGTTGCCTATTATAAAGCTTAAACTACAAACTCCATAGTCTGGCATTTAATTACCACAATATGGCTTATCTTTTCTTTTCAGCATTATTTCACACTACTCCTTTTACAATTTCTATATTCCTGCCAAATTGAACTACTAGCTACTCCCAGAATTTGCTGAACCCCTCCCCCCCCACTTCCATGAATTCCTGTGAATCATCCCCAAAGCCTGGAATTCACTCTTTCTTCACCTTTGCCTATCAGTCCCATTGTGTTCTTTCTAAGTTAAAATCCTATTCCATCTCTCTCTGCAGAAATTTCTATGATATACAGCCTCTCTCCTCTTTACCCACTCTACTATTTCAATTTTCCTTGTTCTATGTCATATTTATACATCTCTGTAAAAAAATGTAAATTCCTTGAGATTGGGAATTTTTACACCATTTCACTAAAACTCAGCTTCATGATTTCATTTCTCTTCAGCTTTTATTAAACATATACTGTGTCCCAGGCAATGTGTTAAATGCTGGGAATACTGAACACAAGCAAAAAGACAGTGTCTGCCCTCAAGGAGCTTACATTGTAATGGGGGAAGAAAAAGCAGAAAGGAAGCTGGGGAAGTGTGGACTAGAAGATGAAGGTACCTATTGTGGGCACATTGTAGAGAAAATCACACAGAAAAGTTGGGATGAAACACGGAGAGGAAAAATAATGTGGATGGTGATAGCATCCTCCTTAAAATAGAGGTTCTTGGGAGGATCAAATCAGAGCCTGGAGCCAAAGGAGCAGAGAGTACATTCAACACATATGAATTCCAGGGTTGGAGTGAACTTCGAGGATGGAGAAGTGTCTGGTGCGTTGTAGACAAAGTCTGGGTTGCTAATTAAACTAAGAAGTGTTTTCACATACTAAGATAGCTTGAATCAGCTATCAAGTGTTTTCTATCTAATGTGAACCTTTATGGGTTAGTAGAATAGAATGACTCATAAACTGTTTCTTAAGGGCCAGAGAGATGACTCTCCCCATATTCCTGACAAATATCCTTCATCTTCTTGAAGCTGTCTGAACTTCCTTTAAAATTTAGATTGTCCTTTTCTAATGAGAGAATAGGCCTAAATGAAAATGCCCCTTGGAAGAGAGCATTTTTTCTTATCAAGATTACCTCAATTTATTCACATTCCGATGTAAATGACTTACACAATAAGATCTTTTCTGAAACCCAGCATTACTTGGAAAAGAGCTATGAGAGAGCATGAAAATGTTACTTTCATTTTAATTCATTGTATTAAAATAGATGCCATCTCTTATAGGAATTTTTATTTTACACCACTTCTAAACCTAAAGCATGAAAGGTTATATTCCCATTATAAAGAAATTTCAGAAAATAGGTATAATGTGGGGAGGACTATTTTTAGCATCCTAAAAATCCCACCCTTTAAGCAAGTCTATTTTCCTAGATGTAAATGTGAAAAAAAATGGAACTAATGACCACTGATTCAAGCAATGTCAATATGTGTGCAAAACACTTTCCAGGTAATTATGTAAAATATTTTTAAAGAAGAAGGAGAAAAAGAAGAAGGAGAAGGAGACAGAGAAGGAGAAGGAGAAGGAAGGAGAAGGAGAAGAAGGAGAAAAAGGAGGAGGAGGAGGAGAAGGAGGAGGAGAAGGAAAAGAAGGAGAAGAGGGAGAAGGAAGAAAAGAAGAAAACTAACTAAAAGCCATAACACATTAAACATGCTGATTTGTTTCTAAATATTACTGCCTTGGCCTTGAATATTTCAAGATCACATGACTTGTTCCCATAATAAATCAGGCTGAGCAGATATTATAAAAATATTTCCCAAAGAGAGTTTTTAAAACTCCTCAATTTATTGGATTGAAATTATCAACATTACCTTGAACTTCTAAGATGTAAGAAAAGCTTGGAAATTTCATTATTCCTTGCCCATGTATTTTGTTGATAGCTGGTGCCAATGTCTGGCAGTAATCTCACATTCTCCTTTGTGAGGAAATTATTGAGTCTCAAAATTATTTTGTATCAGAAAGTGTCTTGCTAACACTTTATCTAGGAGTCTATAGTTAAATGCCAAGGTCAGGTATTAGTCAAATCTTTTAGTTACTCTACAATATGCTATTATTAGGGGAACTGAGGTTGCAAGGAGGAGGGAGATATTAAGTTGTTATGTCTGATTTTCACATTTTTTATACTCATCATGTAAACCTTATCTCGTTCATGTTCTTTTACTTATTTGACCTTTCTTATGGTTGCTAAAAATAACATTTATGACACATAATAATGGGGAACTGAGCATGTAAGTATATTTCTAAAGAGTTGGTTTACACATGATAAAATCACGCATGTCAAATATACACAAAATGAATTACAATTTCCACTACACATACGGACTATTCTACAGGTTGCAGTGGGTCATAAAAAAGTCTTCTAGGGTGACAGGCTTTTTAGTAGGACCTGTGATAATAGTTATTAATCATCACAATCATTAAAACAGTAAAATCTAAAGTATTCTAGGAAATTAAAAGAAAATTACATGTTCCTTGGGTTCTAGTTTTAATGTATTAGAGATAGTACAGCAATAACAACCTGTAGGGCCTCTGACTCTTTTTAAAGAGTAGCACGTTAAGGAACTAACATAATTACACTAAGTAATAGAGTCAGCAAATTATTATGCGTAAGGATAAAGAAGGCTACTTCCCTGTAATCAGTTACAGGCATTTTTGATCTAGGGTTACCTTGTCATACATCTCTTAAAATTGCTTGTACCTCTAAAATTAAGTTGTTTAAGTGGCTTTGGTCCTAGGACTTGTTGGCTTTTCTTTGTTCCTCTGATTTCAAATCCTGCCTCTGACATTTAACAGATATGTAACTCTCAGCAAATCACTTAACCCTATTAGCCTCAGTTTCTGCATCTTCAAAATGTGCTATGTATTATTAAGGCTAGGACTGAAAAATGAAGGGGGGGACGTAGTGTTGTCACAATTATCTGTGGGTAATGAGTATTGTTGTCATGATTCTTTTCTGAAATAGTCTTCCATTAACACTAGGCCACTATCACTAATGGTTCTGCCATGGTGCTACTCTTCTTCTAGGGCCCACCTTCCCCATCACTTCACTCATGTATAATATTCCCTTATTCCAGCAGGAGTTGGACATTGAAGGGCTGTGCTACAGGGACTTGAGCCAGATTCTCTGGGGAACAGGTTAGTCTCTCTCACAACACGTCTTAACTGAAAGATTGAGTATGTTTCAGCTAAATTTGTCCTTGTGCAAATAGTTTTAATTATTCTTCTTTAGCTATACACCAGATTTCTTAATTGATTCTCCCAGGCAACCATATTCTAGTGCAGAAGAAGAAGGCTATTGACACAATCCAATTTGTCTATGAAATAATAGTACTCATTGTTTACTATTTGACTTTCACCTGCCAATACTCAAAAATTACTTCATCACAGTGTAGAACTACAGAAAGAGTAATGAATTTGGAGCCAGAGAATGTGGGTTTGGATTCCATCTCTGCTGCACATTAACCCATACGGCTTATGGCTCTCAGACAGGATGAAAAGTGAGAGAGTTAGGTTAGATATGCTCCAAGATCAAATCAAGGTACTAACATTTATTAAGCACCTACCGTATGCTAGGTAATATGCTAAGCGCTGGAGGTATTATGCTATGCACTAGCTTCTTTGCATTCTAAATCTATAATTTTGTGATGTGATGACAATTTATATGACCAAATAGAAAGGTAAAGGATAGCTCTGATATGTAAAATCTACTTATTTGATCTCAATTTGAATTAAAATTTAAGGGAGGGAAGAAGGAAAGACATTTAGATAAAAGAGATTTTCTTCTTAGTACTGAGGACCCAATCACAGAATCCTCTGTACAAAAGGAGGGATTTGGTATTTGTTCCAGGGAAAGATCAGTATAAAAGGAGAGATTTCCTTTGCTTTACTTTGAAACTAATGAGACTATTACAACAAGAAAACTTTCTCCCTCTTTTTTTTTTTTTGGTCTTTTTCAATCTAAGGAATTACAAGAGAGAATATTTGAGAAGATAATTTGAATGAAATCCTAAGAGACTTGGAAATATTAGATTTGAACTCTGAATATCACAAGCAAAGCTGACTTGAGTCTTTTACTCACAGTCAAAATCACCATGATTGGGGGATAATCTGTACTGTCACCCATGTTTAATTTGGGGAATGGCAAAATATTCAACACCCATTAGGAATCGTGCAAATATGCCCATTGTGAGTCATGGAAGCTAATGCTAAGATGATCAATGAAGAAAAACAGTCTGGGAGTAATGCATACAGAGCTAGATCCCAGAGCCTAAAAGTCCATGGTCTTGGAACCTATCTCTGATACTTCCTAGGTGTATAATCATAGGCCAAAAAATTAGTATTTCTGAACTTTAATTTCCTGAATCCTAAAATGGGAACTGTGATTTCCATAGTGGCCACCATGCTGAGTTGTTGTGAGGATCAAGTAAGAGAAAATATATAAAGCACTTTACAAACCATGTAAATATCAGTTATCATTATTCATATTCGGTTATGAATAAGAATTTTAGGTTAAATAGTCACAAATCAGGATAATCTTTGAAATATATTTGAAAATCAGTTGCATGGAGGTGAATGTCCTTGGTTGATCTGGACCTTGGCAATCTAGTCTTCTAATTGCAAATCACTAGGCTGCAAAAACTTGCTCTGCTTACTTTTTGTGGTGCTTTTATTTTTGTAGTGACTGCCCTTCATCTAATACTCTTACAGTTTCACTGTTCTTCCAGCTCTTTTCATCAATTATAAGTCCAAATTACTGACTCGAGGACTATTTGTTTGGTGACACTGTGTACTGCAGCATATTCCAATATGACAAGTCCAATTTGGGGTGACTACATTTTTTCAATTATATATTTACTTTGGTGCAAGAGTATTGAAGCTCACTTTTTTGTAACTCTTTTCTCTCCTCTTTATATCACTTTTATAGCATGAGATGTCTGTGAGAGTTGACCAGAAGTATATGCAAGAAATTCTCCAGAAATCATTCTTTCCTACTCACACTTTGAAAAGATGTGTACATAAAACAACCAACCTTTGTTTTTTTTTTTACTTCTTGCCCCATAACCATAATCTGAAATATATTTAATTGCTTTGTCAAATATTAACAGAAAGTATTTCCTTTCCCATCCACTTATTAGTGCCCTCCTTAAAAAGAACTAAAGAGAAGGCTAGGTATCTGCAAACCTCTGGAAATTTAAAAACAAAGCAAAAAAGCTAACAAAGAAAATGTTCAATGTAAAAGAAACTTAAGAGATTACTGGGTCATGGAATCTCCATGTTGGATGGGACATCAGCTGTCATCCAATCCAATTCAAGACTGACCAGTAATCCTCTCTAAAATATTCACCTCCAAATGGGTTCATCTGAGTTTGCCTCAAAGGTCTCTGAGAGGAAACATACAGTCTCAGGAGTCAGCCTATTCCCCTAATATACTGTTCTGATCATTAGAAAGTTTGTTTTGACTGCTTATCTCTGCAACATCCAGGCACTCCTCTGAGTTCTGTCCTCTGGGTCCAGATAGAATAAGTCAATTCCCTCTATCCTGTCTTTCACAGACTTAACAGCACAGAAAGGAAAGAAAAGAGAATGGGGGACACATTTCTCTTCTCCATGATCAACTTTATCCATACCTTCAACCAATCTTTTTTATGATATACTGTTGAAGTTCAACCATTTAATTTTATAGATAAGGCAGAATATGGTCAGAATAGCAATTTTACTCACCTGCTATCACAATGCTAGTAATTTGTGGCCTTTGCCCCAAGTCTGCTAACTCTTTTCCTCCATGATAGTTACATCAGCTTTATTTTGAGAGTAAAAACTGATTTTCCAAAACACGATGAATATAAAAAATTTCCCAAAAAAGAAATTAAAAAAATAATTCTCAGTAAAGGCAGTTAATATGGGAATTATAAATGGGAATAAATGGTGTGCTAGAGAAGGATATGAAATAAAAAGCTTGGGGTTTTAGTCTTGAACCTATCACTTCTTAATCACGTGACCTTGGGCAACTCACTAAATCTCTGGGTCTCATTTTTCTCATCTGTAAAATAAGGATTTTAGATGATATGGTTCAAAGATTTAATCTAGCTCTGTGATTCTGATCTCATTTTTCATGGTAAAACTGCCATTTACAAACAATATCATGATTAAAGTTAAGCCAAACCTCATTCCTATTTCCTGACTGGAGCAGAAACCTAAACTGCTCATGTGGGTTCATTACCATGAGTATTAAGAGCAGTTAGAGCCTCTCTCTGCCTATGAGAAGGGGAGAGCAGGGGAAGAGCAAAACAAAACAAAATAGTGCCTTTATAGACTAGAAGCTATCATTCAATTATGGCTCAGTTCCTTGCTAGCTGTGTAACCCTGGGTAAATTATTTACTTCCTTTGTGCCATCATCTCTTCATTTTTAAGGCAGAAACAATAAGCCTTACCTCAAGGGCTCTTGTGAAGAAAATGATGTGTGAACTCTGAAGAATGATGTGAATTCTAGTTGTTATTGCATGGTGAACTTAGAGTAACAAGCTTTGGGTTCAAGTCATTCCTCAAACAGTTAAAGAGCCATAAGGCCCTGGCCAAATTACTTTATTCTTTCTTTCCAGAACTGGAAAATTGTCAACAAGATGCATTTGAGGATTGGAAGTTTTTTTCCATGTCAGTATTTCCAATGACCCTCATTTTAATTTGAAAAGTTATTGAATGTGACTTACTAGAGTTTTATCATTTTGTTTTCTGTTTGTACAGTCAGTTGTTAGAACGGGCTGAGTCATAAATGATATCTAACATATGCTGCAAGTTCTTTTCTGGTAAACCAGAACTCTATAATTTGGGTGGTTTTTCAGTGACCATGGGTACATCTGTTTCCATCTTTGATGTGATGAAACTGGTAGTATTCCATGTCCACATAAACTTTTATTCTGGGCAGTGTGAGAATAGCCCTTATTTCTCATCTGAATCAGTAATTATACTTTGATAATTATGTAACCTATTACCTCAAACCAAAGCTTTGGGTTTACATGGACTGGGTTCAGTATGGGGGCATCTCTCACAAATCATTCGATTTGACTCATGCCCTGACCCAGAATTGTCTTCACCCCTACTTCCCAGGAATAGTAGAATGTGGCTCCCATCTAGATATACACAACAAATAGAAAAAGTCCTCATTCTCCATGCGGGCACTTAAGCTATTTTTTTAAATGACCAATAAAAAAACCAAGCAGATTTCATAGAGGTAATAATTTACCTGAGAAGACAAACTATTCTATTCACACCAAGAATCCCAAGCTTATAGGATCTATAATATAGCTTGCAGGTGGGCAGTTTGCTTTTTCTTAAAGTACCCTGGTGAGAGGGAACCTACCAAGTCCTAAAGAAAGCCATTCTAATTTATATAGCTTTAACTGGGCTGCCAGATTGCACAATATATATAGCACGAGGCCTGAAGTCAAGACTATTCATCTTCTTGAGTTCAAATCCTACCTCAGACATTTGTTATCTGTGTAACCTTGAACAAGTCACTTAACCTTCTTTGTCTCAGTTTCATCATCTGCAAAATAAGGAGAAGGAAATGGGAAACCACTCCAATGGGTTCACAAAGAATTGGACACAGCTGATACGACTCAATAGCATCAACAATTGTAAAGAATCCCCTCCTTGTCTTACATTGTCTTAATATTTTTCTTTACAACTTACATCCTAGATCTACATTTTGGGTCAAAAAGAGCAAGGATAACTCTTCATGTTTCCTGTAGAAAGCTCTCTTCTTCAACCTCTCAAGTCACTTTTCAGTCTTATCTTCTGCAGGTTAATTATCCCTGAGCCCCCAAATAGTCAAGACAACTCTGCTTCCTTCTCTGGAGAACATCTGTCTCCCCAATGAGCTATATATATCTAATCCATATTCAGATTGAGAGTACTACCATGGAGTTGAAGGGTTTATCAGGTGAAAATACTTTATGTGACTAGAGAGTTCACCCCCTTTCCTGAACATGTGACTCTCATTATCAATGGAAGACACAATCTGAGTTTGATTTTTCAGTTTGTGGCTCTGACATAAAGTATCTCCCTCTTGGCTTCAACTTCTGCTTTGTCTAGGAATTTCTCTGAATTCTCAGTTTTCAAGTCATGGATTCTATCCTTCCAATTCTCGATGATGTATGCATAATATTAAACTTGTCTTCTTCTAAAAGCAACTCTAGTTCTCCCTACTTATTACATATGTATTTCATCATTGTCATTGACATCTGGGTCCATGGATTTTATTGCTGACTCCTTTCTTGGATTTTGTCACTGTGGATTTTTTTTTGTAATGTGGCACCACAGAGATGATTCAAAAGGTTGAGGAAAAGGATAGATGGAATTCTAATGACTTAATCTAGTTGGTCTGGGGCATATGTAAACCAGAGACAACCAGTTCAAATGAAGAGAAATAGGAATTGCCTAAAGAGATCAGTTATGCTGAACAGGAATATATTTTGATCTTCTTTGTTGCCAGAGCAACTTTTTATGCTCAGAAATTTTTCTGTTGTTTGCTCATTTTCCCACCCTACTTCTTGACTTTTAATTCTTTGTTAAAGTAGGTCTCTGCTTCCAAAGTGGAGGTAACACTGTCCCAAGCTTCAGGGGTTTTGTGCAGCTGTTTTCAGAGATACTTATAGAGACTTTTAAGTTGTCAGTTCTTTCAAGGTGGTATGATCTAAGGAGAGGTGTTTATTACTCTGCTGGCCTGTGCTCTGGTCTGAACCACCACAAAGCACTCTTTTTCTGCCCTGGAACTGTGAGGAGGGTCCCTGCTCCACTGTGGCCATGAGCTCTGGAGTGCTATTGCTCTTCCTCACCCTGGGACCCAGATTCAAGTACAGGCAAAGCAACCGAGTCCTGCCTCAGTTCTAGCAGAGACCCCTGTGGTCTTCTTCTGCCTAGCTGTTCAAACCCTTTACTGTAAAGCAGAAGCTGCTGCTGCTACTAATGCTGATTCAGTGGCTCCCAAGGCCTACTCCGGGTTTACTGGGGCAGGGGCTCTGCTGGAGCAGTCTGTGTTGGACTATTCTCTCCTCTCATCCAGCCAGGTCTGACAGACCTTTCCTGCTGACCTTCTAAGCAGTCTTTGGCATCTGGGGGGGTGAGAGGTCTGGGAATTGCCACTATTATCACTGATTCAGTTGCCCCAAGACCTGCTCCTGGTTTGTTGGGGCCTGGTTTGAACTGGCATGGCCTGCTCTGGACTGTGCTCTTCTCTCACCCTGGTACAACAGACCTTTTCTGTCAACCTCTCAAGTTCTCTTATGCTAGAAAATTGTTTCACTCTATCTTTTTGAGGATTCTGCTGCTCTAGACTTTTTCTAGAGCCATTATTTTAAAGTATTTAGAAAGGATTCAGGGAAATCCCAGGGGTGCCCCTGACTTTACTCTACCTGGTAGAGTCTACCGTCTTGGCCCTACTTCCAGTTATTCTTATTATAGCATGTCCAAATGCAAATGACTGACTGCATCTTCATAGGGCTTACTTCATGGGATGATGAGTATGGGAGCTGGACTGGAAGAAGGATCAGGGAGGAAGATACTACCCTTTCTGTGGCTCTTGGGCCTTAACTTCAAATCAGTGGCATTTTATAAGATGTTAGTGATAGTCCTGGCAAGAGAGGTAGGCTCCCTTTTCCTAACGATTGGTCTCCTCATTGGTGGCTGAAGAGCTTGGGCTGTGAAACAGGGGAGGTGGTCTGAGAGGGGCACTGCTATTCAAAAGGATTTTAAGTTCAGTGTGCTGGCATAGCTCCATTAGTGTCTGAAGGCAGGTTTTGAGGTTTGGGGCCAATACAAAGGGGTATGGAAGATCTTCAGATTTCATCAACATTACAGGGAGTTGGAGTCATTGTCTGATGTCTCTCTCGGAGTCTCTCTCTTGCTGCTTCAGCCAGGAGTCATGAGATGGTGCTTTAGAATCAATAATAGCTGAGATTCAGATAATGCCTTAAAATTTGCCAAATAAGGTCAGTTAATTCAGCCTCTGTGAGTAATTTAGTTTACAAAAGAAGAATCAAAATGCATAATGAAGATTTGTAAGTACAGTTTTATCTGATTTGACCCTTATAATAGCCCAGTCAAGTGGCAGGATTATGACTATTTTACATATGTGGAAACTAAGTATCAGAGAGATTAAGTGATTTTTCCCAGGTCAGTCATTAAACATTTTTTGACTGCTACTATTTGCCAAATCCAGTGCAAAGTGCTAGGAATCCAAGGACAGATGAAGGACAGGTCCTGTTCTCAAAGAGCTCACAGTCTAATGGTAAGACAACATGCATATGACTATGTACAAACAAGCTATGTATAAGATAAATAGGCAATAATTAAAGGACAGAAGACACTAGAAGTAAGGGGGGGGGTGGCAAAGACTTCCTGTAGAAACTGGGATTTTAGCTGGGTCTTAAAGGAAATCAGAGAACCCAGGAGGCAGAAATGTGAAGGGACATAATTCTAAACATAGGGGATAGCCAATGGAAATGTCTGGACTCTGGGGAAGGAGTGTTAGTAAAGGAAGAATATGCAAAATATGTTACAAAGATAATATTGATAGATCTTGGAGGCATATTGGATATGAGAGATGAGAAAGAATGAGAAGTCAAAAAAGACATCTAATTTATGAGCCTGGTGACTGGGAGGATGGTAGTACCCTCTAAGGTCATAGGTCAATTTTAAAAAGGTCCTACAGCTACTCAATGGTGGAGGTGGAATTTGAAAATGGGTCTTCCTGACTCCCAGTCCAACACTCTCAACTTTGCCATGGTTCCTTACAAGAGGAAGAGATTTGAAGTCAGATAGTCTGGCTTTGAATTGGACTCCCTTACTCACTAGATGGGTAATCTTTAAAAAAACAAACAAACAAACTTATCTTTTCTGGGACATAACCTTCTCAATTGCAAAATAAGAGATTAAACCAGATGGTTTCTAAGTGCCGGCCTAGTTCTTCATCTATAATTCTCTGATACAATTTTTAGCTTAGTTTTCCCCTGGGATCAGTGTGAGGAGCCAATGAAAGAAATATAAATCACTCCTAACCTAAAGCATCAATTTAGATAATTTTGAGCAAGTCTGTTAAAGGCCAAGTGATTTAAGACAAAGAATAAATGAAATTTAGGTGATAGAGATAAGATAATTATTATTTGAAATAGCACTTATAAATGGAATGTAATCCTTAATCCAATTTACATAGATTGCTTACAGTAACTGTTGATGAATACTAATGAAGAGAAGAGACAAAAAGTATGGGGGGGGAGCAAGGGAAATGAAAAAAGGAAAGTTCGAAGAAAAACAGAAAAGGAGAAGCCTCTATTTGACCAATAGCTGAACTTTTCATGAATATAAACACTTAAGTCTTGAAAACTGTATCAACAAATCTTGATCCAACTTGGTTTTTTTTTCTATTTTATAACCCAAGCCACTCACTTATGGTGCATGAACTGACCTTATTGAGCAAGTCTTCAACAATATCACCTTGTAACATTTTGAGCCAGTCCCTTTGGTAAGTGTGTTCCATGTCAGAGTAACTTTCCTTTTTTTGACTTGTATTCAAAAAAGTTTCATTTGGGTTTTGCTTTTTTCTTCTTCAATTTCAGACTAAAAATGGCATATGCTGTGTCTTGTGTTCTTGTCCCACAGATTTTTGCAGGGTTGTGAGTGACTAAATTTCTTTTAAGTTTCAGTGTTAATGATATACAATCTCATCACCCATTCTTTTTTCAAGGACTGAAGTCAAAAAGATGTTGATCTGCAATATTAACCTTTCTCTGTCACTTCAGTTTGCAGATCTTTGGGGAAGAAAGGCTATCTCTCCTGACATGCACCACTCCTTACAGAGTAACAAAGTTAAAATAAGTCACTGACTATCATAGGGGAGAATTTTCTTCCTTACTACAATGAGATGGATCCCCAGGAAAGGCAAACATGCTGTCAAGTTCTCTTTGGCTGATGGATTGCTAATATTGTTTTAGTCTTGATGAGGGATGTAATTTTCTTTAATTTATGGATACCAGGAAATTACCTGAGACAGCAGATAAACTTGATTCTAAAGGATAACTTTGTGAGTTGGGAAGTTAACATTTTCCTGAACCAGATATTTTGCCATTTAAAGAAACAAATATTGTATTCATCAGGTTCTAAGCAAAGGAACGTTTGACCAGAACACAGAATAAAATAATTCTTCAGAGTGAATACTTTGATTTTATAGAGAATTAAGAAAAAAACATAAAAATGAAAGCCATCATGTTAAGTACATGTGACAAGTGATTCTTTTTAACCACACACTTGGTTTCACAATTTTCTTACTCTTTTAATAAGAACAATTTTCAAAGATAAATTGGAGATTTTCTTGGGGATTTAAAATCTCCTTCCAGATTCCTATACATCATGGGATCATTTTTTCCTGTATCACCACCACCACCACCCATCCCAAATCTTCACATGTCCCTTATTCTCTATTCTCTTTCCTCCTCCTAATTCATTTGCCTATTTCCCTTCTACTACAACCCCCACATCACTAATAGTCATTTCTACCATCATCACTAAATATAAACCTTGCAGTTCAAATTGGTCTGTGATTCCTGTCTGGATGTGTTGAAACCTGTGAGTTGAAGAAGACTGATTTTGTAAAATGATCTCTATGAGTTGCATGGATTGGGAATTTAAATAAAGACATTTTAGATTAAAAATAATATTGATTGCTCTATTTTTATACAATGTGTTAAAGTTCAATTTTTATCTTGCATGCATAGATTTCAAAGTTCCAAATTCTTTGTGGAGGCAAAGAATTGGAAACTGAGTGGATGTCCATTAATTGGGGAATGGCTAAACAATTATGCTATATGAATGCAATGAAATACTGTTGTGCTACGAGAAATGATGAGTAGGCAGATTTTATAAAAAACTGGAAAGACTTACATGAACTGAGGCTGAGTGAAGTGACCAGAACCAGGAGAACACTATTGTGTGACGACCAACTTTCCTAGACTTAGCTCTTCTCAGAAATGCAACGATCTAAGACAATTCCAAAAGACTCATGACGAAAATACTATGAACTTCCAGAGTCTGAATGCAGATCAAAGCATACTATTTTCTCTCTTTCTTTTCCTTTTTCGTGCTTTTTCCTTTAGTTGCGATTCATCTTTACAAAGTGCCTAATGTGGAAATATGTTTAATATGATTGTACATGTACAGCCTATATCAGATTTCATACCATCCTGGGGAAAGGGGAGAGGAGGAAGGGGTAAACTTTTAGAATTCAAAATCTTATCAAAGTAAATGTTGAAAATGAAGAATAAATTGATTACTTTAAAAAGTTCCAAATTCATTCCTAAATGGATTGCATTGACATTGGACAAAAGCAACAGGTAAATCATAGTTATAATTGACCAAAAAAAAAAGCACAAGAATCATAGGTGTTATGGAGATACATTTACATGCCAGCTAAAGTAGGCAGGTATTTTAGGCACCTCATAGCTTTCTAAGCTATATGTTTGGAGATCATCTAATGTATTAGTCTAATATTTATTAGATTATAATTCTAGAACTAAAAAAAGGTTAGTACACTGTGTACTGATATCTCTGGAAGTTATATTGTCTTGAAATTTGACTTGAAAAATTCCAAATTTTTTCCCTGTATAAATGTTGCCCAGTCTGCTCATTATTCTCTGCAAACTAAAATGATAATGTAGTTGAACAAAGGCTAGTGCAATAGCAAACATATAACTGTGACACACCTCGACTCATAATTTGAGTCTGAGGTCATGCTCCTTAAATCCAGGATCCAATGTTGATGCGGGCACAATCTAATTAACACACCCATCCCTTTATGGCACTTGAATTGCTTGGTAATAGAGACTGTATCATATGATCCAAGAGATGAAAATCTTTCTCCAAAAATGTACACTCCCTAGATGCCTAATTAAGTTGTTTAAAAACATCAATATAGCTTAATTAGTTATTTAGGGAGTGTACAAATTTCACTGGCACATGAAGCATGCTGGGTTATGTTGCATGAAGATTAAGAAAGGTGACGAAAGGTGACCCTTGCCTATGCCTTCCTGAAATAACTTAGACTTTTATGGGCAGAACTGACAACTGAAAGCTTTTAGATTGCTGCAGTTTAGCCTAGGAGCTAGGAATTAATCAAGCAAAAGGCATTTATAAAGTGTCTGCTATGTGCCAGGGATTGTCCTAGCCACTGGAGCTACAAATACAGTAAATGAAATAATCCCTATCCTGTGGTGATTGTCCTTAGAATGCTCATAGTTTTAAACAACAATGTTCTCTCATTCCCTTGCAGGGAACAGTGATATAAACTCCAAGGCTACATGACAGAGTTTTAAAAAAAAAACAATGAAAGCAGTCTACTGACAGGTACTTAGAGGAGAATGAAATAGATTCTCTCACTTGTGCATTAGTACAAAGACATCTTTCTTGCATTGCTTAAATGTTGTTTTTGCTTTTTTGTGGAATGGCTGCACCCTAGACCCCAGACAGCCCCATTACTCCTGCCCCAGTTGATGGACTCGTGCAGTGATTATGAAATACATAAACTTTTAAAGTTCAGAAGAGAGGGGAGATGGCAACAAGTCCACTCATCTTCCTGCTGCAGGCCACACAGCTGCCTTGACCAATTAGCCATTAAGTATCAAATCTGAAGGTGAGAGTTTAAGAGTAGATAAGTTCTTTAGCCACAGACAGTAGAATCTAATCAGGGGAGGTGAACAATATAGAGCCCAGAGGAAGATGAAATGTCCAATAGCACTAGGGAAAGTGAAACAAACGCTAGCTACTTCCCCATGCACATTCATGCCCACCTTCTTCAGAAAAGATACAAGGTACCCTCTAATCTCCCAATTCATCACACACAGTCCTGAGATCACCCAACCCATGAAAGTCATTTAACTTATCTTGGTTCTGGGAGATGAGCTGAAAAGTGAAGGTACAGGCTTCCCCTCTCTGCTGCCTGAAAGAGTTTGACTGGGATAATACAGAGGTTAACATATGAGATAGGTTCACTAAGTTAGAATCTGTTGCTTTGATAAAATGCTTTTTAAAAGGAATAACATTGATAGATGTGATTCAATGAAACATATACAAGACACGTAAAGGGAAGGGGAGTTGCTTGTGAGTAGTGGCAAATATGCCAACAAAAATTGGTTGGTAGATGCATCCACGCTCAAAGAATCATCCCTCCTCAACTCATACTTCAGGAAATAGGTGATTGAGAACCAGATGCCTTGAGATTTTTAAGAGACATGGTTTGGCTTGGTTGATGTTCAGAGTACCCTCTCTTGTCAGATAGTGGTCAATAGATTAAGAATGACAAGATTTTATTCACTTTTCCTTTGTATTAGTTCAGGTTTGAAAATAATAATGGGATCCTAGAGAGACAGACAGTGACAAGTAAGAATGATTATAAACCAAAGGAGGCCTATAGGATAATGTTATATATAAATAGCTGATTTTCTTTTGTTCTTGTTTTCATGCAGGTATGGCACAGAGTATTCTCAGTTTTATGGGCTCTAGAGTCAGTTTGTGATGAGCTCAGAGATATCTCAACTACCTGTTTTCCTTGGTTAATCGGGATTTAAAGCATAATTATAAACACCAAAGTTTTAGTTTCATGATCTTGGGACAATGGAAATAATCCAGAGCTAGAGACCTCATAATGTAGTAGAAGAGAACATTAGAAGCATATCATTGGGTATGTATGTGGTATATATACACACAAGACATCCATATATTCATATGTGTATAGATACATAGATATAGGATGCATTTACCATGTATAAACTGAATTTGTACATAATATTCATCAATTATATTTACATTAATTATTAATGTATAGATACATGTATAATGTATAGATAATCTATACATGTCTAGATATATAAAAAGTACTTTGGAAACCATAAAGTGCTAAGTGAATGTGAATTTTTACTGTTGTCATTATTACTATTATTCCTTTCTTATAATCTTTCTGGCATAATCTACATAGAAAGGACCCTTGGACAAGTGACTATGCTATTTTTCTCTTAAATGTTCCATGGAAAACCATGCAGGTGGAGAGAAAAAAATGTTGTTTCTTTTTAATTGAATAATAGTATTGGGATGTAATCTCACGTTCTGTCATCCTACTGAAAGCATCTTCAAAATAACTACAACAGAAGAAGAACAACAGATGCACTATGTATCTTGTTCTATTCCCACATGGTTTTTATTCCTTCCATTAATACTCTTATTTTGAAAGATTTCATTCCATGGAGCTTGAGATTATGGGTATTCAAAATGATGGTTTATTTAAAATACTGAAATTTTAAAAAACTGAATTTTTCTGGATTAGTGTATAATCATACTCTTTTATAGTGGTTAAGAAAAACAAATTTAGTTGGAGTTCAAATAGAAAGAGTTTGAGTATAAATCAATATATTGCCATAACTTAGAATCTCCTATTGTTCTATAGACTGCTACACATCAATGGAAGCTTTGTTTTTTTTTCTTTTAAAGACTAAATAAGTGTGGAACAGCTAGCTAGAGCGCTGGCCCTAGAGTCAGGAAGATCTGAGTTCAAATTTGGCTTCAGACACTTAACCGTTACTAGTTGTGTGACCTTGGGCAAGTCACTTGACCCCAATTGGCATGTCTTTCCCCCCTCCCAAAAAAAAGAGACAAAAAAGACCATATAAGTGCCTTTACATGGCTTTGTCCACATCAATACCTGGGACAATGCTTTGAACTCAAATGTTTGTCTTTATTTGAGCAAATTCAACGTGTGTTTATTAACCATCTATTGGGTGCTAGATAGCACTTTGCAAGGCACTGGGGCTACAAAAGCAAAAATGAGATACTCTCTACTCCCAAGGAGTATGTGTATCATTTGGATGTCTACAACTTTTATAAAGAAAATAAATGCAAAGCATAAAAGAGCTAAATGCAAGAGGGAAGGACTATAACACGTGGAGTAATAGGCAATAAAATCCTCAGGTAAATGCTGATAACACTTGATCTGTGCTTTGGGGGAAAATGCTAAGGCTGTTTAAAAGATAGAGGGAAGAAAAATTGTCATCTAAATATGGGGAGCATATGACTCCAAGAGAGGCGATGGAATATCATGTATATAAAACAGCAATATAACTTATACCTTTAATAGAATGGGGGGGGGCACAAGAAGGAGAGTAGCGTGAGATAAAAAACTAAGTAAGATTGGAATGAAATTTTGTTGGCTTTCAATTTTAGGCTGTGGAAAGAAGAGGGATGGGGAGAAACACAGGAAGAGAGAGATAGAGAGACAAGGAGAGACAGACACAGAGACAGAAAGAGAGGGGGAGAGAGAGAAAGAGAGACAAGAGACATAGAGAAAAGGAAAATAAAGGAAGAGAAAGGAAAAGGAATGGGACAAGGTACTTGAGATAAGGAATTAGATATAATGTTTAAGTTGAGTGTATTGCTCTTTACAGAGAGAGATAATTTCACCAAAGACTGGAGAAAAAGAGAGAAATGGCCATGAGAAAGGAGGTCTATAGTGAGGGGAAAGTGATTATTTAAGATGAAAGACCTATATTTTCTGTAAAGTAGGAGAAAATGGGGAATTTAAGAGGCTTGAGGAGAAAAGACAAATTTCAGAAGAGTCCCCTTGAGGAGTGTGATATAGTCCTTCAGGAATAAATAAAAAGATTTCTGTGCAACAATATTAGCCCAGTTGAGACAGGATTCAATACATTTTAATTTATCATAGTTGAGTAACTTTTTCTACCAGAAGTAACTGTTATATAGGGATGAAAAAAAATGAATAATGGGGGTAATCCTGTGGTGTGGACAAGTGTGGCTTATAATAGGATAATGGGAGAAAGAGCTCCAAGGACATAATATGAAGTGGTCATCCATGTGGTAAAAACTATGGAAGGATTAAAGTGAGGCTAGGACATATAATGGAATGCTAGAATAGGGAGTGGTGAAGGTGCTATCAGTCATGATGATAAAGAAGAGGTTTGGAGAAACTGAGGAAGAGAGAGAAATGTAACAATAAGAGATCACTACTAAGGATAGGAATTTTGAAGTTCAAGTTTCTGGAGGAAGAATATTATGGATGGTAATGAGATGAAAGATGTGAACATCTTTATAAGTATGGATGAAGGGCAGTTAAAAATTATGGTCAAGGAAATTAAGGAGGTTAAAACTGGAATGGCATTATATTAGAGTATACCTTGACATATATTCTGAGGTCCCCAATTATGAGGTCATGAGATGGAATAGAACAGAAAAGTTATAGCTGATACTGGTATATGTAAAGGAGGAGGGGAAATTACCTGGATGCTGATAGATGTCTGCGACAATGATTTGGATGGGGTGCTAAAGGTGAATATAGTGTATTTTGATAGGGGATTATCAATGTGATATGACAGGCAAAAATAAATAAAAATTTGGGGTAGGAATAGGGAGAGAGTAGGACTACAGTGCTTTGCTCTCATTAGAACTTATCCCCAGTATTATATTCTGTTCCCAAAGGCACAATTTAAGAAAAGCATCGATAAGCCAGAGAATGTGTAGAGAGGACAGCTCTTCGTATAGGATGTCTTGGGTATAGGACATGTCCAAACAGAAGGTGGATGAGTAGCTGTTTTATATAAAAGTGGAGATTCCTTTCGGGTATGGACTTGACTAGATGATAAAGTTTACAGCTCACATTCTGAGCCTCTGCTGAATGATAGTGGGAAAAGGAAAATTAATAACTATTGACAATAATAAATAGCTAGCATTTTATTACATTTTAAGGTGGGAAAATCACTTACAAATGTTATCTCATTTAATTCTCACAGCAACGCTTGGAGGTAGGTGCTATAACTACCAACATTTTGCTGATGAGGGAACTGAAATCAAGATAAGTTATGATTTGCCCAGCTAGTAAGAGGTAGAAGCTGAATTTGAACTCAACTCTCTCTGTTTTTATGTCCATCATTACTACTGTACCACCTAGCTGCCTCATAATAGATGATTGAGAGGTGGGAATGAGAAGAAGAGAGTATGTCTCCTCCTGCTGCTTTGGTATAATAAGAGTGTAAGAGTTTACACCCTCAGAACTAGAGGGCGTAAACAGAATGTGTCTTCTGAGAAGAGCCAAGTTTCCATTACTGTAGGAAATGGAGAGTATGAGATAAAGGAATTTGGGATAAAGAAGAGTTTTAGGGAAGAGGAAAAGAAGATATTACCTCAGTAGACTCTGAGTCTAGATAATAGGAATGAGGTCAGTCATAGATGAGAATTATCTGACCACAGCATAGCAAATGCCTGGAGTGGTCTTTCAACACTTTCTACTTCATCTGATTCCCAGCAGCCCAAGAGATATTATAGTGCATATACTCCTATAAATGATAGAATAATTAATAATGAGTGGATCCCTGGAGGAGGCACCGAACTCAGATTCTGCGACTTCACTAAGCTCATACTGGCAAGACCCAGGTGGAGGTATACCTAGCAGAAAATATCAGGTCCCTGCCCAAGCCTTGCTTGCTTATTCTTTGGGTTTCATTGGCTCAGAGTGAGTGTAAACAGCAATTCTTTCTGTTCTGGCAAGAAACTTGAAGGTTCTTCCTCTCACACATTGCTCCTTTTGGGAAGTCAAACTAGGCCATCCTTTACCTCAGTTCTTACCATAACTGAATGGGTATTGCCTCAGACAATTGAGACCCAGAAAAGACCTTAACTTAAAAAGGCCAGGATCTCCCACTGCATTCTACAACATCATCAGTTGTCCTGACCTGTGTCTTGCCACTGGACTCCAATGACTCTGGAGAAGCAAGTGAGGCTGATATCTTTGCACTTAACTACCTCACTTAAACCTAATTCAATTATGAATCAAGGCAGTGCCCTCCTGATGTCATCAGTCTTCTTTGAGAATGAAAGCAACAACCGGCTTCTACATCAAGAACACATTTGTAAATAGCTAAGTTCACAGACTACACACACACCTACACACACACACACACACACACAGAGTACTTGAATGACATCTTGCAACTACAATAGAAAATATCCCAGTTGAAAATTACAACACAAAATGGAAAGCACTTGTAGAAGAGACACAGAGAATAAATAGTTGAAAACTGGACCAGCCAAAGTCCGGTCAAACTGAGTTTAGAAATAGATGCAAGCAATACAGGGTAAGAGAAGATACCTGTATGAAAGCAAAGCAAAGTATCCAAGTAGATGGAAGTGCTGCAAAATGGGAAACAGATTGAAATTCACTCAGTACAAAGGGTGCTGGGATGCAATAAGTATGTAATAGGATTTTGGAAATTGTTACAATGGAAAATGATCAGGAAACACTGTGTGGGTGGGTGTTGCAATGTGGAAAGAATATGTAACCCGAGTTGTAACCCGAGTTGTAACCACGTAAGCAGAAAGCTTGGGGGCCAGCATGGAACCTAGAAAACAGGGTTTACAAAGAGACAATCCCACGTCAGAGCGAAGGTCTCTGTCAGGCTCAGTCTGTAAGGAAAGGATACCAGGTTTAGGTTATAAACACACGAATGACAATATCCTTGCCATAGGCAGTGGTAGCTGATCCAAGGTAAGCCATTTAAAACTAGACAGACACTCTCATTTGCTGTGCCATCTGGACTTGAGTGTGGGCAATCCTAACTAGAGGTTTGTGGTGTTAACAGCCTTTCCCGCACCTTCTAAAGTAAATGAGACCAAATAAGCTCAATGTATGCTGCCTGGCAGGATACAAAAATCAGGGATATTTGCTCTCCAAGTCTTTCTTATGACAGATTCAAACGGAAACTGAAATACCTCCCATTATGAAGTGGGCACTAATGATAGTGGTATAGTGGATAGAGTGGGTCCAGAAGTCAGGAAGAGGCAAATTCAAATCCAGCCTCAGACTCTTACTAACTGTGTGACCTTGAGGAAGTCGCAACCCTGTTTGTCTGTTTGCTTATCTGGAAAATGAACTAGAGAAAGAGATAACAAGCCACTCCAGTATCATTCCAGGAAAACCCCAAGTTGTGTTATAAAGAGTTACAAATGACTCAAACAATAATAATAATCAATGGGTACAAAAAGCATAAGTATTTTTTAGTTAAAGCATCATAATTTAAGGTGCAGAACCCTAAAGTTATGGGGTAAGCAGTTAAATTGAAAGAGAAGAAAAACAGAAAAGTTATTTTTGTTTTGCTTTGTTTTATAGCTTTGCTTTTGACAATGATGCTAATAAATTATTTAACAATGTACACACATATCAAAACTTCATAGGTTTAGGAAGTAGGAAGCAATTTGGTGTGCTTGTTAGAGATCAGGAACACCTTTCTTCCCATATTGCTTCCAATTCATCCCAGTTATGTGACTCTAGGCAAGTAATTTAATTACTTAGTGTCCCCAGGAAGCTACGTAAGTCTGAACTAGTAGAAGGGGTTTCCTCATTGGGAGTGCCCTTTTCCAGGGAGTCACAAGACTAGCTGAAAACAAATGTTTACAATCCTCCTTTCCCATTTTTTTCTCCAATATCCCTGGGAGGTACATGATAAAAGTATCATTATTCCTGTATTTCCATTTAAAGAATGGAGGCCCAAAGAACTTGTCCAAATTTGTATAGCTAGTAAGCAGTGAAGAAAAGACTTGAAACCTAGGTCTTCTGACCTCAAGATGAACATCATTACAACTATATCTGATTTTATACACTGGGGCTAAGTTTAAAGACAGTAAATATACTTTGGGTTTTTCTCCCAATTATTTATGTTTTGTAACTGATGACTGGCATTTAGAGATGTCCAAAATCATTAAACCTTCTTTATTATTAATCAAGAAAGTTTTTAAAACTACAATGCCCAAGTCCCAATAACCCATCCTTTGTTTCAAACCCTCATTAAAGAAAATTTCTAACATTTAAGCAGAGGTTTGGCTCTCTGTCTTAATTTATTTATTTTATGATCATAAAAGAAAGTAAATGAAGTTTTAAAAAGGATACACTAGAGAAGAAAGGAGGGAGGAACCATGGAAGAACTTCTTTTGCCAAATAATCATGTAGAAGCTCATGTAGAAGTCTATAAAAACAAGGAAAGAGCAAGGAAATCTATTGTCATTTGAAGGTCACTTCCATATGAACTGATCAAAGGAAGATACAAAGCATACCACACACACACACACACACACACACACACACACACACACTTGATATAGAAACCTATAACTCATAAAGAAAGAGTTATAGGGAGAGAAGATTCAAGGAAGGATTAATTATCAGCACAATCTCTTCATTTTTTACTGTCTCACTGAATTTCCTGATTACATATACTTACTTTTAGATAACATTTACTTGATTTTCCTTTTTGAAACTTAGTTTTCTTTTACAGGATTCTATATTGAAGGGATGTTGTAATGGCTTTACCCAGTCACCCAACATATAGTAAATGTTTTTTCCAACTAGTCAAGCATTGGGCCAGGTCCTAGGGATACCAAAAGGACAATTGAAACAGTCCTTGCCCTTCAGTATCTTGCCTTTGACAAGGGGAACACAGCTTGACAACAAATGATTACACTGTAATTTAAGGAGAAAAAGAATTAGATAATGGCTGGGTTTTTTTTCCACTGAAAAATAAAAAAAATGAGACTCTGATGCAAAGTATAATATGCTCTGTCCTGGGTAGGTAAAAAGAAATCGGGTCATTTCTGAGATTTCAGGATCATTTCTTTGTTAGAATCTAAGGATTAGGTAACTTTTTACTTCCTTGCGATACTTCTGAAGCCACCAGAACTAATATGGCTATAAGATATTGTTCCATTGATGCATTTATAAAGTATGGCCCTCTAAAAAGGAAAACAGACAACCAAACAAACAATACACTTCCGTTTTTTAAACTGGAGTGAGTATTCACACTCTGAGTAGTCAACTGTATTTTTATGAATTTTCCCTTACTTGGTTTTCAAAATCCTTTTTGTGCTCTTCCATGGCCTGCAACTCCTTTTCTTGGAGCTTTGACTTTCTTCTTGCTGTGTTTTAATCTTCCTTGTCACCAAAGTAAGATAGTATAGTCTGATTCTTTTTTTCCCTGCTGTTTGCTCATTTCCCCAGGCAATTACTTGACTTTTTAGCTCTTTGTTAAGGTAGGTCTCTGCTTCCAGTGTGGAAGTTATACTCTTCCAAGCTTCTGAGAATTTGTGCAGCTGTTTTCAGACATACTACTAGGGTGCTTATAAATTTTCAGTTCTTCCAAGGTGGTATGATCAAAGGAGAGGTCTTTATTTCTCTCCTGATCTGTGAGAACAAGCACTCTTTTCTGCCTTGTAACTGTGAGGAAGATTCCCTCTCCACCACAGTCATAAGCTCCTCCATACCAGTGTTCCTACTCACCCCAGGACTACCACCCAGGACTGCAACCCAGATATAAGCAGGGCAAAGCAAGAGAATCCTGCCTCACTAACAGTGAAGAGATCCTTGCAACCCCTTGAGATCAGCCACTCTATCTTTCCCCCCGCCACCCCCATCTATGGGCTGAGAGTATCAGAAGCAGTTACTACCACTGTGCTCACCTACAGTACCCTGGGGCTGGGACTGGACCTGGACCATGTTCCTTTATCACACAGATCCCAACAGACCTTTCCTACTGACCTTCTAATTTGTCTTTGGCATTTGTGAGTTGAAAAATATGGAAACTGCCATGCCTACCAGTGATTCAGTCCCATGAAACCTGCTCCTGCCCATCTATGCCAGCACTGACTATGTTACATTGTGCTCTTCTCTCAGAGTGTTTACTTTCCAGGTTATCTTTGGTGAAAAATGTCTTTCACTTTGTTATTTTGTGGGTTCTTCTGCTCTAGAATTTGTTTAGAATAATTTTTACAGGGATTTAGAGGTGTTTGGGGGAGATCTCCAGCAAGTTCCTGCTTTTCCTCTGCCATCTTGGCTCTGCCCCCTCCCATCCTTATGAATTCTTAAATCAATTTTTTCAAACAAAAAATTCATTGGATAACACATTGAAAAGAATATATGTTCCCTCTACCCAATAGGTACACATTTTAGAGATGAAGCAGTGAGACAAAATGGTGCTAAGTGACTTGCCTACATAACCCATTAAGTATATGAGGCAAGATTTGAACCCAAGCCTTCCTTGGCTTCAAACTCAACATTCTAGCTATTATTTTATACTATTTTTATGAATCTCCTTACTAAAGACTTGTATTATTACTTCCCTTATACCATCATCTACCATACAGAGTTTTGTTTTGTTTTGTTTTAATATCCTGCTATACTTAAAATTTGACTACAGGGTGGGAAGTTAAAGAGAGGCTTACAGAATGCAAACTAGAGTGACTTGGTACAATTAATAGTAGCCTAGGCAATGTACTGGAATGGGAGACACTTCAAATCATGTGTAACTTTGGGATACCTCTCTGAATCCATTTCCTCTCCCTTTAAATTAGTATAATAGTAATTGTAGTGCTTACTTTATGGTGATGTTGTGAGGATCAAATGAAATGAAGCATGTAGGTCAGCGGTTCTCAACCTGTGGGTCACGATCCCCTTGGGGGTCAAGTGACCCTTTCATAGGGATCACAGGGTCGCCTAAGACCATTGGAAAACACATATTTCCAAGTCTTAGGAACTGAGACACTATCCATCTCCAGGCAGGTCCGTCCACATGGAGATACACTCACACACATATTTAAGGGTCCCAGTATTAGGAAGGTTGAGAATCACTGATATGGGTACTCTCCAAAACTGAAAGCACTATATAAATATGAGTTATTAAAAAGAAAAAAACATAGATATATTGTAATAATTTCAACTCCTTTCAAATGTTCTTAATCAGGAAAGGGTTATGCAACCCTCCATGTGATAGAGGAGGAAGTCAAGGCAGAAAATGAGAAAGTGATCTGTGTCCAAGGTTTCACAGATAGTAAATAGACCCATCATTTAAACAGGGCACTAAAACTCCAAAGACAGTGGGGACTCTTTTTTTTATTGTATCAAACACTGTTTTGATAGTTAAAAAGTGAATATGTGAGCATGCACACACGCATACACACACACAAGAATATATGTTCAGAGCCATTTTCTTTTATTACAAATGGCTATATTTTTTACTATGGTACTTCTGTATATTAGTGGCTTTTCAGTAAATGTCAAGGACTAATTAATAATACATTTACAAGTTGAATTATGATGTGTCAACATTTTTCATTCCATTACTAAATGCATCTCTACTAAGGAAATGCACAACCCTGGAAAAAAACTTTTTTGATAAAATAAAATAATCTTTAATTTGAAATGAAATATACTTTTCCTTTTATCACTCCTACCTTAATTCAACTGGCTTTCTGGAAAAAAAATTTGTTCCTGTTATTCTCAGTTTCTAATATCTTGGATTTTTCTGGTAGTTTGTAACTATTGGAAAATGCATGATTCCCTGAAATATTTTTAAAGGTTTGTAGCAGAGAACAAAGTTTAGTCAATGATGTGGGAGCCTCCATCTTGAGAGCCTTTCAAAGCATGTCCCTCCTGGGTGTTGTAAAATAACTTTCTTATCTCAAGTGACAACACCCTAAGGCTTCTTAGAGACTTAATTGGCAATTTTTCTAACAAGGTGGCTTGCTGTTAAGAGTTTAGAAAATGCCAAAAGAATCATTAATTCACCAATGCTGGTTGGCAAACTGAGCTGATTACAAAATTCTTGCTGACTTCAAAGGAGGTTTAATATCTATACTATTCCCAGACGTGGCGATCCATACAGGTTTTTCTCCCCTGCAGGTTCCACTCTACTAGCTATTTTCCAAAGTATGCATACACACATACACCCATGTATGTATGTGTGTGTATGTATGTATGCATGTATGTTAATATTTATTATCAAAGTAGTTACATGCAGGACCTATGATGCACAGAAATGAAAGTATGCTACTTAGAAGTCTTTATATAGCAATTAATAGCTATAAAAAAGCTTCTGGGTAAGTCTTTCGGTTATCAAAAAGTTATCCATCTATTCAAGGAGTAAAAGGGAGGGTTAATTCAAGACAAAACTTGGCAAATTTATAGTGTGTGTCTGTGTGAGTTTGTGTGTTTATGTGTTGATTAGGGTACCTGTGGTTAATTCATTCTCCCTTCACCACATTCCCCCACCCTTGATAAGCTGATGAAAAATAAGGGGCACATAATAGATGTTAAATTAAATAAATGTTAAGTCCTTAAATAAAATGCACAAATATATCTCCATTCATTTACCCAGCCAAGAATTATAAAGTTATCCAATCAAATCTGATGGCATTACAGATTAATCAATCACTGACTTGCCATAAAATGGGCAAACCTCTTTTAGCTTTTAAAAAGAATGTCATACTTCCAGTGTCAAGAGGTCAGAGCGAGAAAGAAATTTCCCAGTTCCCCTCCAAACAACTAGAAAACCACCTCAGAAAGGATCAAGGATAAAGGAAGCAGCTTCAGTGCTGAAGGAAAAGTCTCTCACTAGACTGGGAGGGGAGGGAGTTCTAAGAGCAGCAGCATCAGAAGAAGAAGACCTAATAGCAGAGGTCCTACTAATATTCAATCCAGGAAGAATAGAGAAAGAAAATTCTAGACCAATTTCACTAAGGAATAATGATGAAATAAAATATTAAGAAAATACTAGGGAATAAATTAGAGCAATATATAATAAGAATAATACACCATGACCACGTGGGATTTATTTCAGCAATACAAGGCTGGTTCAATATTTGGAAAATTATCACCACAGGGGCAGTTAGGAGGTGCAGTGAATAGAGCACCAGCCCTAGAGTCAGGAGGACCTGAGTTCAAATCTGGCCTCAGACACTTAATATATACTAGCCATGTGACCTTGAGCAAGTCACTTAACCCCAATTACCCTGACTTCCCCCCTCCAAACAAAAAAAAGAGCAAAAAAAATTATCACCATAAGTGACCATAATGATAAAACAACAACAACAAAATAAATCATATGATTAGCAGAGAGGGCAGATTGGGGGAGGGAGGATAGACAGAAGCAAAACACTGATGAGGAGGGAAAGGGTGAAAGGAGAGAGAGGACAAACAGGAGGAAAAATAGGATGGAAGGAAATAACACACTTACTAATAATAATTATGAATGTGAATGTGATGAACTCTCCCACAAAATGGAAGCAGATAGCAGCGTCCACAATGTTATTTACAAGAATTCACTTGAAGCAGAGAGACACACAGAATAAATGTAAAAACCTGAAGCAGAATAAATTCAGTTTCAGCTGAAGCAATAAAAAAATAAATAAACAAACAAATGAATGAGTGAATGAATAAAAACAGGGGTAATGATATTGAACTCAGACAAAGCAAAATCAAAAGCAGACATAATTAAATGTGATAAGGAAGAAAACCTGCTAAGAGTTGCTATAGACAATGAAGTAATATTGATACTAAACATATACATAATAAATATAAACAAAATACTAAACATACAGCCTATATTTTTCAAATATATAGAGGATGGAATTTATGAGAATATGAATCCTTTCCCAATTGATTAATGGTCAAAGGATATGAACAGGCAATTTTCAGATGAAATCAAAGCTATCTATAGGGATATGAAGAAGTGTTCTGAATCACTCTTTATTGGAGGAATGAAAATTAAAACAATTCTGAGGTACCACTTCAAACCTATCAGATTACCTAATATGACAAAAAAGGAAAATGGTAAATGTTGGAGAAGATGTGGGATAATAGGGATACTAATGCACTGTTGGTGGAGTTGTGAATTGATACAACCATTCTGGAGAGTGATTTGGAACTTTGCCCAAAAGGGCAACCAAACTGTGCATACCCTTTGATCAAGTAATACCACTATTAAGTCTGTATCACAAAAAGATCATCAAAAGAGGAAATGACCTACATATGCAAAAATATTTATGGCAGTCCTTTTTGTAGTGGCAAAATACTGGAAATTGTGGGGATGCCCATTAATTGGGGAATGGTAAAACAAACTGTGGTATGTGATTATGATGAAATGTTGAACACAGAGATTTCAGGAAAAAGTGGAAAGATATGTATGAACTGATGCAAAATGAAATGAGCAGAATAACCAGGAAAACCTTTTATACAGTTATCAACAACATTGTGTCTGACTCTTTGCAATCCCTCTTGGGGTTTTCTTGGCAAAGATCCTGGAGTGGTTTGCCATTTCCTTCTCCAGCATATATGACAGACGAAGGCAAGCAGAACTTTCCAGGGTCACACAACTAGTATGCATTTGAGGCCAGATTTGAACTCTAGAAGAATTCTAATTTCTGTTATATTTTCTTATTAAGGGAAAGTAAAGCTAAAGATAATTAAAATTTTAATTGATCTGAATACTATTGAAACTCTTTTATTTTTTTCTCTCCTATACTGATAATCCTTAATTTGTGTGTTGGTTAAAGTTATGTAATGATCTATCATTTTAACTTAGTGTTCTTTTTCCTTACAACAACCTGTGAGAAAGTATAAACATAATTATCCTCATTTTAATGAGAAAACCGAGGCTCGGTGGTTCAGTGACTTTTCTATATCCTCATAGCTAAGAAGTGTGAAAGCCAGAGTTCAAAACCAGGGCTTGTGACTCTATGTCATGATTTTGCCAATATATCCTCTCACTACTAATAAAGCAGTAAACAAAAATGGAGAATGAATTTAAATGTGATGCTTATTAAGATTATGAATTCATTTTACCTAAAGCACATGTTAATTATCCTGCTCTTTCTTTAATAAATGATTCCATCTACCATGAGTATATTTCAAGTAAATGTCTAATTCCCTAAATTATTACATTAACAAATTTAAAAGTTTCTTTTTATTAATAAAAAATGAGATTCTCAGAATTGTAGATGCTATAAGCTAAAAACAAACTAATCTTTTTTGTTGTTAATATATTTGTTTCTTTGGCTATTTCAACATGAAAACAAACAACCAGAGGAATGTTGAAAGAAATCACACAATTATTCATGTCTTCCAAATATCTAAAAGTTCAGTTGGCAGACCTTATATCTGGAAGACTAATGGATTTCCCCCCACGTTTATCTGGGTCTTAGGCATCATATAGACACAATTCAGTACCTGGTTCCAAGACTAGGACTTGGAATTACAAAATCCTGGGTTTGAAGGGATCTTATTTAGTTCAAATTCATACCCATCCTACCTTCCTTTTCCTCTCATGTCAAGTATGAATCACATCTAAAGCATTCTCTACAAACAAGATTGGTCACCTAACCACTAATAAGAGACCTGCCATGATAAGGACCTCATTGACACTCGAGACAATTCATTTCTGTGTCTGTGTTAAACATGTATGTATAGACATAAATATATACCTATATGAATATACACACATCTTTATATATTTGATCTTTTTTTCCTATTTGAAACAGAATCTATGTCCTAACATGTATCAGTTGGTTCCAGTTCTGCTCTCTATAACCAGAACAAATCTAGCCCAACAAATTGAGGTGGCTAGGTGGAACAATAAATTGGGCATGGAGTCACAAAGACCTGAGTTCAAATTTAGCCCCAAAGACTTACTAGCTGTGTGACCTTGGCAGTTAAATTCTGTTCATCTCACTTCTGTCACCTATAAAGTAGCATCACCCTCCTTCCAAGGTGAGTATGAAATGAGATAATTGTAAATCATTTAGCATAGTGTCTGGTGTGTAGTAAATGTTAGAAATGTTAGCTGTTACTAAGCCTTCTTTGGCATGTAGCCTTTAAAAGTAAAAGCTAATCATCCCTTTACTACTCCTGTCCTCATGCACACACATCTATTTTCTCTTGTCCAAGCTAAATATACTAAGTTCTTTCAAATACTTATAGTAGGATTTGGTTTTAATTCCCCTCATCATCCTGGTTAGCTTCCAGTGGATATACTCCAACTTGCCAATGTCCTTCCAAAAATGTGATTCCCATCACCAAGCATAATACTCTTAGTGTGCTCTGCCTAGGACAGATAGCAGCAGCAGCAATCTTCTTCTTCCCTTATACTATATTTCCATTTATTCTCATTATAGAAATTGGGCCCATTTCAGCTTAGTGCCGTTCGAGCATTTCTCTCATCTGAATGTTGTTTTGCATGAACACTCTCAGAATCTTAATTGAACTTGATTTTGTTTTCTAACCTCTAAATATTGATTCAAACATTTTAAATGAATAATACACACTCCTTAGGTCTATCAATTTGGACTGAAAATAGCTCTAGCCATATTTGAATTTCCTTTCATGATCCTTTTCCTCATAAATAATAGTTAGGAATCCCATTCACTGTTGTTTTCATACATCATATTGATTCATTGTGTGGGAAAAATATGGTTCAAGCCCCAACCCTGTCCTTCTTCTTATATATCAGAACAAGGCTAGTAAAACAATAAAATATTTAATTGAAATACAGTTGCAAAATATATAGCAAGAAAAAGCATTCAGCAAAATAACCTCAACCACCAAACAACAAATGAGTATACTTTTCCAAAAATGTATGTGCTGGTGGGGCTAGGAAAAATGAAATGAAAGCAAAAACAAAAGATATCTGTTCTTTACTGAGAACATCGTGTTGATACATCTGCTTCTTCGTCTTCCCCACTATAAAACTACAAGTCCCTCTCAATCTTCAAGTTTCTTTTCTTTTTTCCTTCCTTCATCCTTTGCTCCACAATAATAGGCTATGGTGTGTCATCTTTTTCTCCTTTTATTCAAATCCGATCTTCAGAGGACCTTTCTAAGTCCCCACATCTCCATCCCCACTAGTACAGCTAGCGCTACTCTCTGAGATTATCTTCTATCTACTCTGTACATTCTGTATCTTTTATTTTATATGTACATGTTTGTATGGACATTGAATCCCTCATTAGAATGTGAGTTTCTTGTGGGAAGAGATGCTGTTTTTGCCTTTCATTTTATTTCCAAAGCTTAGCATAATTTTTGCCATATCAGTTGCTTTTCAGTCATGGCTGACTTTGTGGCTCCAGTTTTGGGGTTTTCTTGGCAGAGATACTAGAGTGGTTTGCCATTTTCTTCTCTAGACTATTTTACAGAAAAAGAACTGAGGAAAACAGGGTTAAGTGACTTGTCCAGGGTCACACAGCTAGGAAATATCTGAGGCCAGATTTGAACTGATAAGGATGAATCTTTCTCATTCCCAGTTCAGTGCTCTATCCTCTGTACCACTTAGCTGCTCATATGAATGCTAACTGTGATGATGATGATGATGATGATGATGATGATGATGATGATGATGATGATGATGATGATGATGATGTTGCTGGAATCTTCTCTACACACTGGGTCATTAGAGTTGTTACTCAATGGTACCTAGAGATGATCATCAGATACTAAAAACCAAAAAAGTATATATGAAATACTGCATACAAATCTAAAAAAAATCACTACCCTTTATTTTAACTGTGTGTCTTTCCTTTTCAAGTGCGTATTTTATAAATAGCACTTTTAAAATGTTGTCTCCTTTTATTGTCACAGCATCCTTTGGAGGTCAGTGCTATTATAATTCCCATATTATTTCATTACCATTTTATAGATGATGAAATTAAAACAGATAGAGATTAATTGACTTGCCTAGTATCACACAGCTAGTGTCTAGGGGTGGACATAATCTTATGTCTTCCTAATTCCAGGTTCAATCTGCCACACCCTCATTTACCTTCTGCTGGAGGGAAATATAAAAAAAAACATAAAACATAAAAAAAGACAAATTCTTCTAGATAAATACAAAGAGATTTCAGGATTGTAGGGGAACGCTGACAAGCTGAGATGAGAGATTTCAGGAAAACCTGAGTGAAGATAGGGATGCGGAACTAATTCATGAATCTGAGCTAGGGGTCCAAGAGATCCAGGTGAAGAAAGAAAACATTTCAGTCATGGGAAGGATACAGTTCAAATACAAGGAGGCAAGTATTCAAATGTTATATGTAGGAAAGTATCATTTTGCCTGGAATTGGTTAGATTCAAACTCAGGCCTTCCTGACTTGATCTATTCTACCCCCCAATTGATTTTACACTCCCCAACGGAGCATAATAAATATTGTAGTAATATTTCACTTTCTGCTGTTTGTCTGATTTTTCACTCAGACTGATTCTTGGTGGGGTAACCAGATATTCATCATATCATTTCACAGTAACAAACCTAATGCATTCAGTCTGATATTATAATTGAAAGATTGATTTAAGTATGAAAACAAGTTACATTTGTAAATTCAATTACTTTTTAAGTACACTAATATAATTAGTTATATTCTCTTACCTTTGCATTGAATTTCCTTGAACTATTTCTCACTAAGTCCATCCACCTAAAAATATTTGGCGAAATTAACTTCCATGTCCTACTTTTGTGATTATCCTAAGTGAGATTATCTCTTGAAGGACCTTATATCTTAGGGCACTAGAAGCCTACAGAGTGAATGTACTTACTCATCTTTCTAAGCCTATACCTAATAGGTATGCATTGAATTGTCTCAACTTGTCCAGACTGTTCTCTGCTAGCAGTTTGCTTTCCCAGACTTCACATTCCTGAATGGCATGAACAGACAAGCCATAGATGTCCTAAGGAAATCTGTTTGGGGGAGGTGGTGGTACTGTAGCCACTCAGCTTTAAATGAAGTGTGGTCCATCCTTAAGTGGGCAGCACTCTTTAAGTGGGTGCTATCTGGCAAAGCTGCCTCAAGGCACTTGTCATTTCAACCTGGCATTTAACTGGTGAGTCACTCCTTTCACAGAGAAGGTCTCCTAGACTAATGTCTAGTGCAATAACCTGTCTCCTATTAGCTCAGCCAAAGGCTACTTGACAGCCTTTCTGCCTGATGTATAAGCAAGGTCAGATAAAGCAAGAATCATCACTCAATTCTAGAGACCCTTAATCATGAGAAGCAAATTAATAGGTGTGAGTCGGTCAGGTAAAAAAAATCCTTTCTCCCTCATCTGTATATGATTTTAGGAAGAGGATTCTACCTTCAAATGGGAGGGAGGGGGAGAAGTATCCCTTAATGATGTGAGAAGTCATTGCTTGCTTGGCCCACTCACCTCAAGAAAATTTTTGAGTAGGAAGAAGTATAGGGAGTGATTTAGAAAATGCCTTTAAATTCTGTCTCTGCAGAAAGGAACATTTAATGAAGTATATCAGTTTTCTGTTCACCAATTTCTCACATAAGGAGGAAAAATCATACCTAACACCTGAAAATGGGGAAATAGTCTGGACCTCTGATGCCAACAGCCTAGAGTATTTCAGATATATCAACTTCCTCTAATAATCGAGCTTTAGCACTTCATCTATAACGTGTGTTTTACAGGGTTGTCTGAGTACACTGAGAGGTTAAGTAACTTAGCTATGGATTTTCAATTAATATTTGGTAGAGACAGGCCTGGGATCGAGGTCTTTATGACTACCACAGTAGATAGAATGCTGGGCTTGGAGTCGGTCGTGGGACATTAGGCAAGTCACTTTAACCCCTTTTTACCTCAGTTTCCTCATCTATAGAATGGGGATAACAATTGTTCTTGCCCATCAGTGTTGTTAGGATCAAATGACATAATAATTGCAAAGTATTTAGCACAGTGACTAGCAAATAGTAACCAATACTTAAATGTAACTGTTATTTTTATTATTATGTTGACCCTCTAGCCATTAGGCCACTTAAAATATGCTTCATGTAATAAGAACAATAATAATTGGAGTGTTAATACATATTATTGAATATTACAAAGTCTTTGACTCTGGGTGAGGAAATTATCTGCCAGCAAGATAAAGATTTGAGCGTTGATCCCTCTTCAGTATGCAAGTAATGGGAAACATGGTCCTCCAGAGCTTTTTTTCTGGTTTTAACAATGTGTGAGTTTCAGTTCCTAGAAAGGGCCAAAACATCCTGTGCTCTTCAACTTCCAATCGTAACTATCTGTGCAGAGCAGCCAGGAAGAAGGAGGGGAAGAGTCAACATCTAGAAGGTGGGGTTCTATGCTCAACACTTCTACCTTCCTCTCTATATGGTGGATAAAAGGAAGAATGGCTGCTTGTCACAAATAATAGCATCTTCTTCACAAAAGTTTCACCCTGAAAACAGTGTCAAGGAAATTAATGTTGACACAATTTCACCAAATGAAGAGATGTGAGATAGTATCTCTACATAGCCATGAAGACACTACATTCCTCCAAAAGGTCAGAAACTTTTTTACTTACTTAATAAAATTAGCTGAGGATATGTGTAAAATCAATAATTGTGCCAGACAATTATCAAGATAAACACCAATTCCCTGCCATCCAGGATAATCATCCCTACATATTGTCAAAAAATAAATGAGCATTAACAGTAGAAGCAATAGACCTAACATTATACAGAGCAGATTTAATAGGCTGCTCTTGCAGCTAAATGTCTAAATTACATGTAGATCATATTACATTCACATCCTATTACACAAGGAAATCATCACCAAAAGTAAAAGATATTTAGGTATACCAATATCAATACACCCATAAAGAATGCATATAATTATGATCATTACCATATATTCAAATATACAATGAACAAAACAACCCATAACTGGCAAACGTTATGCCACATTACAAAAACATCATCCACACGTGTATATATATATGTGTGTGTGTACGTATATATACATGCATACATATATGTATATATTACTAAAATGTACATGTATGAGTGCATATATACATGATAAACATATACGTATATGTGCAGAGAAATCTAATAGCAAACTAAAATAAATATATACCTCAAATATGAATAATTATTATATGCATCAATAAACCTATTATGTAAAGCATATATTTTATAAGCTCAATCTCTACTATTGTATTATTACTTCTGCTGGTCAACCTGTAACATCATGCTAGTCCAGTTACTAGTTGTTTTTGTTGTTGTTGTTGTGGTGGTGGTGGTGGTGGTTGGATTAATTCTCTTTTAACTCCTTTTCCATCAGCTACTCTACTTGGTTTCTTCTCTACTCTCACATTCATGATCCCTCCACAGTCTATACCCTCTGGAACCA
>CM053599.1:62845747-62862419 GCA_028646575.1 Pseudocheirus occidentalis
CTAGACTTTGTCTGGGGTCATATTTTATGGGTGTTTAGGGTGGCGCTGTGGGAGCTGCGGGACCTTGCTCCTTCTACGCCACCATCTTGGCTCCGCACCCCTGGAAAGCCTGTGTTTCTAATTCTGAACTGTGTGGCAAATAGTGTATAGGTAATCCCATTTTCATATGCAAATTCTCCATATACTTTAACATCGATATAAAGTGCTTCCTGAGTCTTCTCTATTTCGAGCTAAATATCCCCAGTTGCTTCAGTAGATCCTCATATGCTGTGAACTACAAACCCTTCCTTATTCTGTTTGCCAAGGCTTCTTTACAAGCTTTCTGATCTGAATTCTAAAATGTGGCATCCAGAAAAGCACACTCCAGATGTGGTCTGACTAGAGCAGAAATGAAGTGAGCTAATCCACTCCCAAGCCCCACCCCTAGGATTTAGCACTCTGGCTCTTTCTATGCAGGCAGACATGACATTAACTTTTGTAGTCTTCATAGTACACAGTTGACTTGTAATTTTAAGTCCACTTAAAGACCAAATATTTTTATATGAAATCTTATCTAGTGACATCTCCCTCATTTGCATTGGTGAAGCTGAACTCTTAGGAATACATTTTTAAAATGACATTCATCCAAATTAAATGTCAGCTTGTTAAACTCAATATGATATTCTGTCAAGATCATGTTGGATCCTGTCATCAAACATTAGCTGTCCCTACCAGCTTTGTGTCATCTGCAGATCTGACATGTATACCATCTATTATGACTTTCTCAAAGCCACTGACTGAAAAAGTTGTCAAACAACACGTGACCAATCACAGATCCTTAGGTGACTCCAGCGGAGATTTCTTTCCAAGTTTCCATATGACCACTCATGACTTCTTCAGTATAACCTAAATTTATTCAATAAATTCCAAATCCAGCTGACAGTATGATCATTCCACCCATGTTCCTCCTTTATTTCCATGCAGGCACTCTGAGAGATTTTGTCAAATACTTTGCTAAAACCTGAATAAACTTTGCCGGAGCATTCTCCTAATATATCAGTCGAATCAGATAACTAACTGTGCAACCTTGGTGGAAGGTTTACACCACTTATTTTATAACACAGGAAAATCCTTAAAACTACGAGTGTATCCTAAATGAGGACAAACACAAACTACCTGTCTGTGTCTCTCTACATCTGTAATCCAATCATCTATCCATCCATTTATCAATCTATTCTTCATCCATATAGTTCTCCAAGTTCTAAAACCATTACTATTTCATTTAACCTTTATGTTAATTTTCTTCAATTTGTTCAAATTCTTCAAATTCAATTCTTTAAATATGTTCAATTTTCTTCATCTTTGAAATAGACATATTAACAGTAATACTATTATGAACATTAGTGGGGGCAAAATTCTTTGTAAACCTTAAAGCACTCTGCAAAAGTGAACTATAAAAGACATTCACAGCAGCTTTTCAGACTAACAAAGGAATAAACACAAAAAACTAGCATTATGAATTAAATCTTAAGCAATGAGAATAATTGGGTGGAGTCCCACGTGCCTTTTGTTGTCAGCCATAAATCATGGTTACATGTTAAAAACAGAAAGAAGCATAAATGTACAATGAATCATGATATTTCTGAGGCTAACTGGCCCTTGACCAGTCCTATTTTTCATTCAGGTTTTGTGTGCATGAAGTTTTTATGCTTTGGAGCTCTTTGTTGCAGTTCAGATTACAATTGTCCTAGTTGTCACTTACTTCTCTTCTTTTTCCACTCTGACAAATGACCTTTTGGTGAAATAAATGGGAAAAAAACAAGTACAGAGAAATAGAACAATAAATCCTTCATGGACAAATCCCAAGTGTGACAGAGGCTCCAGTGGGATACACTAATATGACAGATAAAGCCTTGAATTTGGAGTCAATATGCCTGTGTTCCTAATTCTGCCTTTGCTAATTATATATACAGATATCGTAGGCCATAAGGGCATAAGGGGTGCACATACATATATTTATGTATGTATGTACATACACATATACATATACATGTACTTGTACATATACATATACATATTCATATTCATATACACATACACATACACATGCATATACATATACATATACATATACATATACATATACATATACATATACATATACATATACATATACGTAATGAAATGGATATCTTAGGTCCACCCTAGCACTAACTATCAATCTATGAAATAACCTTCAGGGATGATAATCCTTAGTAAGAATTTTGGAATGTAGGAAAAGAACATTAAGGTTCTTTGAGCCACTGTTTTGTCCTAAATGTGCATTTTGTCTCTTTAAGGTGTCTCTTTGATTTGTTTGATTAAGTATGTTATCTCTACCAGATCCAGAAAACTGATAGGCCATCAGAGAGGCAAGGGAACCGGGGCAAGATTATCAAACTTTAGGAAAACCTCTGTATCCCTTGTAGTAGAAGGAAGATCCTTTTGGTACTGTGGTCAACTAAGTGATTACTCAGTCCGTTATTAAGAAAGAAACAGAATTTTCATATACATACATACACGCATGTACATATATATTTTTATATATATACATGTATATAAACTACTTCAATCCTAAGATCTACAAATATAGATTAAAATGCTTTACAGATGAATGACTTCATTGAAGCAGGATCTGCAGTACTCAAGATTATCTGAGATAGAACATCTTAGAGAATTTTGTACTGATGGCACATGGTGGGAAGTCTGACCTATATATTACCTTAGGCAAATCATTTAACCTTGCCACCCTTAGTTTTATCTTTCGAAAAATGAAGGAGTCAGGCTAAATGAACTTTAAGATCTAGTACAGCACTCCAGGTTTAAATGTTTGATCCTACATTGCAGAATGATATCATCTGTATTGACGTTGCAGTTTTGGAGATGTCTTTGATTGTGTTATAAGTTCATGGTGAAATTCTTAAATGCTAATTTCAGAGTGAGATTTGAATCCTGGTTCTGTCCCTTATTTTCTGTGTCATCTCAGGCAAATCCTTTCACCTCTCTTGAAGTTTATTTTCCTAATAAATAAACAGACAAATACACAAGTTAAAAAGGGTGCAACAATAGATGCCTCTAAGGTTACTTCCTATTCTAAATTTGTATATAAAGTATTTCTACTTGGATCTTTTGTGTAATTATGCAACAATTACGTAATTGTGTAACTAAATACATTATTTATAATGATATAAACCCAAGTCAATGAAAGAAGACAACACTGAATGACATAGAAAAGAAGGGAAATCCTTTATGTTTCAGTTAAACTAACCCATTTGCTATTTCTCAGGAACAATATTTCACATCTTGCTTTTCCCAGGCAGTATCCACCCCTTATGCCCATTCTTAGAATTTTCTTCCTCCTTACTTCTGCCTCTTGTATTCCTGATCTCTTTTCAAGATTTGGCTCAAAGGTTGTATTCTATATAAGATATTGATATCCTAATTATTAGTAGACTTGTGTGTACATTGAATTTTTATACTCTGGAATATTTCTTTCTCTTTATCAAAGATGGGATTCTATTTATGTAACATATCATTGACTTCTGATATCCCTCATTATTAGTATTTTCTGTACCACAAACCAAACTTTCTATTTTTATATATATTTTGTATTCATTGACTTGTATGAGTGTGCTCCCAATGGAATTTTTGCTCCTTAAAGGAAAGACCTGTTTTGTTTTTGTCCCCATATGCTCAATACAGTACCTGTCACATAATCACAATTTAAACCACTTCTGTTGTTCAATCAAATTTATACATAGAAAGCTATTTTATCATTATAGAGCATGGCGTATAATAACCAGTTTTTGTTGTTGTTCTTCAGTCATTGGCCTGGGGCACATACACAGAAAGCTATCTCTTCTTTATGTGCCATGATTTTGTAAATTTAGATGTATTGGTCTCTGCTTAGTCTGTCAAAAGTCATATCATAACACGTCTCTGCCTAAGAGATTCCATAAGAGGAAGGACCACTTTGAGAAACTTCAAAATCAGTTGCAAGAAAGCTCAAGAAATCTCATAGGAGTTCCTTTCACATGGCTTTAGGCAACAGTATACTGGTAAATATTTAATAACTGGCTCCCAGAAATATAGACATGCACATATATTTCACATATATATGTATATATATATATATATATATATATGAAAACAAATTTTTAAAAGTTTAATACGCATTAATACTTTATCTCTTAAGTCTAAATAATCAACAGCTATAATAAACTCTGATTTGCGCATTTGCCAATATTCAAGGTCAAAATGCTTATATTGAAATTTTAACCATTGGATCTTCAAACCATTTCAAACTGATCCCAGTGCACCCCTGAGTGATATTTGTCCATTAGTCCATCAACAAATATTTATCAAGAGCTTACTATGTTAATTCAACAACGAGTTATTAAACATCTACAATGAGACTGGCACTCTGTTTACTGGATATGTCAGGTACTTTGCTGGTAAAGGCCAAAAATGTGCCCCAGGCCATAATATAACACCTTGAGTACTAATATCTGTCAGTGAGTTAGTCAGTAAGCAATTATGGAAACAATTTACATGAATTTGGACAGACTTCCAGAGAGAGTGGAGGACAGAACTGCATGGCATGCTGTGGTCCAGGGGTTCACAAAGAGACAGATACAACTCAATGACTGAAGAACAACAACAAAAAGTGGTTATTATACTTCATACCCTATAATGGTAAAGCCCAAGAATATCAGCACAATTGGCCAAATGACCATTCAAATCTTTGGTAAGTTTTTCCAATAGTTCAAAAACATCTGAAAATACAAGCTAGAAATTGAATGCAGTTGGGTTATATCAATAATCTGTAAACAGTTTCCACAATATTTTATCCTAAGGCCCACTGCCAATGTTATCAAACTGTGAAGCAGCCTTCATGATCATTACTGTCAAATTGTTAAATTGCTACAGGCTAGGTTATGAAAACGGAGCATGGCTCCTTGCGGAAAAGCTTCCAGTCATCAATGTAATGCCAAAAAGACACTTTAAAAGAAATTGGCTTTAACCCATTGGAATCAATGTCTAGGACATTTATGCCATTAGTACAGCCCAGTGAATTGGTTGTGAAGTTGTGAATTGGTTTCCCAGGGTGTTTTCCAAGGTGTTTTCTAGCCATTGGAAAATAATTTCCTTTAAGTTCAGAAATAAACCTTTTGTTAAAGGAGAGAGAAATGAAGACAGTCTGGGTCACTTAGTCATATAAGGTACCCTAAAACCAGTTACACATTAGAGCCTATCAACTCTTTACTAATCTGGCTGAGGAGGGCAACCTTGGGGAAAGGAATCTGCAAAATTTGTTTTACTCATATTTAACAACTGATCAACTGATCATTAACAGTACTTTTACTGATGTCCAATCAATCTTCATTCAACAAGGGACAATCCCAGTTAAGCATCTTTGGTTCAAATCATCTATAGCCTTTAAAATCTTACAGTGTTTTAAAGGAGAACAATAACTATTTTGTTTTTAGAATTCCAATCTAGATACCATATTTTGATATAATATAAACAGAGGATGAAATCAGAAAAAGAATCGAGCAAGTCCTAAATTGCTCCAATTTCTAGGTATCTTTGGGGAACAATAGAAATGCATATATGCAAGGTCACCATCTTAAACTATAGTGCCACTGCTGCTGGCATGCACTATGACTATAGGCAATACATTAGCTATCCAGAACCACTACTAAAGCAAAGCAAGAGCTTTAAGAACTAGACATTTCTACTTCTTACAACTGTTTTCCTTCATATTATTTGAGCTAATTTTTTTCCTCGCTAGAAACAGTTGTATGCATTTGAATTCATCAGCATGCAACCACTATATTAAATTCTATGTGTCAGGCACTGTACTAAGAACTGGGAATAAAAAAAAATACTAAGCCTGTCCATGTCCCCTAGGAGCTCACATTCTGTAAGAAAGAAACAATATTTATGTAGATGTCTAAATAGAAGATATAGTCAAAGTAATTACAGGGAGGAGTTCCCTCATTGAGGAGTTGAAACTTGAAGCTTACAATTGAATGGGGAAGCCATACCTAGAATCGTGAATTACTGTCAAATGTTACAATATTTAGTTCTATTTTAAGTTCTACAATTTGGACTAATCCATAAATGTTTTTTGTGTGTTCTTTAAAGTTAAATCCCTTCATATGTTCCCTTGCCTAAGAGAAATCTGTTCCTCTTGCCTTCAGAACTCCCAACTCTGATAAAGTCATCAGGGGTCTGAGGTTGGCAGAGACATGCCACTAACCCTCAACTTTCTGATCAAAATCTTCAGACTGACAAATTCTTTATAATTTGTCATTAGTAATAAATAGTCATAGTCCCAACACTTAGAATTTTCTGATGCAAGTATTGTCCCATTTCTTCCTCACGTGAGTTCTGGGATTTTAGGGAAGGGAAGACTGAAGCTACAAAGTCATGGGCCCTGGCCAATGTCAGACTGCAATTAAATGTGATAGGTTAGGTATAAATAGAGACAACCCTTGTCTCCTCTGTGCCCTTCTCAGTAAAATAGGTTGCCAAGTCTCATCAGTTCTACTTCTTTGACTTCTTGTAGTTCTTTCTCTTTCTTTTCATTTACCTTACTACTATGCTCATTCAGGTCCTTTATCATCACTTTTCTGTAAATTATACTAACCACCATCTATGGCAGTTACTTTGGTTCCAATGGAAAAATCAATCCTTCACTCTCTACTGCAAAAATCACCTCCTGGCATAGGGCATTGTGCTTAAGAACCCTAAACAATGAGTAAGATCTCTAACCTCTCCTCACTTTTTTTGGTTCCTTTTGGGAGGAACAGAGTGATTCACACAGAATAAGCAGATATCTATCGACAGAAACTGAGATTGCTAATGTCAAAATTATTTGTACCCTGAAAAACACCCATATTCTATACTTTTCTGTTATTGTGGAGGGAACCAGAATCTTTTCAGTCATACAGTTTTTAGAGGGATCTTCAGCTACTAACCTTTCCATCAGCCCAATTCACAAATCTGATCATTTGTCAAGTCTTGTAAGATCTAAGTTCACATCTTTCCTATCTGACCCCTTCTATCCACTCATAGTTACACCATTCAGCCCCTTATTGCCTTGTGCCTACATTATTTTAATAGCTCCTTATTTCGCTTTTTTAGTCTTGCTGCTTCTGATCTCTCTCATTTGTAATCCATTTTATATACAACTGCCAAAGTGGTTTCCCTAAATTCAAAAAAACTTAACTGTGTCAAGCCTCTCCTTAACCAATTCCACTGGCTCCCTATTGACTCTAGGATCAACTATATTAATAGTTTTCTTTTGTCTTTGTGTAAGTTTGATTATTTATTGTATAAGTTTTATAGCATGCATAACTGTTAGTGCAAAATAGACCCCAAACAAAATTCCAAGACTTTTCTTGGGCCATGGGGTAAAAAGGGAGAAGGAAGGGAAGAAATCCTTTCCCCTCCTTCTTGTAATGGTGTGTGATCTGTCTGGGAGTGAATAAGAACTGAAACAAATAATATGATTTTCCCAGTCTCATAGTTTTAAATATGTAGCTTGCTTTAGCTAAGCAGACAATGGGAAGAAGTTATCCTAACCCACTTCCTAGGGCAACACAGGATGTATTCTTCAAGAAACAGGATGCCTCCATATTAGGTGATTTGGGCATGTACAGCCAAGTGCTGACCCCTTACATTTGTCTATCACAACCATTGCCCAAGATAGCAATTTCTTCTTGTTATAACTATATGGATTGTGTGTGTGTGTGTGTATATACATATATATATATATATACACACACACACATGCACACAAATATATACATATACACACATGTATATATGTACATAGACATACATGTGTGTAAAAAGATATAGATATAGACATTCATCTTTTTACAACTAAGTGTTGCCTTTTTGCTTATTCACCTTTGTTCATTCTTCTACTAGCCTTTGCACCGTATCCTCTGAACTTCTCTGTTAACTACATCAACCACATAATGGCCTCCTGTTCAGTTCTATTTTAGACATGATTGATAAAATAGAGTGTGTTTGTATCAGGGTAGCTATAGTGTTGAAAAGGTTTGATGTGATACTCCCTTAGGATTTCCTAAAATAATTGAGGGCATTTATATTGAAAGGGAAAAATTCCTATTTGGGACTTTAGTTGTCTTCAAATATTACAAGGGCTCTCATTTAAAAGAGGTGTTAAAGCTCCATTTACTTGGTCCCAGAGGGCTAGGCTGAAAACAATGAGTGGAAATTGGATTGAGGAAAATTTACATTTGATGTTAAGAAAAACTTCCTAATGATCAAATGAATCACAAATTAGAAACAGCTTCCTTGGAAGACAATAGATTCCTCCTTAGTGGAGAGCTTCACAGAAAGACTGGATAAGCACTTGTTGGATATGCTGGGGAAAGTATTCAAAATCAGGTTTAAACTTGCTTTTATCCCTTTGAGATCCCTTTCAATTCTTATATTCTGTGACCACAGTACTCTGGGATTCAACATTTCTTGCTCCCTCATTTATCCGAGTCCAGCTTTTCACTTTTATTGCAATCTCTGATCTCCCAGTCTCTCTTTTTCCATCCTGTCTCTTATCCTCCACTTCCTTACCTCTTATTACTAAGAATTCAGCATTGTTTTCATGTCATAGCTTATACTTCCACCTGTGTTCTCCCTTACCTGTCCCATTTAATATCCTTTCATTTCCTTTCTGTGTTAGAGTAGAATTACTGTCACCTCATGTTGGGTGAGGGAAAGTTAAGACTGATTAACTGTCATGAAAAGAAAACACTAGTTTGTAGTCATTACAGCAAGAGAAATCTTAAAGCACATACCTGAAAGATTTCATTCAGCCTTGAGTTGGAAAATTCAGTCACTTCTCGAAAAATGTAACTCTATAATTTCATATATAGTATGTTTTGCCTTTTTAAAAACTTGTGATATTTCTGTCCTCTAATCTTATGGGTTCAGTTTTATCCTATATCTGATGAACAACTTTTTTCTCAAGTTGGAGAGGTATGGAGAAAAGCCACTGCTCCATCATCTTGACAATTATTAAGGTATTTCCTCTACTTTCAAAGCTAAACCTCATAGCACCACTTCCCCCCCAATTTTACAAATTTTTATTGATTTTGAGTTCTGAATTCTATTCCCCCCTCCCTTCCTACTCTCCACCGCCCATGGGAAGAAATAAGATATAGGTTACACATGTGCAATTATGTAAAAGATTTCCATATTAGCCACTTTTATAAGAAGATGAATAGAAGAAAAAAAGAAAGTGCAAATAGCATGCTTCAGATTGTATTCAATCAATATCAATTATTTTTCTGGAATTGAATTTATGCTTTATCAGTAGTCCTTTGGGATTGTCTTGGATTATTGCATTGCTGAGAATAGCTAAGTCATTCACAATTCTTCATTGAACAATATGGCTATTAACTGTCCACAATGTTTTCTTGGTTCTGTTCACTTTATCATGCATCAATTCATGGCTTTCCAGGTTTTTCTAAAATCATCCTGCTTGACATTTCTTATAGCAAAATAATATTCCACTACAATCATATATTACAGTTGTTTAGTCATTAACCAATTGATGGGCATCCCTTTGATTTCAAACTTTTAGCCACCTGAAAAAAACCAGAAATATTTTTGTACAAATAGATTCTTTTCCCTTTTCTGGGATGTCTTTGGGGGGGTATGGTCCTAACAGTGGTATTTTTGGATCAAAGGGCAAGCACAAATTCACAGCCTTTTGAGCAAAGTTCCAAATTGTTCTCCAGAATGGCTGGATCAGTTCACAACTTCATCAACAATACCTTATTGTTCCAATTTTCCCACAATCCCTGCAACATACAATATTTTTTTTTGCCATATTAGACAGTTTGATAGGTGTGAAATGGTATGTAAAGCCAAGCACAAGTAGCTCTCCTGAGGACTGCTGCTGCTGCTGTGAATAGCTTTAAGGCTCTGATCACATAGTATAGTGAACCGTATTTATTCAGCAGTAAACTAAAGCAAAACATTCACAGAAACCAAAGTTCAGCATTCACAATGATATAACAACTTATCACTAAAGTGGTCACAAAATTTTAAACAAAAGCTATCATTCAATGAGTCCTTAACTCAATTATCCTTAAGGAGTTATCCTTCTTAAGGGATACAAAGTATCCTAGGGGTCTCCCACCCCTAGGTCACATTGCCTTAATCTCTTCAGTCAGGTACTCTTCTTTTTTCTTGATTGGAGACTATCTTCAAATCATCCTTAACTCGAGCATCCTTAAGTGGTACAAAGTACACTGTTCTCTTACCCCTGTGTCACAGTAAGTCATGATTTTGTCAGCCAGTACTAAATACCCAAGGAAAGGTCCTTTCATCTTGCCTTGGGACTGACTCCCAAATTCCATGTTCCGAGTTCTTGTCTGAATTCATCCAACCATCACCTGGATTCATGGTCTCCCAGCTCCTGGTCCAGCTTCTTCTTCAGCTTCTTGTCCAGTTCCCATTCCATATTGAAGCTCATGTTGACCAGTCCACCTCAAGCCCTTCACAGTTTCTGTTTCTGGGAAGAGAAAGTTTAATAGACCCAAAACAACATTTATACACATTGTTTGCACCATCATCAATTCACTTTCTACCTGTGAAATCAACACAGACTCACCCACAAAGTCTGAGAAATCAACACAAATTATCAGTAGTTCCAGGACCTCTGAAAACATCAGTAAAACCCTCCTCCAGGATTTCTGTAAACAGACAAGAAAAAAATCCTCTTTCAGGGCTTCTGAACCAGCAATAAGGTCCCAAGGCTTCTGTTACAACAGTAACATCCTCTTTTCAACAGACAACTCTGACAAAGTAACACAAACAACAGATAGAATGTTTCTAAGTAACAAACACAAATCAACACAGACAGAACCTACAGAGTGCCAGCCACCGTAAATGTTCTCCTTCTCAGTTCTACTCAGTCCCAACTTGTGCTCCTCCTTTTATATGGTGGTTCTCCTTCCTATCCCACTCTTCCTATTGATCAGCAAATTTCTCCCACCTTCAAATCACAAGGGACTCAAATAGGGTTCTAGATATTCAAGTAGCTGAAACAAGGTGCTAAGTATTTCTTTGCTTGACATTACATGGTACCTCAGAGCTGTTTCAATTTGCATTTCTTTGATCAATAGCAATTCAGAATATTTTAAAATAAAAATAATTTTGAGTTCTTTGTCTGAAAACTACTTGTTCATTTCCTTTTATCATTTATCAACTTGTATTCCTTTTTCTATATAAATTTGACTCAGCTATGTATGTCTTATTCAATGGCGTATTAGAAGGCAATTGAGTACTAATTTTAATTGACTAATAACACAACTGTATTTATTACCCCAAATTAGCATGATCTAATGGCTCATTGACGCCTATTATAACTCATCAGTGACTCAAAATATTAAACTGTGAAACATCCAGACAATAATAGCTCCCATTTATATCTGTTTAAGACTTCAAAGTGTTAAAGAATACTGTCTGTAGTATGTCATATTGGTTAGCTCTAGAAAGGCCATAGGGTCATAGATGTGGAGTTAGTAACCAAATTGATTTTCATCAAACAGGCAACTTACTCAATCTGCTCCATTAGCTTGCTGTTTTCAACCTTGCTCTCAACCTCTGTTTTTTCATCTATAAGATGAGGGGGTTGTACTTAATGGTCTCAAAGGTCCATTTCATCCTTAAATATTTGAGTCTATAATTCCAGGATCTTTATTTCACATGTGATGTTCTTCAAAACCTCACCCATTCCTACCTGTCCAGTCTTCTTAGAGATTCTATTATATTATTCTTATTTATTTACCATATTGGCATACAGGCTGTTTCACACACATAGTGCTCTAATTCCAGTATCTATGTATTTGAATTGGTCTCTTTGAAACTGTTTAAGAGTAAATTATCTCTCTTCAGCCCTGCCTCTTAGAATTCTTGGTTTAAGACCATTTGATAATAAGCTTCTTGAGGGCAGGGATTGTATTTGTCCTCTTTTTGTATCCCTAGTGCTTAGCATGGTGCCTGAAACTTACTAGACAATTAATAAATGTTAATTGATTGATTGAAGAATCAGCTCAAAAGTCACCATCTATAAGAGGTCTTTTCTGTTCTTTCCAATCCCCAAAAGGAGATTATGAGTTCCAATTTGAGGTTATTTTATGTCTATTTTGATTGTGTCTTGTAAATAATTATGTGCACTTTGTCTGATCTGCAGGGAAAGCTTACCTCTTCTCTTTGTATTTTCAACACTTAGTATGGTGTCTAGCACATAGTACTTAATAAATATTTCTTAAATAATTGATTAACTAACATATATAAGCAACTCATCTGTACCTTATAGTCATAAAGTGCTTTCTAGGGGTAGGAAGATGTCAAGTGATTTGCCTGTGTTCAAATGTCTTGTATGTATCAAAGGGAGGATCCAGATCTTCCTACTATAAGGTCAACCCTAATACCACTAAGCTATCTGAACACTTTATCACGTAAAAGATCTCAATGTATACAGGAAAGTGAAAAGTAAATTTTTATTGTTTAAGCATCCTATATCCTGAAGATGTATGTTGCTAACTTGGTGCGAGGATCAAAGATTTGGAAATGGAAAGGATTTCAAAGTAGGGCAATCTTTGAAATAAATGGAATTTTTAGAAACTATTTTGAGAAATTATTTCATTTTGAAGTATTTTTTAAAGGGAAGAGCTTCACAAATTTCATTGAAAAAAGTAGAATTTTCTTTAATAACACTTTTGATCAAAAGTTAAGCAAAGAAATGTATATGACTTTTGAAGACCTAGTCTGAATACTGACTCTAAAGGTACATGTAAATAATAAACATTAGTGCATTTGCATAATTTGGGAACATCATGAAATAGCTTGAAAATTGACTTTAAATGCTCCTCTGTGCTGCAAACCAAGAGCCAGAGGGGGGAAAATACTTTTCCCACACTATAAAAGGTAGATCTGCAACATATTAAAACAATGAGTATTTCCTAATGGGACACTAATATTTCTAAATTTGAGAGTTTAAAAAATTATGCAGAAAGCCTTATGTCTGGAACCCTGTTTGCAAGTCCAAACATAGATCTCGACCACTTTTCCCCAGAGGAAACAGATGTACAAAAGCTTCCCCAGGACTACTGGGTTACATGTGGAAAACAGATGTGTAGATGTGTAAATGTTATAAATTACCATGTAAAATAAAATTTCTGGATGGAAGTACAACATTATAAATCAATTACTAAAATCTGCACAAATTATTTAAGAAACAAACAAAATCTTCGAAGGTTTGGTTTGGGGGGAGTAAGTAAGAACTATCTGAGTTTCTATATCACATAGTTCTTAGCCTATTTTGAACTTTTGATAAAGCTAGGGGGGAAAAAGCCTATATACTTTCTCTGTTTTAGAAATCTTCCCTTGTCATAAAGTAAAAGTAAATTAAAAGGGCTTTGGGGGAGGAGGAAGGATTTGGAGGTAGGTTATCCTGTAATAACTTCTATACCAGTTACCTCAAGGGTTGGTGATGTCATCTCCCTTTCTGTAACTTAGATCATAATCTAACCAATCCATGTAGATGTTCTTCATGACCAGTTTTGGCCAAAATATATATTCCCTGGTGGCCAATTTTCTCAGGATGAACTTCTGCAAATTTAGCTACGCTCATCATAGACAAATAGAAAAAATAGTCTACTTTTACCTGTGTTTAAGACCTTTCATCTTGGAAGGACCTGCAGAACAAGGTCTCCAAAAAGCCACCTTCATCACCAAGATGATTCGTTTTAGTATGACCATGGGGGTGGATACAACATTTATCTTTTAGCAATTCACTTCACATGCTGATTTAATATTACAAGCAACCCTTGCTGGGTAGCACTATAAATCAGCAAATATATAGATATAGATATAGACTACATATGTATATTATATATAATATTATACACACACGTATGTGTGTGTTTGTGTGTACACACACAGTTTGATTTTAAAATGCCATTTGTTCCTCTAAATGACACATATAGTTTAAAAGCCAATCTATTTGTGTCTGCTAGTCTTTATGTATGCTAGAGGTGAAAGATTGTTAATGATATAGTCAGTGATTTGGTTATTATCATGATAACCTTGTTTATCATGCAAAGCAAAGGACTTCATCACCATTTTATCTCTCTTGATGTGGCATTATAATTAGTAGATAGAAATGATTTCTAGATAGGGTAAGCTGAGTATATTAACTCTTTATAGTAAAAAAACTGCATTTTATTTGTAAGAATATGAGTCATTTCTCAACTAATAAATGGTCAAAGAAAATCAGAGCTGTCTGCAGTCATATGAAAAAAACACACTAAGTCACTATTAGAGAAATGCAAATTAATACAACTCAGGCACAAATCAAACCTATCATATTGACTAACGTGACAGAAAAGGAAAATGACAAATGTTGGAGGAATGTTGGAAAATCGGGTCCATAATGCACTGTTGGTGGAGTTGTGCACTTATCCAACCATTCTGGAGAGTAATTTGGAACTCTAATCAAAAGGCTATAAAACTGTGCATCCTTTGATCCAGCAATATCACTGCTAGGTCTATATACCAAAAACATTAAAGGAGGGTTGAACAAGTTGTGGTGTATGGTGCATGGTTGCAGTATAATTTAATATTATCATGTTTTAATAAATGATGAATAGCATGGTTTCAAAAAAACCTGAAAAGACTTACATGATTTGATGCAAAGTGAAATGAGCAGAACCAGGAGAATACTGTTACAGTGCAAAAGCAATACTATATGATGATTAACTATGACTGACGTATCTCTGCTCTGCAATGCAATGATCCAAGAGAATTTGAAAGGATATAGGAGTGCTATTCACCTCCAGAGATATAACTGATGGAGCTAGAATGCAGATTAAACCATCTTTTTTAAAAATTCTCTTTATTTTTCTTGTTGGTTTTTTTGTCTGTGCTTTCTTTCACAACATCACTAATGTGCAAATAAGTATTGGATGACTGTATATGTATAACCTATATCAAATCGCTCATTCTCTCAGGGTGGGGAAAAAAGGAGAAAATTTGGAAATCAAAAAAAGTTAAAGTGTGTTTTAATGCAATTAGAAAGCATAAAGCCTTTTTTTAAAAAAAAGAAAAAGAAACACTGAATTTGGAATACAGAAACCTTTATTCAATACCATCACTAACATTTAAAATAGCTGAACCTTAGTTTAAGTATTTGTATAATGTCAACTTGATAGGAAAGTGATTTTTAAATGCTAGCATCTTTTATATGTGTAAAATGTTATTATCTTGAAGAGCAGCATGACCTCTGAGTCAAGAGGACCAGGTTTCAAGATCATCTGACTTGAATAGGCTGTGAGACACTGGGCATGTCACTTAGAGTCCCAGAAGAGTTTCAAAGACTTAAAATGGAAGAAAAGCTACCAAGTCCTAGTGGGATTTCCCTCAACTGGGGGAAAATGTGCAATTATTTAAGAAAAAAATTAAATCTGACAAGGTTGACTTTTGGGGGAAGGGGGAGCAACTAACTAGCTGAATTTCAATATCATCATCATTCTTATCCAATTGTGATTTTTTGGATAAATCCAGAAAAATCCCATATATTTTTTTCACCTGTAAGAGACAGACTTTGGGGGAGTGTCACAGAGACAGACACAGAGAGATACAGAAAAAGAAACAGAAAGACACAGAAATACATAGGGGAAGTAATAGAGAGAAGGAGACAGAGGCAGAGATAGAGTCAGATTAATCCAGAGAGAATCCATAGTTAGAAAATCACAGATATATGGATGAAGAGAAATGAGAGAGATATAAATGACAAGTGTATCCTTTCCATTCAATTTCTTTTTTTTAATCCCAGAACCTAGAATGTCTAGCATATGTAGTAGGTGCTTTACAAATGCTTCTGTGCGCACGTAAAGAAATATGATTTTCTTTGCATATATACAAAGATATATTGCCTAATGTACATATATTATATAATAGTAGTAATAACTAAGATTTATATGTCATGTACAATATGCCAGGCACTCTTCTAGACACTTTTGAGCCTCATAACCTTATGAAGTCTTATTGTTCCATTTTACAAATGAGGAGAGATAAAGAGATTAGGTGACTTGTCTATGGTTACATTGATATTAAATGTCTGAGGCTGAATTTAAACTCAGGGCTTTCTGACTCTACACCCAACACTCTATATCCATTGTACCACCTAGCTGCCCATTTATTTTTATAAATCTCATTTTTTTCACTAGGTTTGCAAGTTACAGACTTAGAGATTTGCCTGGAGCTGACATACTAAGGGACTTGCCCAGGGTGACACAGTCAATATGTACCATAAGGAGGAAGATGCTGAGTCAGTTCAAACAAGCTCATAAAACATGATATTTTAAATTTTTTAATGTGAGCTTTTATACCTTGGAAATCAGCAAATGCAACAAGTAGTAACTTAAATTAGTACTTGTTGATGTTTAGACTTAAGAAAGTAATGAAGAAAATGTTAACAACACAAATTAAATTTAATATTATGTTGCATGTAAGTATTTTCCCCAAAAAAATTCAGTTGTTAAGACATTTGCCAGCACACATCTGGTCACATGTAGGACTTGAATCTAAGAACCTGTCT
>CM053599.1:62862519-62874397 GCA_028646575.1 Pseudocheirus occidentalis
TCTTTTCTTCCTTCCTTCCTTCCTTTCTTCCTTCCTTCTTTCCTTCCTTTCTTCCTTCCTTCCTTCCTTCCTTCCTTTTTTCCTTCCTTCCCTCCCTCCATCCTTCCTTCCTTCCTTCCTTCCTACCTTCCTTTCTTCTTTCCTTCCTTCACTCCATCCTTCCTTCCTTCCTTCTTTCCCTCTTTCCCTCCTCCCTTCCTTTTTTCCTTCTTTCTTTCTTTCTTCCTTTCTCCCCTTCCTTCCTTCCTTCCTTCTTTCCATCCTTTATTTCTCATTTTTAAAGAGAATTGATGGATATGTATAAACTGTGTACTTCTACACATTCCCCCTGAACTTTTCCTTCCAACTTCTAAACTCACTGAACTTGGGTATTAGAACACTTGAATGAAATCCTTTCAGTATCTGTTCAGCCCTACACAAAAAACTTTTTTCTTCTTCCTCTGCAACGCAATGCAATGCAATAAAATACTCCATCAGAACAAAATCAAAGTGACCACTTTTGTTCCAATTGTGGTACTTGATTAAACCACAGTGAACAACTCTCAGAAGTAGAATGTAGAGGGCTTTAGCTAAAAGTCAATTCTTTTACACCCATGAAGGGATGCGAGTGTAAGGTTGTCAAATGAAAGAGTACACTAAAAATAATGAGTAATCTGTCTTAGTAAAGTAAAGGAGTGTGTAACAATTTGAGATGCTGCATATTTCCTTAATAAATGTATTGTGGTGAGTTGAATAATGACAATAAAATACCAGATCTACACTAAAACTCTCCTTTGGTTTTCTATTATGCAATGGAGACAATCTTAGGATCTCCCGAGTCCACACTAGTGAAACACTAACTTAGGTAAGATCTGCCCAACTTTAATGTCTTCACACCTAGAAACAGAATAGATTCTGTTGCCGATGGTCCCACCTAGTTGATTGAAGGCAAGTGTGTTATCAAGAGTTTGTTTACCTGGTAAAAAATACTTTTGACCATAATATCTCATGAAGATGATCTGTTAAGGCTTGCATAAATTGTTCTCTGCACTAGTGTAACAATAATTAATTTAGCAGGTACTTAGCCTTTAGTAGCTAAGTAACTCAGTAACTAAGGGCTAAGTAGCTCTGTGATAGAAACAGAACGTTTGAACTCTGTCTCCTGTGGCTGACATAACAGGAGGGGATGACTGAGACAGGAAGCCAATGTCTGTGTGTGTATTTAAGAAGAGCCCGGAGAAGAGATGGTCAGAATCAAGAATTTTTACTCCTGGCAGAAGAAGCTGTTCTACTGGGAGATCTGGTGAAGGCTGGAGTTTCCTGGAAGCCAGAAACGGCTGCTTTCTGGAAGGCTGAGATTTCTTCTAGGTCCTAGGTCCAGCTGACCTGTTGGAGGACTGAAGAAGCATGACCAAGATGCTAAGACTTTGCTTGTTTGTGACTTGGTTGATCCTTGAGTTCCCTGCAACAGAAGTTGTAAAGGTTTTAAGGTGTGCTGGACCCTGTGTACTTCAGTGTGTAGCAAGAAAGGTCCAGAGAACTGGACAAGGACCTGGGAGCTGTCTGCCTCTGAATCCAGGTGACTGTTTGGTGGATTCAGGTAGGAACTAGGACCATGGAAAGGGATCCAGGGAATCTGAGAGACCATCCTGAGTCAAGATGAAGAAAAGACCTCTCCTTGGATACTGAATTTGGTGATGAAATTGAAATGTACTAGACAGTGAGGGGTGGCGGGTTGGTGTAATTTTTCTAATGATAATATTTAGTGATTAGCGATACTTTGTGACTCATTGCTAGATAAGTGACTAATAAAGTCAATCTATGATTGCTCCATGAGTGGAACATTGCTTCTTGTATTGTGAGATGACTGAATAACTGAATGACTGAGTGAGGAGTTAAACCTCCTTAGGGATATCAGATGATTATTCTTTTATTCTTTGTTCTTAATACTGTGACCACTTTGGTGAAAACTATGTGGCTATTTTAATGTTAAGCTGTCATGAACACTATATTGTCATTTTCTGTGATAAGAAGTGATGTTGTGAGTATTATATTGTGATTTGCTGTGAATGTTTGCCTTGATTTGTAATGGAATAAATGGAGTGTTCACTATACTGTGTAATAAGAAACTTAAAACCTGTTCACAGTAGCATTCTTTTGAGAAGCTGCTTGTGCATGGCATTATAACTAGTGGAGAGAGGATGAAGGAAAATAAAACACAATTAGTCACTAAAGTATTAATATTAAAAATAATGTGTGCTTCAGTGCTCTATAAATGCTATTTAACCTGCTACAACCCTATGAAGTAGAAGCCATTATTTTCCCCATTTACAGATGAGGAAAATAAAGCTGGAAGAAGTTCAATAATGTACCTATTTACTCTTAGGTGTCTAAGGCAGGGTTTGAACTCAAAACTTTCTAATTCTAAGTCCAGCACTCTCCTATATCACTTACTGAAAGTACTAATACCTGCAAATCATTGGTGTGCTTAAGTCTGTTCAAATCAAGTCACAAGAGTAGACTGTTAAAATTTCAGTGTGAGACTGTATATTCTGAGCTTCATTTATTGATTTTTTTAATTGTGTAGAGTTAAGAAAAAGAAAAACAACTCATATTAAGCTTATAAGTGTGTCCTACGTACATATCCCCACTACCACCCCCAGAGAGCTAGCTATTAAAATGGAAAACCCTGCATGTGATAATAGCTTACATAAATTTTGTAATTTATTCTTTCCTCAACAGCTGTGTGAATCAGACACAATTATCACTATCCCCCTTTTCCATATGAGAAAAGTAAGGGTCAGGTGATACCTCTAATTACATGGATTGTAATTGGCAAAACTCAAGCTTTAACTAGTGTTCTGATTCCAAAGACTGTATTTGCATCTGAAAAATTGCACATTGTACCCCAGACTCTAGGGAGTCTGTAATGATTTTGAAAGTGGAGTTTTTAAGCTTAGCGAGGACATTTCTTACATTTAGCCCTTTTGAGACATCACTAAAATATTTTGATAAGTACATTTGATTTTCATTTTCATTAAGGGATGTGGATGCACTGGAAACATGGTCATGTGACTCCAACTTTAGCACTTGCTGTACCACACCAAGCTAGAAAAAGGACAAATAAATGAAGATGAATACAACTGAAAAGTATGAGGTGGTAAGAAAACTGTCCCAAATGCTAAAGCCCAGAAGGATCTGCTAATGTATGCCAAGGACAATAAAAATTGGTTTGTCTGGTTTTATTAGCTTATTTTTTAAAAGTTGTTATGACTTTGCCCTGAATTGATGCAGTCACTCTGTCCCAAGTAAGGAAGGTGACACTTGCTTGTAGCCTACCCTAGTCAGACCACTTTTGGAAGACTGTGTTCAGCTCTTGCACCACATTTTAAGAAAGATAGTGATGAATTGGAAAGCTCCCAGGGGAGAGGGGTGAGCATGGTGAATGGATTCAGAACTATGACATATGCAGACTGGTAAAAGGAACAGGGCTAATTAACCCAGAGAAGAATAGACTTGGGGAGGCATATTCCTTAGAGAGAAGGTAAGGTCTTATTTACTCTTCTGTTTATTTCACCTCCCCTTCTCATAATTTATTACACTCATTATTATTTAATAATGGATTGTACAAGGTTGTGTGACTTTGGGGCTTTTTCTCATGAATCACACAGGTTAGGTCTGTGAAAGGCACTGGTCCTTTTGTAAGATATTTACAGTTACCTTTGGGAATTCATACATATAAACAGAAAACTGGACTGCTAATTCATTGCTGTGGAACCATAAGGCTCTATGTCCTGAAGATTCTTAGCTAGCGTCAGCCTTGAAAAGAGCCACTTTCTCAGCCCAATGGCCCTCTCCAACCTGTTATTATATAGTGTCACTTTATGACTATGTGTTATCCCGTTCCCCAGGAGCTGACAGTTCATTAAGGGAACCAGGTGAAAACTGGCTGTTAACCCAAACTGCCAAGGAAGCAGGTGCAGCTGTAAGACTGGAAAGTACATCAGCCCTGACTGTGATTGCAATTAGCCAGCATATTTAAGTGATGAGCAATGGACTCTGCAGGTGTTTTCCTTAAGCTGGCCCCATAAGTCTGCTGACATGGTGTAACTGAATCCAAGGAGACAATGAGGAGAAAAATAGAATCTTTGTCACATTGAGACAGAGCAGCCACTGTGGTCTGGGTTCCACAGGTGCCTCTCCTTCCTGTGGGCCTTTGTGTTTTGTTGGTTCACCTGCCCTGGGAGCAAGGAAACTAACATTCTGGACATTCCAGTTGGTGTTCACACTGGCAAGATGCCTGGTGGTCGCTGCATGCAGGACGCTAATAGGTCAGTGGGCTCTGTGCCCTTTGGGTTCTGCCATTGCTTCCTGTGTGATACAACATCCTGAGACCATTCCTTCTCCCTTGCAGCTTTCTCAGAGTAGAGGTCAGAGGCCTTTGCCATTGGCTATCTAGGAAAGTCTGGTACTTTCATTACCCTGAGTTTCTCTAGTCCACCAGAAGACCACTTTATCTTCATCTTTTCTTATGTCCCCTGCTTCCTATAGTCTGCACCCTGATAAAAGAAAGGAAGGACTAAGTAAAACAGCTTGCCTATTCCACAGGATTCTCAGGGCTCTCCTTACGTACAACTTAGAAATCTCAGTTTCTTTAACTTCTTGAAATGGGATTCAGCCAGTAATATCTCACTTCTCTCTTTGCCTGAATATCTCATTTATATTTCGTTATTTCTATCTTGTCCCAGAATTATTTGTATAATTGTCCTTATCCCAGTAATTTACAAACTCCTTGACAGCAGGGTCTGTATACTATCCATCTTTGACTCCTCTCTGCTTTGCTTAGTTCCTTTTATACTGGCCTCAGACACTGACCTCCATATAACGGGTCATAAATAAATGGGCTAAATTGAGTCTGATTATATGAATGGAGGGCCTCCTTTCCCCAGAGCAGACTGTGATGTTTTATGCCTGTGCAATTCTTGTCCATCTTCTTAAAAAAAAATCATCTATAAATTCCTTTTTAATAGCTCAGTGGTGTCAGTTGAATAAGTCAGGCCAATATGGCTGTCAGGTAGCAAGGTTGAGCCCCATTCACCCCTAAAAAATCAGGTGGGCCTATTTATTAGGTGAAAGACACAGGCAGAAACCTGCTTTACATGTGTCCTGGAAATACCACTAGCTCCCAGGATTTACGCTGTGACACAGTTGACCAAATTCACCAACCAAGAAATGGCCAGGCTTTACTTAAAGTGAAGTTAACTGGCATCTGTGAATCAGTATCAACTTTATGGGATGGCTAGGGGGTGCACTGAGCCTATAATCAGGAAGACCTCCGTTCAGATCTGGATTTTGACATTTACTAGCTGTGTGACCCTGAGCAAGTCATTTAACTCTGTTTCCCTTAGTCTCCTCATCTATAAAATGACCTGGAGAAGAAACTGCAAACCACCATTGTCAGGAAAACCTAAAAGGGATCCTAAAGAACCAGGTACAATTGAAAAATGACAAAATAAACATCTACTATATAAATGCTTTAAAAATATCTCAGTTGATTCTCATAATAACTGTGAAATCAGAGGCCTTGTAACGTGCTTTCCACCAAGGTCTGGTATTTTAATCTTTCTGTTTCTCTAGTCCTCACTGGCCTGCTTAGTGTGAATCATCCTAGCTGAAGAGACCACAGGTGGGAATCCTTGCATTGATCTTTTAGATACAAACACAAGAGGTATTAAAAAAAATTCACAGCATCAAGGGATGGCGCTTTGGGGCTCAGGCACTGCGGTGTGACCATTGGTGAGCTAAGGCTAAAACTGGGCCAATAGCGGCGTGGAAATTGGGTGCCTTTGTACCTGAGTTGTATAAACAATCAGAGCAACAATCCCAAGAGTCAAAGGTAGAAAAATATAAGAAAACGAAGGATTGGTTGGAGACCATGAAAGACGCAGGCTCCGTGACCTCCATTGCATCATATGGCATACTTTCCTGGTGTCCGTCTGCTTTCTCTTATTATTGCTAGGTATTTGGCCTAACTTCATTTCTGATCATACTCTTCCCCCTATCTTTTCCACTTATTTAAAAGCCAGTCCCCATATTCGTCATTGTTGGTACATGCTCTAGTCTGCTTTGTGTCTTTTGTTTACCTTTTTAGTTATTTATTTTTAACTCTTCCTTCTGAGATCATGGTATTCCAGGTTTTTTAGTCATATACTCTTGAATGACAAATATTGATTCCTTCCATTATTAACAGTGATTCATTGATGTGATGTGAAACTCACCCTACCTAGAATCCAGGGCAAAGGTTTAAGAACAAGTAATTGCACTTAATCATTTATAAAACATTTACCTTATACTCTGTGAAAGGCACTAAATTAAATGCTATAGGGAATGTGATGGCAAATGAAGACTAATAAATAATTGCTGAGTGATTGAATGAATGAATTATTGAAGACATTAGGGGAGTGGGGTCGTATTGTAATGAAACTTTAACTCAGAGGTAACTTTTACCTGGATTCACTATCAGTGGTTCTCAAACTTCTTAATGCCGTGACCCTTTAATACAGTTCCTCATGTTGTGGTGACCCCTGACCATAAAATTATTTTCATTTCTACTTCATAACTAAAATTTTGCTACCATTATGAATCATAATGTAAATATCTGATATGCAGGATATATTTTCATTATTACAAATTGAGCATAACCCACAGGTTGAGAACCATTGCTCTATTTAGTAGACAGGTCCATGTTTTTAAAAACAGGTACACATCAAAATGGAGGTATCACCTTTTTCATTTCCTGGTATTTCATTTAGCATGTGGCTATTGATTTTTATTTTAGCATTTCGTTAAAATGTCCAGAGGACTGTGGATATACACATCTGAATAAACTATAAGTTGCTGGGATTACTCAGAGAGCTGGAGCTAAAACAGCATTGGCAGTAGCATGTGAGGGAGATATAGGGAAGCTCAGGGGGTGGAAGTAGAAAGAAGAAAACACCCGCAATAAAGATAGAATGACAGGAAAGCAAACTTGTTATCATTTTTTTAAAACTTGTTTTTAAAAAGAATTAAAAGAACATATTGGATTTCTGACATGACCCTGCAGACCTCTTAATTGATTCTCCTAAAATTTTGAAAAATAGGTAGATAAATTTGCTTTACTAGTATGCATTGGAATACTGTTTAGAGGCCATAGTTTTGGGTTCCTTTTCCCCCTCACTATTATTTCTGTATCCTGGTTGGATGAGACAAAGTGCTTGAACAAATTAATTAAAGAGGATTTTTAGCATTTGTTAAAAAAAAGAAATCGGTGTGTAGTCAAGCATAACATCTGTTTCAAAAGTGATGTTCCAGTCTGATCCATTAGGCTTAACAGGAAATTGTACCATCACTGATACAGTCCATATGTTCACAGGCACATATATTTAATAGCTCAGACTATTTGATAGCAAAGTCCTTAATAAGGAAACTTAGACATCATATTGCCCAAAATCTTCATTTTTCAGATGAGGACACTGAGGCCTAGCAGGAAAAATTGACCTACTCAAGGACAAACAGATTTTAAAAATCAAAGAAAGGATTCAAACTTTAGTCTTCTGACTACAAACCCAATTATCTTTTGTTGGTGATTCTTAATAACCTGCTCATATATATGGCCTGTTGTTTAGTCAACTTGATTTTTTTTCTCTGTCCCTTCATTTGTATAAAGAAGAAAAAAGTGTTTTATTCTCTCTCTCTCTCTCTCTCTCTTTCTTTCTTCTCTTCTTCCCTTCCTAATTCACCATATTCCTTCTAGTTCTCTTTTTCTTTTTATCTATTAAGTGGGATACATACAGTATGTTCTTTTTTTGCATGTATTGAATGAAGTTTTATATTTTGTATTCATAAATTGAAGCATAGCTGAGTGATGTTTAAAAAAATCAATTAAAAAATGTAGGTTGCTTTTTGTGTAGACTTTTATCAATTATCCTTCTTCCCCATGGACAAGCTACCCTGAGATAAATAGATAGGTTAGATATATAAATACAAACATGTATGTATGTATATATTGTTTATGTAAACAGGACCGATGCAAAGAGCACAATTTAATGGAAAGTGCACTGGATTTGAAACTTTTCCTTATTCCTCTTAATGCTAATGTTTTCCCTTTTTGACTATCACAAACTTTCTCCTTGTGGCAACTAAGTGGCTCAGCTAAGTGGATCTGGAGTTAGGACAGACCTGAGTTTAAACGTGGCCTCAAAAAAGTCCCAGCTGTGTGATCCTGGGCTACTCACTCAACCTTCTTTGCCTCAGGTTCCTCATATATAAAATGAGCTAGAAAAGGAATGACAAACCACTTCAGTATCTCTGCAAGAAAACCCCAAATTGGGTCACAATTAGTAAGACACAACTAAAGTGACCAAACAACTATTCTTTATCCTAAATTATACAGCGCATAGAACATTAACCTTGGAGTCAGAAAGTCTTGAGTTCAAATCTAGCCTCAAATACTTACTACCTATATTATTCTTGACAAGTCATTTAACTTTTCTTAATCTCAGTTTCCTTATTTGTTAAATCGAAATACCTATAGTACCTCCCTTCCAAAGCTGTTGTAAGAATCAAATTGAGACAATATTTGCACAGCCAACATAAATGTACCATACAAATACTATTATTATTGCTATTAATAATTTTATCGCATATTCTTTCCTTCATTAAACTGTGAGATGCTTGAGAGGAGGGACTGTCTCTCTCCCCCAACCCCTTTCTTTGCATCACCATTGCTTGCTACAGTGCATGATATATTAGGAGGTGGCTAATAAATGCTCATTGACTTGCATTACCTTGACTATCTCTTCATCAAAGGCAGTGATAAGAACTTCAAAAAGGCAATGTTTCTATGATATGTTTGACTATACACACACAATTGTGCTGGGGTTCACTTCCTATTTCCAAGAAGACCACTTAATTTAATCAATTCATTGGGAATATCAGGCAGTGAATGACAAAAGAAAAATGTGGTCATAAAATAGCCATGATTGGCCACTGGACAACTGAAAGGATGCATTGTTATCCATAGAACATTCTGATGACTTCCATGTATTGGGCAGTCATAGAAAAGTTATAATTTACATCTTAAGAGGGAGTGCCCACACTGATGGTGATACAGAGGCATCCAAATGTCAAAGAATCAGTAAAATTAACCATCTGTCATATGTATAAGCGGAAGAGATAAATACTTAAGTAGTATTTTTTTAGTGATTTTAAGAACATTACCCCTCTTCCTTTCCTGACTGAATTGGTCCTCCTTCCCATCTGATGTTTACCATGCCATCAATTAAATAAACATATTATTGTTTTGAAAAATTAGAATGCTTCCAGTAAAGGTAATACGTTAGGCCTTCTTGTGTGTTTACTCCTTAAAGTGAGTTTATTGGATTCTTTGATGATGGCAGACTGTCACTGAGAAGAGGATGAAAGGAGGTAAGTATATCAAAGATCTCCTAGAGAGAACTCTTTCACCTAAATGAATTCATAAAAATACAGAAAAGAAACTTTGTTCTGAAATGTTGCTTAGGGGCTGTGTCTTGAAAAAAGTAGTTAAATAAGTCAATGAATTTCTCTACTCTTCAACTAACCATGGTGCTGTACAAACAAAGCCAATATCTTGTAATGAATATAATTGATACACTGAAATAACCTATTGAGCAGAAAACTGTATATGATTCTAAATACATCTTGTTTTGTTTCAGGCACATCAATCATTTTTTTTTTACTCTCAGTAGGCCATCAGAGGAAATAAAACCTGTCTTTATTGCTCAGAGACTAGGAAAGTTTCCTGCTAGTGCTGAAAGCTTCTGATGAGATAAGTGTTAAAGACTACATCTTCTGCCTACACAAAATGTACATTAATTATTCCATGAGAAAATATTCTTCTGCAGGAAGAAGGATTGCTAAACCATTGAAAGGCCTTTTCTCAAAGCCAATTAAAAAATAATTATTTTCTCCTACTATAGGCTTATTAAAAACTCCTTAAAGGTAGTTTGTGAAAAAGATGACAGGTAATTCTTAAAACTCACCCCTGATGTTTTGAGTTGTTTGTGAAGTACTGCTCCTAAATATCAATCCTAACCCCTTGGACCTTTAGTTAAATCCTGATAATTGTTGCAAAAATGAGGGGGAAAACAGTCCTGTTTTGAAAAGATTTTTCTTCACTTAAACAGCTAGTTCAAAGTGAAAATATGATCTTGTTGGGACTTGAGATATTAGGAAAACTAAAAAGAAATAAATACAGCAAAATTGGCATGACATTTACTTTTCATAAAAGATTATATACACATATACACACATATATGTACAGGTGTATATGTAGGTCTCTGTGTTACATTATATATAGTGAGATAACAGCCTATAAAAATCCATAAGATAGATAGTAGCTGTTGGAGAAAAGATTCTGGGTCCAATGTGCCAGGATGTATGTGTTTCCTTTCCATTAAAATGCAAACTCACAAAGATCAGGGATTATGTCCACTTTTCCACTTCTATTGCAATGCATATTTCATTAAATTAAAATGTAATGAAGATTTTAATTCTATTATTTATTTTATTCATTCATTCAAAGTAGCAATAGTATTCTTCCTAATGTGAATCTGAAGGCGACTAGTGTTTGGATCATATAGTACCAAGTTTTTCAGATGGGCACATGCATAGAAAAAAAATGGCAATTGGATCCTTATAAAAGACAGAAAACAGCTTAATTCTTTGTTTGACCCACTCATTCTTCAGTATTAAATTATTTAGTTTCCAATTAGTTTTTCATCCATCTTTCCATGACCTTTATTACATATAATTTTTATTGCATCATCATCTGAAAAAGGTGCATTTAATATTTCTGTCTTTCTGCACTGGATTGTGAGGATTTTATGCCCTGATACATGGTCTATTTTTGTGTATGTGCCATGTACCACTGAGAAGAAAGTATATTCGTTTATATCCCCATTCAATTTTCTCCAGAGGTCTATCATATCTATCTTCTCTAAAATTATCTTCATCTCCTTAACTTTCTGGTTTATTCTGAGGTTAGATTTATCAAGTTCAGATATGGGGAGACTGAGGTCCCCTACTAGTACAGTTTTGCTATCTATTTCTTCCTCTAACTCCCTTAACTTCTCCTCTAGGAATGTAGATGCTGTATTGCTTTGTGAATATATGTTTAGTAATGATATTGCTTCATTGTTAATGGTGCCTTTTAGCAGGATATAGTTTCCTTCCTTATCTCTTTTAATTAGATCTATTTTTGCTTTTGCTTTATCTGAGATAATAACAGCTGCCCCCTGCTTTTTTTTTACTTTATCAGAAGCATATGTTCTACTGCCCTTTACCTTTACCCTGTATTAGCCCCTTATTTCAAATGTGTTTCTTGTAGAGAGCATATTATAGGATTATGGTTTTTAATCCATTCCATCCATCTCCATTTTATGGGAGAGTTCATCTCATTCACATTCAGTTATGATTACTATCTGTGCCTTTCCCTCCATCCTATTCCCTCCCCTGTTTATGCTTTTATTTTTCCCTTTTCCCTTCACCTCCTTAAGAGTTTCCCTTTTGACCACCACCTCCCTCAATATTCCGTCCTTATCTGCTTCCCTCCCTTTTCCTACTCTTTTCCCTTGCTACTTCTTTCTTCCTTTCTAACAACCCTGCCTCTTTTCTTTCCCCTTTCCCCTCCTAGTGCCTGTAGGGCCAATAGATTGTTATATTTAGTGAGGTATGTTATTCCCTCCTTGAATCAAAACCAATGAGAGTAAATCTCATACAGTGCTCCTCTCCATTGCTTCTTTCCCTCTTTCATAACTTTTTGTGTCTTTTCATGTTAGAATCCTATACTTAACTGATTATGTTATTCCTTCCTTGA
>CM053599.1:62874897-62930876 GCA_028646575.1 Pseudocheirus occidentalis
ATGACTAATGCTAGGTTCCTCATTGTATTATCCCATTACTTTGACACTGCTAAATTTCTTTATTCTGATAGCTTTTTGGTCTACATAACTTGAGACTGATAATATTAAAAACATTTTTCCTTTGTTTCTGTGGATTAGCATTATGTATTACTTCTGTTGAATTATTTCTATTAGATGTCACTGTTATTTGAAAGCTTAAATGTATTTTATAGGGCTTATCATGTAACCTAGCACTCCTCAGAGAAATATTTCTATATATGTTCATTTACTATTTTGTAGATCAGCAGAGATAAATTTAGATTTTAATTGAATGTTAAATACAAGGCATTTATTATTCTATGAGCACATATGATTTTCCTGAAATGATATTTCATTTCTAAATCTGAAACAATTAAAAACATTATAAAGAGTAATTTTTTTGCCATTTATATTCATGAAAATTTTAGACTAGATTTTTTTTCCCTAAAAGCTACATGAATTGGTCAGAGGCCATTCATGTGTTTAAAAAGTTAACTTAGTCACAGAGAAAACAAATAATAATAGATCCCAAGATTGTGCTGTTTATCAACATATCTGTTAGCCAGCTTACAGAATGATTTCTATCCTTGCACAATTAAGGTCTAAACTAGAAGAAAAAAAAAAGAAGAGATATTTAGAGTTCAATTTGGAAAAGACCCGGGGATGGAGGTGAAGGTCTTTACAAATTATAAAAGGTCCAAATTTCAGAAAAATGCAATTTTATTACTTGATACTAATTTATATGATCATAATAAAACTGCATTTGGGCAAACTATTAAGCAAGACTTTAAATCACTTTTCCCTGCTGGAATTTGTACAACTTTGTGAAACTCTGTCCTCACTTTTGCTCAGATCAGCAGCAAAGGGGGGAGGGGGGGAAAAGACCACAGGGGTATTTGTGTCCAAGGGATCACAACTTCTCAGTTTTATGAAATGAGGACATATTGCAGAGCAGTCATTAATTATTCCCGTGTAAAGAAAATGACATGATTAGCATAGGCTTTGGAGGTGGAATTTAAATTTGGATAATTAACTTAGCAGAGTTGGTTACTTTAATGCAAAAAAGTACATAGGACTGGAAGGAAATGCATGATTTTATTACTGACCCAAATTCTGGATTCTCATTTCTTAGGAAGTACGAAAGATTGCACCAATGTTTTTTGGGTTTTTCCCCCCAGTCTTTGCAAGGATTACTAATTAGAATTTGAGATTAATTTCCTGGGAGGCATTAAACTTGAATAAAACCTAATTTTATTAATACTGTTGACCTGCCCAATTAGTACCCTTTGGAATCACTCTATTAGAGAAAGGGCTACTTATATAATATTTTTGTTACATGTCAGCTCCTTAGAAATGTTAAGTCACTTTTTGGGAGTATTTCAAAGCTAATGATTTATTGTTAGTCCAGTGCAGAGTAATAATTTGGACAAAAGATACATGATACCTATGAAGCCAATAAAGTTCTTTCATAACCAATCATAGATTATAAATACCTAAAACAGGGAATCTGTTAAAAGGTAAAAACGTAAGTATTGTATGTATCCTTTGGCTGTAATGATCAGATCACCAGGCAAGGAGTCAGGAATACTTAGGTTCAAGTCCTGTCTGAGGCATGTATTAGTTATTTGATCCTGGAGAGTCACTTAACCCCATGCAGGTTCAGTTTTCTCATCTGTAAGATGGGCTCAATGATAGCACTTATCATACAGGAATGTTGCAGGCGTCAAGTAAGATAATGTGTTTTCCAAACCTTGAGGTACTATATGTCAGTTGTCATTTTTCTTACCATGATTTGTTGCTACTATTGTAGAGGGAAAAAGTCAATGTTGCAAGAGTGGATAGGTCACTGGACTAAAATAAGAGAGACTTAGGTCTATATACATCCCCTGGCACTTCTTAAATGCATGATGAATCTGTTAGTATACTTTGTTCTCAGACTGGCTTGTAGAATGAAGGGAATGCACTAGACAACCTAGAAGGTTATTTCCTCTTTTAATATTGATCCTTTGTATTCCTTAGGTAACTATACAGATCTTATCTGCTAAATCATAGATTTTTTTGCATACATAGAGGCAAGCATTTATATAGAAATATAAATTTATATATATACATATACACATGTGTACATATATATATATATATATATATATATATATATATACTAACACATATGCATCTATGGTCATCCAAATATCTAACTCAAATTAGTTAAAACTAAATAAGGCCTTGAAATTTCCAAATCCCACCTATTATAGCATTGATACACTGGCATTTTTTTTGTTTGAATAAAGTGTCTAATTTGCACAAGATGATGTTTTCCTATTACTTGAATGATATCTACATAATTTCATAGGAGTAAAAAGCTGTTGTTGTTTTCCTCCCTTCTCAGGATTGATTCTATTATAGTTGTTTCCAGCTTCTAAAGAAAAGACGGGGAAATGATCCACCATTCACATAGAATATCAATTTTTTTTCAAGTCTGTGACCACAAGTAAAGAAAAATGAATCAATCAATCAGGTAGAAATGTATTAAGTACTTCTATGTAAGCCACTGTGCTCAATACTGGTGATAACAGAGACAATAAAGGAAATGATCTCTGCTTGCAAGGACCTTGTTCTCTAACAAGTAAATACAAATCATGACTACACATCACTGTGGACAGAATAAATATAAAGAGAGAAAATACAAAGCCATTGAATATAAGGCAATTTTAGAGGAAGGGCACTAGCAGTTCAGAGGATTCGCAAAAGCTTCATGAAGAAGATGGTGACCAAGGTCTGTTCTGAAGGAAGAGAGGGACACTATGAGACAGAGGTAATGAAGGAGCACCTTGTGGTCTTAAGAGACAATCTTTGAAGAGGTTAAAACATGGCGAGGAGATCAGAGAGGCGAGCAGTTTGCTTGGGTCACAGATTGTAGGAGGAAGCATAAAGCACAATGAAGTTTGATATAGATAGGATCAAGGTTGGGAAGGGCTTTTAAACTCTATCAAGGAGTTTTCACTTTTATTCTAGAGGTAAATGGAATCCACTGGAGTTTTCTGATTCTAAGAATGGCAAGACAAGATTTGAGATTAAAGAAAATAATTTTGGCAACAATGTGGAGGACAAACGAGGGAGGGAAGACCAATCCAACTGGGCTGTTTCAAGAATCTATGAGAAAGATAATGACAGTCTGAACTAAGGAAGTAGCTGTGTAAGAAAATGAGGTAAAATGTTTTGGATGTTTTATCACCATGTGAGCAATTAGTAAAGGAATAATATCTTTTAAAAAATAATATTTCATTTCCCCTAATTTTCCCAATTCTAAAGACAATGTTTAGTATTCATTTTTGCAAGTTTTTGACTTCCACATTTTTCTCCCTCCCGTCTTCTCTTCCTAAAATTTGATATATTTGATAAAATTTACATGCAATCATGTAAAACATGTTTCTATGTTGGTAATAGTTGTAAAAAAAGAAACAGGACAAAAGGGGGAAAAACATGAAAAAAATAAAGTAAGTAAAAAAAAGTATGCTTTCATCTCTATTCAGACAGAGTCCATCATTTCTTTATCTGGAAACGGGTAGCATTTTTCATCATGAGTGCTTTGTAACTGTCTTGGGTCATTGTTTTGCTAAGAGCTAAATCATTCATAGTTGATTATCATACAATGTTGCTGCTACTGTATATTTTCCTGGTTTTGCTCATTTCTCTTTGCATCGGTTCCTAAATATTTTCCAGGTTTTTCTGAAACCTAAGGATGAATTTCACTTAGCATACTCTGAACGTTGACCATACTGAGAATGTACTTTTTATTCATTTCTGAAATCTATAATTCAAGACTTGCAATATCCAGTCTTGGTTTCATTGTCCAGTCATGCCCAGTGAAATTGAAACTATTTGAGCTTACATCATTTTTAAATGCTCAACACAAATATAAGTTACTAGGTAACACTGTGAAGATGAACATTTCTTTTATATCCACAAAAGTCCTAGTGAAAAACCTTATCAAAATTTGTAGTCAGAGGGTACCACCAGCAACATCACAGAAATCACAAATCCTTGAGTGACACGAGAACTTCCTTCACACAAATGAGGTGCAGAAGTATTTGCTCCAAGGGATCGGATGTAAAGAATCTTCACTAAATAACAATGTGTATTAGGAAATTGTTCAACTCACTCATTAGCAGTGGGAAGAATCCATTGCATACACAGCAGTTTATTAATTAGAGTTGTTTGCATTATGTACGCATCATTCCTGACTTACTTTTTTTTTTTTGCTTTTTAGAGGGCAGTTGGGGTTAAGTGACTTGCCCAAGCTCACACGGCTAGTTTTTGTGTTAAGCGTCTGAGGCCAGATTTGAACTCAGGTACTCCTGACTCCAGGGCCGGTGCTCTATTCACTGCGCCACCTAGCTGCCCCCGACTTACTTTTAAAAGTCATTTTATAAATTTGGCATCTTTATTTTTGTTTGTTTGCATACTCAACACATATTAGTAGGAGTTTATCTTTAGGTAGCTATAGGTTGTTTATGAATTTTTCAGTTTGCCAAGGACACTGTAATAGAAGAATTTAATATCAACACACAAACACACATTCATTTAAAGGCCCCCAGGCTACAAAAATAAAATGGGGCAATATAGGTACCTGAACAGAGAAAGTGATTAATAAATGTATATTCTTAAGAATATAGATTCAGGACTAAGAAGGGATATTAGAGGCCTTCTAATCCAACACCTTTTTTTGAAATGAGAACATCGGGGCCCATGGACTTTAATTGATTTGCCAAAGACACAAAGCATTATGGGTAGACTTTTTTTTCTAATTGAATCAAATAGAAATAAATTGAATTGTTTGATTTCTTATCTCTATGTAAATAATCCTTTAAGTAGATGAGGAGACAAGTACTGAAAAACAAACTCATTTTCTCAGTTTTAACAATTTTATTTGAATTGAAGTTGGCAATCGGTCTTTGTTAAATCAATCATTAGTCATTTCTTCTGGAACACCAGTGACTTTTTTTTTCCTTTGACTATTTTGAAAATGTTTACTAATGTATCATTCCAGTAAATGTGTCCTTGAAAACCACCAAATTTAAGCTGCTATTGTCTTTGTCCTAAATTGTGTTTGTCTATCTTAAAAATTACTTCACTACAGCCTTGTCAATGCTATCAATATATCAGTAACAATCACATTCCTGTGGACTCAGAGAACTGTGGCTCTGAAAACCCTGGCTACATTTTTCTCATGTGGTCTTAGCTATGGTGAGTGAACAGTCTCACAAATCATGACCGGAACACCTCATCAGTACAACGTTCTCTATTTACAGAAAATGCAGGCTGTAAATTCATATGATTAATCCCATTCAGCTGGGATCAATGTGGAAGAGTTTTTTTTTTAAGTAAGTGGGCATGACTGATAAGAAAAGTACCCAAAGCTTTGTCTTCTATGATACTTGGCAGGTAATTTCTTTGATTTTTCTCCACCTGGTGTCACACGACCTTGATATTCACTTCACTACCAAGTTCTATACATCTAATGTCTCTCATATAGAGGGAGTATTGCTAGATACTTTTGTGATTCCATTTTTCTTCTAAAGACATGGCATTAGTATTTAAGATAATGATATTAACATTAAAACAAATTTTATAAGTCAAAAAGTTGTTTTCCCACAACAACTTTATGTTAGGTTATATAGGTATTCTAATTCCCCTTCCAACAAGTAATCAAGTGGCGGGACAGGGACTCAAAATAAGATCTGGCTTCAGATCTTGTGCTCCTTTTGCATTGTTAGCCTCAGTCTACAGGTACCTCTAGTGACCTTCATTATCATTCATTTATACAATGTGTATGATACTAGCGCCTACTTCTCAAGCTTATGTGACAACCAAAGGAGATAACATTTATAACAAATAATTCTTCTTATGTTTCTCCTTGGCCACACAATTAGCTACTGATTTTCTTGATAAGTTACAGTAGGGGACAGAAACGAGGTATATCAAATAATTCAGAGTCAATTTGGCTGTACCTTGTTTTTGCTGAAACATATTTTTACTGTGAGTCATTATCAAGGCTTTTTAGTGTTTTCCTTATAATGAAATTATGGTTGTAATGATGTTAGAATAATTTATAACATGAAGTGAATATGTATCCTGCTTTATAAAAATGCATAAATCTTTCTATATGTTGAGGATAGATATAAAAGAAAATATATGTGTGTATACATATATATTATGAACTTGTTAGTGGGATTTTACATTGACTACAAAAAATAATGATTTTTAGGGTTTTTATTTTTAGTATTTTACATTTTCCAATTAGATATAAAAAACATTTTTAACATTCTTATTTTTAAATTTTGAATTACAATTATGTCCCTTCTGGGGATAGATTTTATAAATTCTATGCCCTCCCTTAGATGGATAAATTGATACAAATTATGTATTTGCAGTCAGTAAAATTGTATTTCCATATTAATCATGTCATGAAAGCAAACAGGGACAAAAAATTCCCAGTAAAAAGAAAAAAAAAGTGTAAAGCATGTTTCAATCTGCATATAGACTCTGTCAGCTCTTTCCCTGGAGGTGGATTGCCTTTTTTACTGTAAGTTCTTTGCAGTTCTTTTAGATCATTGTATTTCTGAGAATAGCTAAGTCATTCACAGTACATCAATGCATAATATTGTACTGTACTATGTTGTACTACATACAATGATTTCCTGGTTCTACTCACTTCACTTCACATCGGTTCATGTAACTCATTCCAGGTTTTTCTGAAAGCATCCCACTAATCGTTTCTTATAGCAAAATAGTATGCAAATCACTATAATACACTAGAACTTTTCCAGCCATTCCCCCAATTGATGGACATCGCCTTAATTTCCAGTTCTCAGCACCACAAAAAAAGCCATCATACATACATACATATATACATGCATGCATGCATGCATACACACATATATAAATGCATGTGTGTATGTATGTATGTATGTATGTAATATATTGGTCCCCTTCTTTTTCCTTCAGTCTCTTTGGACTACAGACCTAGAAGTAGTATTGCTGGGTCAGATGATGTGCTCAGATTTATAATCCTTTGGCCATAGTTCCATAGTTCTGCAGACTAGTTGAATCAGTACACACACACACACACACACACACACACACACACACGCATGTATACATGCACACAAAAGAGTGATTCTGAATAAATGAATGTATGTTTGAATTCCCACTACCTTATTTTTCATACCAGCTTCAAAAAACTACAATGCAATTACAACAAATCAAATAATTCCACTGACTCCCCCATCCCTAACAAATTATTTGACATGGGAGTATGCATGAAATGTATTGTCCCTTCTGAGGACTTTAGCCACAATTGAATTCTTTTCTACATCAGGTAATATAGTTTATCCTATTATACTGGAGAAATCATTGAGTATTGAATAAAGCTCTCAATTTGTAGACAAAAATGGTTTTGAATCATGGTCAATCACATTACCAGTGGGATCATGGACAACTCTCTTCATTTCTCTGAGTTTTTATTTCTATATAGCCTCTCTCTCTCTCTTTTTCTCCCTCTCCCTATCTCTTTTTCTCTCTCTTTCCCCTGTCTACCTAGCCTTCATATGTAAAATGGAGATAAAAGTAACTTCTATTTCTATTAGGATGCTTATATCTCATATCTCATCAATGCAGGCAAAGTATATACTAATACAGAGAAAAGCCGGTCCAGTCCTTTTCAGCATGATACAGTAATGAAGAACTGACCAAGACTACCTTAATCAATTCTTGTTCATCCAGTTCTATTTGAGGAAATTACAGAAAATCAGAGATAGGTAATAGGTAACAGAGAGAGAGGGTTTTGGTATCTTAAACAGCATTGAATAAAGTTTTCATTTTATTACCTCTTTATGAAGTGTGAAAAATTTCTGCTTGATGGAATTGGAGAAGAGCTTGTCATTGGATAGCTAAAGATCAGCCACACCCAGATGGTCTTTAAAAATCAGTCTTATAAGAAACAGCTGGATCAAAAAGCAGCTCTAAGGATCATGAGCTCTGAAAATCTCTTGTGAGGGAACAAAAGCATGCTAGGAGGAAACAACTCTTAAACTAATGGGCACAAGCTGGAATTTCTCTCTTCTCTACTTGTCCATCAGCAAGGCATTTCACACCAAAGCAATTCACCCAGTAAGGAAGAAGTAAAAAGTTTTGTTGTTGTTGTTGAGTATTGAAACAAGAAACAGCTTGCAGGAGTGTGAGTCCTTTCAGCAGAACAGTAAGTTAGTCATTGATTAAAGAGAAAATTATCTTGATAAACCCAAATACTCCAATTCCTGGAATGAGAACTCAGTATTTAATAAAAACTGCTGGGAAAGCTGAAAAATAGTATGGCAGAAACTGGGTGTAGAACAACATCTTACACCATATACCAAGATAAAGTCAAAATGAGCCCATGATTTAGATATAAAGGCTGATACTATATGCAAACTAGGTGAGCAAAAATTGTTTACCTGTTAGATTTATGAAGAATGAAAAAAAATTATAACCAAACAAGAGATAGGGACTATTGTGAAATGCAAAATGGATAATTTTTATTACATTAAATTGAAAAGGTTTTGTACAAACAAAGTTAATGCAACCAAGACAGAATTATTCCTAGCATGTGGAAATTAAGATGAGTAGAGTACCTGGTCCAAGAAGCTGAACTAAGCAGAGATACTGTAGTCAAGGGAGAACCCCATATTTGAAGGGCTCTGCAGTGTTACAAATTTGAGTTGCCATGCTTTCTAATGTGGTAGGTGCATGCCTAACCATCAGTGTACTGTATGTACATGCCCACTATTGCCACTAATGCTCTGTATTTCTTTTGGGAATGAGAAGTACACACCAATATATAGGAGAAAGATTTTGTTGCTGTTGTCCTTAGGGGGAAAATCTTACCCTTTAAGGTAATTTGTTTCTCCCATCTTACTGTTAAAAGAAAGCATACTAGCAGATGCTCAAGACCTATACATTGAGGAGTGTGGATCCACAGAAGAACTAAGGCATGTAACCTGCAGAGGATCCCACCTCAATCTTGACTGCCCAATTGAGCAAACCCCTCAATTTTCTGATTCCTCAGTTTCCTCACTTATGAAATTAGGAAAATTGGGTTATTTTGCTTATGTGTTTCTTTCTAGTTAAAAGGCTGTGATACCCAGAGTCTCTATTTAGTATACAGGGGACTCATATATTGTATTTCATTGTCATTAAATGACCAGCCGTTCTCTTTTTCTAGCCATATATTTACATATTCAGTGAGAACTTTTAAGCCTTTCTTATATAGTTGGTTGGTAACATGGTTGGTAACACAACTCTGCCTAATTGCACCCATTATATATTTTTTCTATTATCCCTGGCATTACTTCCTAGATCAAAGGTCATGGTGTTCCATGATTCAAAGCTATATGCCTTCTCTGGAAACATGTTAGTTAAAAAACAGTAGGTTTGGGGGGCAGCCGGGTGGAACAGTGAATAGAGCACCACCTCTGGAGTCAGAAAGACCTGAGTTCAAATCAGACCTCACACACTTAATACTTACTAGCTGTGTGACCCTGGGCAAGTCACTTAACCCCAATTTCCCTACCTTCCCCCTTCCAAAAAAGCAAAAAAAAATATAGGCTTTTGCAGTAGAGAAAAATTTAGGATCTATTTCTGGCACATTTTAAGAATTTAATAAATACTTTTTGAGTGATTAAATAATATGATCACTGAAATTGGACATAGCCCAATATCCTCTTCCTACAAAATTCCTAAAACAGCATATGACAGGATGCAGCAGCTCCTCCAAGATATTAATATACATGCATATGTATGTATTATGTATATGCGTATATGTATGTATATAGACACACAAACATATTGTATATATTTGTATATATAATTGTAATTGTATATGCATATATATAATTGTATATGCATTCATACCTACAGAGAAAAAGGGGAAGAGAAAGACTGACTCATTGCATTGAGTTGACTATCCAACCACCATAGTGTGGGGAATACACATCTTCATCTATGTGGCAATTGGCTGTGTCTGTCAGAGAATCATGTATGGTTTGGCCTATGCATGGGTTACGTTTGTGGAAAGTTTTTAAGGTTTTCTCTTGTTCTATTGAATCAAATAAAAATTTGAAAAACAAGGGATACAATTAAACCTTGTTTTGTCTCTATCTTTTAGCCAGAATATGTAAAATTTATATTCATGTAGCTTTTTTAAGTTTATAAAAACACACTGCAGCATTTGCAATAAGAAGAGGAGAGTTTCGCTATTGCCTTTGCCTCTTATTACCTGGGTGATAGTGGGCAAGTCCATTGTTCTCTTTGTCCTTCAGTATTCTTATCAGCCCAATGAAGAGTTTAAGATATACATTCCTGACAGTTCTAAATCTATCATTCGATGATCCCATAATCCTTTCTGGGAATGAGCACTCTCAAATTTATGGGTGAAACATTTTGTTACTATTGACCATATTACCTCTGAGGAACATCTCCTTCATGGGGTTGTTGTACCTAACCTATGTGTCTGTTTTAAGGATTAAATGTGATATTGGATGTAAAAATATAAAAATATTACCTATTATTATTGGTCTGATTACAGAACCTATGTTCCCTGCCTCCACTAAGAAAAAAAGTCTCTATAATCATGCTCTCATTGACATTTGCCTTCTCTACCTCTAGCCTCCCATTGACTTTATAATGAGATATGTCCAGTTTATCCAATTCCATCAGTCAGGGATGTGATCATGATCTTGAGAATTCATTCAAAAAGAGAAGAATTTTTTATTAGCATATCTCCAGAATAATAGGTTGTTGTTGTTTTTTTTAAGTTGCCCTGGGAACTACTGATGGTTTGTATGCATACTTTTAGAAAAGCAAATGGGTTAAACTTGATAGAGAAGGTTGTGTATTGATATGTAAAACTAAAAATATTGACCTATACAGAAGGAAAAGAGAGAAGTATGGGGATAGGCTATTAATTGGAATCATGTAAAATTGTAAAATATAATTGATTTAGCTGGATACTGTCATTTTCTGATTCAGGGATGGGGAGAGGTGAAAATGAATTTCTAAAGACAGAGGTAAAAGTAGGTATAGAATGACTCACTGAAGGAGATCACAACTGACACATATTTTGTCCCACTCCCACCCCCACCAAATTAAGTAATTCCCTTCATGACAGGGAGTGATCCTGGCACAGCATAGACTCTTAGCAAGTGCCTGTTGAATGACTGCATAGATGATGCTCTGGAATTAACTTTCCCCAGCTTTCAATGAAATGATATTATTGTCCCCCCCCTCACTTTATTTCCTTTTTTCTTCTTTTTTTTTTAGCAATTGCAAATATTTTAATAAGTGTTCTCTGCAAGGCATTTAAAACACCAGTTTGTGAGGATAAACTCCATTGGAGAGAGAGAAGACAGAACGCAGGTAGCCACGAAGCTGAGGAATTTTCTTGATCTGGGGCAGGATCTGAGAGTGTACTTTTTTCCTTATCAGCCTTGCGCTGCTCTGTAATCTCGTATTTCTCTTTTTCTGTGTCAAAAATCTCTCCTTCTTGGTGTCTAGATGTAATGGTAATCAATTTGTTTGATATTTAGGGCTAAGTGGATAGGATGCTTACGGAGCCTCTTGTTCTTGAAGTAAGCATCAGTAAGATGATTTGGAATTTTCACACCTGAAAGGTTAACCCTGGTAGAGGTGGCAATGACAAATTTCTGATGCGTCCTTCTCAGAGGAACACAATTGATGGTCAGGGGTCCAGTCACCAGTAGCAAGCCACTAGCCAGCTGCTTCAGGAAAACCACTCGCTTGCCCCTGTGGCAGCCAGTGAGCTTGATCAGAACGGTGCCCGGGGTGGTGCTAGCTCGAAGTCTACTCACACGCTGGCTGAAGGGCTTTTTGCCATGACTTGGCAGCTTTCTAGGCACATCTTCAGTAGGGTAATACCTAGGCATTTTGCGAATGGTCACCACTCGAGTTCCTCCATTCTTATCACCACCAAGAGGTTTTGAGATAGTCACAGGCACTTTTTCCTTCTTCTTCCTTTCAATCCGGGTTTTGGGGGCAGCGTATTTCCGCTTGTACATGGCTCTCCGGGAATACATGGAAGACCTGGAGTATCTCCCAATAACTCGGGCCAGGACTGGGTTCCGACTGCAGTGCTTTCGAGGCTTTTTGACCTTCTCAGCTACATCTTCCTTTTCTCTCTTTTTTTTTTTCCTTTTTGACCTTCTTTTCCTTGGGTGGCTTTTTGTTGGCCATCTTGAGAGACAGGAAAGAGCCACTTTATTTTCCAAAAATTAGAATGCAGAAGAATGACAAGCCAACTCAGTTATGGAAGACATACATAATCTTCATTAAGAACAATGCCTTCCATTAAAAACAAACAAACCAATAACAAGCAAAGAACCATCTTTCATTATTTGTTGCCACCTTAGTGTTGTTAAAGGTAGCACAGTCAAACTGTCCCAACACAGTCTGGACATTGGCAGTGGTCCTAGCTAAGTACAATTGGGCAGGAACAACTGATAAATTGAGTTTTTTTTTTTATTGATGGACCTGTTTGCTCAGTTTCTTCTTAGGATCCTTTTACTGCCCAAGAAATTGTTGCTCTTTTCTATGACCAAAATTATAGTTGTACCTCTTAAGAACCCTTTGGCTTTGGTCAACCTTAATGATAACTCCTTTTTCTAGAGGGGGCAAAGAAATTAAATAAATTCAAATTGTATTTCAGTGGCCAAAAGTAGCACGGGAGGGTAAAAACATCGTTTTTAAGTTCCAAAAACAAAAGAAAATTGGCTTCATGTTTGAAATGGAAAATGTGCAGCACTATTTTATTTGTGAAATTTTGCAACAGTTTCCATTTTAGCCAAAGAAAAAAAGTTTGCCAGGATGAGAAGACACAAAAAGAGGCATCTCCCTCCTCTCACACATGTGTAACTCATTAAAAACAAATCTTGACAGATGACAGCTCAGGTGTTTTGTGACCACCAAGAAGCTTGCTTTTTTTCCCTTTTAATTTAGTGACTAGGAAGGTGAGACTGTCCCATCAAATGTTGAGCTTATGTTAAATTTATGTTTGGGAGAATCTTTAACCAAACCCCAAACTTTGCTATTTAATTTTCATTCCTATTGGCAGAGTACATATTTTTCTTGTAAAGAGAAAAAAAAGTCTTTGAAATGTGCATTAAATGGCTTCAAAGTCTTGAGCAAAACCTAGTTTGCACAAAACAATGATTTGATTACTTTAACTAGTTATGGAAAAACATCACCTATATGCTGAAGTAATCTAAAATGGTCAATGGGGTTTGTGAGAGTTTTTTTATCAAAGTCGTGAATTTTTGCCCCAACAGTTCTGTTCAGTTATGGCTAAGCTATCTCACATTTGTACTCTTAACTGTTATCCTCTATACTCTGGAATCAACTCTGGCTCTTTAAAATGGATGTATAAAGAAAGTAAAGCTCAGTGGTTCTCTCATTCAGCACCAATTTGGGTCCACTCTGATCTTCGTGTCCCAGACACTCAGTATATACTTTTTACCTCTCTGTCATACACAGCCAATGCCTGGCCCAGTTGCTCTGGTCTCCAGTATATGAATCAATATGCCTTCTTGTATTTACCCAAAGAACTCATCTGGTATAGTGACTAGAGTCTTACACATACTTTCAAAAAGACCAGATTTCAAATTCTACCAGACATGTGACCTGGACAAATCCATCAACCTTCTGTAGCTTCAGTTTCTATATCTGTAAATTGGGGATAATAATAACACCTGCCTTACAGTGTTGTCCTGAAGCTCAAATGAGGTAATACACATCAAGTGTTTTGCAAAGCCCAAGTGTCATATAAATGGGAGTGAAGACAGAAATGATCCTGAGGCATATTATTATAGTAATATTGTAAATTTTTAATTTATGATCTATGCATTGTTTCAGTGGACAAAATAACATTGTTCTAGTATTAGTAAGTAAACTCTTCCACTCCAGCAGCATAGAGGACAACAGCACTGATACACAGTTTTGGGGAATTATCAAAATCAGTTTATGCTTAGATCAGTATAAACCTGTCCTTCTGCCACTGACATATATTGCTGCTAATTAGACCTTCTAGGATGTAGTCAGACAAGTCAACTTCCTGCTTCTCTTCTCCTCCTTCCTCCCCTGTCTCCTAATAATAATAATAATAGCATTTCTATGGTCCCTACTATGTGCCAGACACTGTGCTAAAAAAATAAAAAATATTATTTTTGATCCTTATAACAATCCTGTGAGTTAGATGCCATTATCGCTCCCATTTACAAGTTAATGAAATGAGGCAAGTGAAATTACATGATTTACACAGGGTTACACGGTAAGTGTGAGAGAGACAGAGAATGAGGGGTAGACAAAGAAAGAAGGAGACAGAGAGACACAGATACATACACATGTGTGTATGTGTATGCATGTAAATTTTATACCCACTCACTTATAATGTATGTATACATAGATGTATGTATTTCAAATATAGATATCCTCATAGATGTATATATATATATATGTTTTCTTATCTATATTTCTATCTCTGTCTCTAAATAAATATGTATGTATATGTATACATATATCCATTATCCAAGAAAGGCTGGATGCAAAATTACAAGATTCAGGAAGAAAAATTGGGACTATTGCAAAAAGGAGGTGATGAGTGCCCAGAATAAGGTAGCAGAAGTATAATTAGTCCATAGGGCACTAGATCTGGAGTCAGGAGGACTCATCTTGCTAAATTTTAATCTGGCCTCAGACAATTACTAGCTGGGCGTCTCTGGGCAAGTCACTTAACCCTGTTTGCCTCAGTTTCTTCATCTGTAAAATTATTTGGAGAAGGAACTAGCAAACCCTCTAATATCTTTGTAAAGAAAACCCCAAATGGGGTTACAAAGGGTCAGACATGACTGAAATTATTGAACAACAGCAGAGTACAAGTGCAGAGAAGAGAACAAGTTCAAGAAAGCCTAAGGACCTGAAGCTGATGAGATTTGGGAAAAGACTGGATATGGGAAGATGAAAGAGAATAGAAATTCAAAGGATACTCTGAAGTTGTGAATAGAGTCACAGGGGACGTGATGGCTTCTTCACCACGACTAGGAATGTTAATAATGAGGTCATGTTTAGGAGGAAAGATAATAAGTGCTTCTTGGGATACGCTGCATTGTAAATGTCAATAGGATATCCTGGAGGAGATTTCAGGCAAGTAGAATGTGGAATGGTAACACAGGAATGCCCAAATATCTAGAATTGGGAGCCCTCTGCACAAAGTTAGTATGTGAAGCAGTGGGAATTAATGAAGTCAGTGAAAGGAAGTATAGAGAAGAAAGAGAAGAAGGCTCCATTGTAGATCTCCAGGCTACATCAACATATAGGGGGTGGGATATGGATGATTAATCTTGTTAATGACACAACAGTATTGTTCTGACAGATTAGTCAGAGAAACAAAACAAAGCAATGTCACAAAAACACAGGAGGGATTCCAAGAGAGATCATATAGACATCTGGGCCAGAAGTCGTATTTCTGATGATTTTCTTGTAGGTTATTTGTGAAAATCTATTACTATTCTTTTTTCTTATACTGTAGTCACTTTCTAGAGGCAGCTAGGTGGTACAGTAGATAGAGCACTGATCCTAGAGTCAGGAAGATTTGTCTTCCTGTATGCAAACCTGCCTTCATTCACTAGCTGTGTTCCCTTGGGCAAGTCACCCATGTTTGTCCCAGTTTCCTCATCTGTAAAAGGAGTTGGAGAAGTAAATAGCAAATTGCGCTAGTATCTTTGCCAAGAAAACTCCAAATAAGGTCATAGAGAGTCAGATAAGACTGAAACACGGCAGAACAACCAGTCACTTTTTTGGTATCTAGTTTAGTAGCTATATTTCCTCTCCTTTCTCAGGTCTAATAAAAATACCTTTGGATTAGATTTGAAAAACATTAAGTGCATCTATTCCTAAAAGCCATCTTTCCTGTATTTTTATCATGATGGGAATATACAAATCTTATTCTAAGAAACAACTTTTTAAACGCATTATTCATTTCCAAAATATGTCTTTCCCTTCCAAAGCTTTTGCCTTTATTTTTCAGAGGTGATAAAAATTCACTGGTATGTCTCCACAAAACCTTAATATATTGCATAGAACTTTATGATTATGAACATTATTTTCTAGATTTTTTTTCTCCAGGTGAAATCATCAGGAGTTAATAGTATTATTGTCAGGATGTCTTTGCTGGTGAGGTGGCCCAGTAGACAGAATGAAGGCCTTTAAAGCAGAAAAACCCAAGTTTGAATCCTATCTCACTTAACTAGCCAGATCCCTTTATGTTTCTTAGCATGTTTCATCACCTCTAAATTGTGATAAATACATTCACATACTTCAGAGTGTTGTTTTGAGGTTCAAATGAGTTATTCACATGTAAAATATCCTGCAACCCTAAAATAACTGTGTAAGTTCTAATTGTAATTATTGTTATTTTTCTTACCCCCTAAATGTGTATTCAAAGTAAATTTTAAAAACCAAACTCACAATTAGTAATGCCAGGATGACAAATGTGTGCCTTCTCAACAGGATACCACCAACTACCATTATTTAGCTCTTACTTCCCCCAATGTTTAGTGTGTGACCTTCTTCTTCAGAGTTCCAGTGGATCAATGTCATCATTATTTTCCCTCATTTCATTCCCCTATAAAAATTTATCTCTCCTGGGTCCCTGTAGCAAGGTAAAGTGATTTACTAGAAAGAATAGAGCATCTAGAAAGACAGAGAATATACTTTTGAACCTTAGCTCTGGTACTTGTATGATGTTAGGTAGGTTACCTAACCCTTCTGGGTTTCATGCCTTTATTTTGTAGAACATGAGAGCTATCCTAGTTGACCACACCCTCAATTGAGAATTTGTTGTTTTGTTTTTAATCATGTTTGACTCTGCATGACTCCTTTTAGGATTTCTTGACAAAAGTACCAGAATGGTTTGCCCCTTCCTTCCCCAGCTCATGTTACAGACGAGGAAACTGAGAAAAATGGGGTTAAGTGACTTTCCCAGAATCACACAGTTAGTAAATGTCTGAGGCCACATTTGAACTCAGGAAGTTGACTCTAGTTCCAGTACTCTATCCACTTTGCAACCTAGTTACCCTCAGTTATGGAAACAACATATTGAATTCAAATTATCGTGTTAATGACAGTGTGACTTTAAGAAGTTAACCAAATATTTGGTTTTAGAGGTAGGATACAACCTACCATGACTCCCCTGGGGATTTCAGCTAGAACCAGAGGGCTTTTGTGAATGTTAGTCACATAGGCAGTCTTTCTCTTATCCTTCTAATCATTCCATGTGCCTTCTCTTCCTTTCTATCCAACAGGGTAACCCTGGTAAACTGCAAGTTGATCTGGAACTCTTTTCTCTCCACTTCCAAAGCCAAATAAGTGGCAAAGTGGCAGTAACATTGTTAGAATTTAATAGGGTCGTGGATCTAGAGCTGAAAGGGGACCATGAGTTCCACCTAGTTTAATTCATTCATTTCACAGAAAGGAAATTGACTCAAGGGGGTTGAGAGACTTACCAAAAGTCATGTGTGTGTGTATGTGTATGTATATGTATATGTATGTGTGTATATATGCATGTGTGTATATTTATATATACATATATATGTAATAAAAATTAGAGGCAGGACTATAGAACCCAAGATTCTCACTGTAGATCTAGTGCTCTTTTCACTGTATAACGCTGCCTTCCTAATTCCTAGGGTTTATGATTTATCACACTAAGCTATTAAGGTATCCTTGTTCAAAGCAGGAACATATTTAAAGGCTTATCCTAAAAACATCTCTCTACTAAATATTTCTGTTCATACTGTCTGTATGTAAACATATATATGTGTGTGTGTGTATACATGTATATATACATATACATTATTTGTATATATATACATATATATTTATATCAACATGTTTTCACTAACAAGTGATAAAGAAATTTGATGTCTAATTAGAGAATAATAAAAGGGAGTAAAAGTGGATTAGCTTTTCAACTTCGTTGCCTATTACATTTTTTATTACATATATATGTATGTATATATATATAAAGGGTATACATATAAGGATCTATGTATGTGTGTATACTAGTTTAATAACTCTTTCAAAAAAGAAAATTAGATTTCCTAATTTAAAAATAGTCAAAGGATATAAAGAGTTTTCAGAGGAATAAATTAAAGATATCTATAAGCATATGAAAAAATGGTCAAAATCACTATTGATTAGAAAAGTAAATCAAAACAACTCTTAGGTACTTCATCTCACCAGTCAGATTAGCTAACATGACAAAACACGAAAACGGTGAATGCTGGAGAAAATGTTGGAAAATTGGAACACTAATGCATTGTTGATAGAATTGTGAACTTATCCAACCATTCTGGAGAGAAATTTGGAACTATACTGAAAGGGTTATAAAAATGCACATACCGTACTCCACAATACCACTTCTAGGGCTTTATTCCAAAAAGATCAATACAAGTGGGAAAAGGACCCATATGTACAAAAATATTTATAGCAGCTCTTTTAGTGGTGGCAAAGAATTGGAAATCAAGGGAATGCCCGTCAACTGGGGAAAGGCTAAACAAGTTGTGGTATATGAATGTAATGGAATACTATTGTGCTATTAGAAATGAGGAGCAGAAGAACTTCATAATAACCTGGAGAGACTTATATAAACTGATGCTGAGTGAGGGGAGCAGAACCAGGAGGACATTGTACAAAATTAGAGGCATATCATATCTGTAATGACTGACTTTGAACTCTGATAGACTGGGTTTCCCTCAGCAATGCAAGGCTATAAGACTACTACAAAGGACTCATGATGGAAAAGGCTATCCACATCCAGAGAAAGAATTACAGTCTGAATGCAAATTGAAAAACAACCTACTTTCTCTTTCTTTTTCTTTTTGTTTTGTTTCTTCTTCCTGATTATTCATTCCCTTCATTATAATTCTTTTTTCACCTAGACTAATGTTTAATTTGAAGGTATATGTTGAACCTATATCAGACCCTATGCCGCCATGGGGGGGGGGAAAGGAGGAAGAAAATTGGGGGCTCAAAAACTTATGGAACTAAATGTTGTCAACTAATACTAAAAAATAAATAAATAAAAATTTAAAAAGGAAATGGGACTGATTTTGTATGACCTAAACTTGGTAAAGTCATGTTGACTTTTTGTGATCATCATTTCCTTTTCTTAAATATTCCCTTACTCCTCCTTCAGTAACACATTCTCGAATTTTGTCAGAAATCAAAGTCAAGCTCAATGACCATTTTAGTTTACAGATTTCATCATCATCACATCTTTTTCTTCCTCCTCCTCCTCCTCCTCCTCCTCCTCCTCTTCTTCTTCTTCTTCTTCTTATTATTATTATTATTATTATTATTATTATCATTTATTATTATTATCACTTCTCCAATCCTGTGTAATCTGTCCATTTTTTCCATGATCTTTCAAAGATCACCAATAATGGTTCAGAGTTCATAGCTGCCAGTTCTTTCACATCTTCATGCTTTGATCCTATCAGGACAATAATATTCTATATTATTATCTCTTTGCTTATCTTGAGAGCTTTTCCCCTCTCCTTTCTAGTTCAAAGATCATTCTCCTTCCAAGAGAAAAAAGTAGAAGCAAAATAAGCATTGTGTAGCAATGCCTTTTCTCTGTCATCTATTATCATTGTTTTATTATTATTACAAGCAGGAAAGATGCCTCAGCATCTTATTAAGGATTTTAACAATCTTGTGTTTGCTCATTTCACATGTACTGAAATCATGGAGATGGACAATGTATCAAAAACTGTTCGAGGCAGGTTATATTATATTTGGACTACTAGTGAGGTGAGTGACGTTAATGCTTGGTTTAGAGCCATTGACTTCTTGGATATCAAATTTACTTTTTGGACCTTTCTTGGACCTATATAGGGCATAAACACCACAGTTAATTCATCTCTGTCTCATGAAGAGCCTTTTTACTAGGTTGGACACCTCTTAGTATGGAAAATTCATCTGCCTTGGAAAGATATGTTTGATAGTGAAATAGTCTTAGATTTCTCTATTGGCCCTCTGTATGGCTCTCCCAGCAGTGATCCCCAGCCAATAATCTCCTTTCTCTTACTCTTCATTCAGATCCAAAATGCCTTTAACCCTCGGGACATGGCCAACACCACACACAATTTTGTGTTACACAAAAGATAGATAAACTAAACCAGAAATGTGTCTGAAAACAGCTGTTTGTGTGAGGCTGCAATGTTTGAACCATTACAAATAAAATCATAAATTAACCCAAGGCTTTCTTGAGGTTATATAACATTCAATTAAGTGTTTTATCTCCACTTGAATGCCCTCTGTCCTTGAAAGTTAAGAAGAGAAGAGACAAATAATGAAGTGTCGAATATGAACCTCCTAACAGTCTTTCCAAAATGACAAAATACAAAGAGCATAAATTGCAGAAGAAATCTGTCCAAAGTAGTTATCCAACTCAACTCAAATTTGCAGTTCACTGAGTTTTTGATAGTTCAGGTAAGGTTAGTGAATATACTCATTTAGAACTCCTATCTGACCTGAATCTCTCAGTTCTCTCCCGGGTATTAAATGTAGTCATATGTATTGGAGAAACCTCTTTTTTCTTCCCCATGTTTCACCAACTTGACCACTGGTAGTCTTACCAATTCCAGACAATTATCACAATGGGAAAAGGTAGCCATGCCATGCTTATGCAAATTGAATGGTTTTCTGAGATCTAGTTATGAATGCAATTTAACTGTCTCAAGGTGTCTATTTGACATTCCCTCCAAAATCTCATTTATTTTACCAAAATAAGCATCATATGCATTGCTTTTTGGGGGGGCAGGGAGGATATATGCATTTTAAATATAAAATCTCAGTTTCTAAATATTATTTCATTACGATTCTCTTGACCATTTCTTTTTCTAAAAATACTTTTCCAAGTTGGTCTATGTTTAAAGTTAATTTATTTGAGAAGTAAAAGGAATAAATATTGGAATAATTTTAAATTTGTCAAGTTCTTGGGATTATAGTTAATATTTTTTATGTTAACAAAATAAGACAAGGTAAGCAATATAGGTTCTAATAATATTTGCACTAAATATGCAAGTCTGAACAATATGTGAATGTTCCTGGAAGAAAATAGTTTTTAAATAAGGTTTATATGAAAATGCATCCTAGATATTAATTTATTAACTTTCTTTTTACCAGTTTGCTCTACATTGTAAGTCATACTAACATCTTTTATAAAATAATGCTAAATTTTTAAATAGAAGAAAATAACATTATATTTTCCTTCTTTTCTTCACTTTCTAGACAGATGATACTGTAATACTGGACTCAGGAAACCTGGGTTAAAATTTTGGCTTCAGTATTACAAATCATTTGGAGATAGATAGACAAGTAATTTAAACTTAAATTATCACGTCATCTGTATAATGCATGCAAGTATACTTTACAGAAGTTTCTTATCTTGTACTATTGTTATTAGATCTGTGGTTTATAAATACTATAAATTATATAAAGGCAAGCAAGGAAAATTATTCTCCTCTTCACATGACAGCCAAAATAGCTCCATTTTCCCTTCTTATTCCATCTTCTTTGGGTTCCATATTGCCAACTGAAACAATAATTCTCTGAATATTTTTATTTTATGGCTTACTATTAATCTTGAGTGAAATAGTATAAAAGAAAAATGGGGGAATTTAGATACGATCTAGAGCCACTGATATTTATTGAATAGTAGTATGCAATGGTAGGAGTCATACTTAAGGAAAATCAGATTGGCAACATCATGAAGGATGGAATGCGATAAAGTGATACTTGAATTGGGGAGACTAATTAAATATTTATTGCAATAAATTTTGGGAGAGGTGATGGGGGCCTCAACTAAGCTTTTAGTTGTGTGAGTAGAAATAAGGGTGAGACACAAGAAAAGTAGAGATTATAACATTAAAATGTGGCATTTCTGGAATCAAGTAGAGTATGGAATTGAGGGTAATGTTGAAGTTATGAATTCTGAAAATGGAAGAATTTTAACTGAAATGGGGAAGTTTGAAATAAGGGTTGGATTTTGGGGAAAATATAATAGGTACAACATATGTACAAATGTGTCTGCAAAGTGAGCTCTCGAAGTTTCAATAGGAAAAACAATATTGTCAAAGACTGTTCAAAATCAGAATTCACAATTTTCCTGGTAATTCCATATGGCCACAAACCTAGGAACAAGAATTGAGCTTAGCAGTACCAGATTTTAAACTATGTTACATAGTTGTAATCAACAAAACAATTTTGTACTGACTGAAAAATAGAGAGGTGGATCAGTTTAATATATTAGATATATAATATACAATAGTAAATGACCATACTAAACAATGTTAATGAAACTTAAAGATCTAAGGGTTTTTTGGGGGGGGGAACTCATTATTCAACAAAAATTTCTAGTAAAACTGGAAAGACAAGTTGGAAAAACTAAGTCTAAACCACCATCTCGCATTGCACACCAAGATAAGGTCAAAATGGATTTGTGATTTAGACATAAGGGATTGCATCCCAAGCAAATTAGGGGAGCATGAACAAATTTACCTTTCAGATCTTTGGATTAGGGAAGAGTTTATAATCAAATAACAGATAGAAAGGATCACAAGAAGGAAAATGGATAATTTTTATTATGTGAAATCATAAAGTTTTTGAATAAATAAAACCAATAGAGGCACAATTAAAAGGAAAACAGGAAACAGAGGAAATTTTACAGCAAGATTCTCTGATAAAGTCTTCATTTCTCAAATATATAAAGAACTAAGCCAAATTTATAAAAAAAAATACAAGCTATTCTTCAATTAAGAAATGATCAAAGGATAAAACCAGGCAATTTTCAGAAGAAAACAAAACTATTAATAATCACATGAAAAATGCTCTAAATAACCATTATTAGAGAAATACAAATTAAAAACAACTCTGAGATACCAACTCACAGCTGTCAGTGTCTATTAACATGACAGAAAAGGAAAATGAGAAATGATGAACGGAGTATAGAAAATAGGCATACTAATGCAATATTGATAGAGTTGTACACTGGTCTTAATATTATGGAGGATTTGCAATTATGCCCAAAGGGCTATAAAACTGTATTCCCATTGACCCAGCAGTACCACTACCAGTTCTGCATTTCATAAAGATCAAAGAAAAAAGACATATATGTACAAAATTATTTATATTGTTTCTTTTTGAGTATGTTGAAAAGAATTGGAAACTGAGGGGATATGTATCATTAGGGAATGGTTGAACAAAGTCGTGGTATGTGATTATGATGGAATACTACTGTGCTATGTTAAATAAGAAAGGGAATCATATCACTTTTTTTTTTTTTGCTTTTTGGAGGGCAGTTAGGGTTAAGTGACTTGCCCAAGGTCACATGGCTAGTTTTTGTGTTAAGTGTCTGAGGCCGGATTTGAACTCAGGTACTCCTGACTCCAGGGCTGGTGCTCTATTCACTGCACCACCTAGCCACCCCAGGGAATCATATCAGCAAAACCTGGGAAGATTTACATGAAATGAAGAAAAGAGGAGTGAGTGGAACCAAAAGAACATTGTACACAGTAACAACAACACAGTAATGATAATCCAACTGCAAAAGACTTGGCTTCTCTAATTGATACAATGACTCAAAATAATTCTGAAGGGTTCATGACAAAAAATACTATCTACCTACCTATCTATCTATCTATGATCTATCTATCTATCTATCTATCTATCTATCTATCTATCTATCTATCTATCTATCTATCTAAGACAGAACTAAACTCTGAGTGCAAGATAAAGAACTTTTTCAATTGCCTTATTTTTTCTTTGCAACATGGCTAATGTGGATATATACATTAGAATACATGTATAATTGATATGAAATTGCTTATCTTCTCAATGGGCAGGGAGAGGGGCAGAAAGGAGTTTGAGAATTTGGAACTCAATTTTGAAAAAAAAATGGATGTTAAACTTTAAAAAGATATTGGGGTTTTGGCCCATTCACTACCAGAATGAAGACCATTCTAAGCAACCAGAGGATCGACATTCCAGAAAATGTTGATATTTCTCTTAAGGGTCGGACAGTTATTGTGAAGGGGCCCAGAGGAATCCTCCATAGGGATTTCAACCATATCAATGTTGAGCTCAGTCTCCTTGGAAAGAAGAAAAAAAGGCTCCAGGTAGACAAGTGGTGGGGTAATCAAAAAGAACTTGCAACCTTGTGCACAATCTGTAGCCATGTACAAAACATGATCAAAGGTGTTACCCTGGGTTTTCATTACAAGATGAGGTCTGTGTATGCTCACTTCCCCATCAATGCTGTTATTCAAGAAAATGGCTCACTTGTTGAAATCAGAAATTTCTTGGGTGAAAAATATATCCGAAGAGTGCACATGAGACCAGGTGTTGCTTGTGCTGTTTCTCAAGCCCAGAAAGATGAGTTAATTCTGGAAGGAAATGATATTGAACTTGTTTCAAATTCAGCTGCTCTGATCCAACAAGCCACCACAGTCAAAAACAAGGATATCAGAAAATTTTTGGATGGCATCTATGTTTCTGAGAAAGGCACAGTGCAACAAGCTGATGAATAAGTTGGAAAAGATGCCAAAGGCCATGTCCTGAGGAGTCAACACTTATTCAGATGTAAAAATAAAAATGCTTTTTGTCAAAATAAACAAAAAAACCACAAACAAACAAAAAAAGACATTGGGGACCTCATATATCCTTCATTCATTTTGTGGCAATTTTCTCATTCTCTGTATTTTTTAAAAATTGATTTATTTACTTTTAGTTTACAAGATTCAGTTCCACAATCCCTTGTTTCAAATTTTCTCCCCTCCCTCATCCACCCCCCCACACCCATGGAGGCATGCAATCAAGTATAGGATCTGCAAATATTTTCACATTGGACATTAGTGTCATTGTATAGAAGGGTTGTAGCCAATGGAGTGAACAATGGGAAAGAAGAAACAAAACCAAACGTGGAAAAGAACAAGAGCATGTAGATTGCTTCAGTCTCCATTTAAACTTGGTTCTTTCTAGATTTTTCTCTAAATGTAGACTTCTCCTTCCATCCTGAGACTTGTAGAGTTGTCTTATAACTGTGCGTTGTTGAGAAGAGTCCAGTTTATCAAGGTTGGTCGTCACACATATGATGTGTCTGTGATTGTATACAATTTTTTCCTGGTTCTGCTCTTCTCACTTAGCATCAGTTTGTATAAGCCACTCCAGGTAAATATGAAATCCATCTGCTCCCCATTTCTTATACCACAATAGTATTAGTTGTGGTAAATGAACATATTTTTTTCAAATACCTGTTCAACGGGCTCAGCAATCATATCTAACTTTGTGACCTAGGCACATAATTCTTTTGGGTCCAGGTACTTAAAGTCATCAAATTCATTTAGGTGCTCTCTTCACTATGTGAAATCACTATTCTGGATTAAATAAACAAAAGGGATATGCACCTGTTCTCATTACTTATTTTAATTTTCAAGCTCCTATTAAATTTTTGTGTTCTGTTATTTTCACTCCAGATAACTCTTCTTGGGAGTAAATAGAAAAACAAGAGTTGAACATCTCTGGTTCTATCATCAATTATCCCATCTATCACAAAGAAGAGTTCTGTCTTTTGTCATTTTTTTCTTTTCATTAAATAGGAGGAAAATGCTCTACTTTTCTCCATTAAAGCTAAAACTGGTGACTTCATTTTCTCGTCCTTAGTTTTTCTTTCCACTTTAATACATTTGGGCTTTAACACTTGTAGTAATATTCTTGCATATTCACGACACTTGGTACTTATGCTCCATTATTTGTCCTTGTGGAGAAGGGAAGGGAATAAACATTTATTAAATGCCTACTGTGTGTCAGGTATTGTGCTAAATACTTTTTACAGATATTTGATACACATAACCATGTTAGGAGGTAGGTGTTATTATGGTTCCAATTTTACATTAAAGAAACAAAGGCATACAGAGGTTAAATGACTTGCCCAAGGTCATATTGGTAGTAAATGTCCGCGACTGTATTTGAATTTTGATTATCCTATCCACAAGCCCAGTGCTTTATCTATTGAGTCACTTAGCTGCCTCATTTCCATTAATATACCTTTAAAATATCTAAAATATCTAAAATTGCTGAATTTTCTCTGTATTCTCATTTATTTCTTTAGATGACTACTTCTTTTCTTCCTCACAATAATAGTTGCTGTCTTCAGCATTTTATTCTTATGTGCTTTCCATCCTTCACAGACTGACTCCTCATTAAATTTTAGTCCACAGTATACTAATACCTTTTTTCCGAGTGTTTTGACATCTTCTCTCCTCCAGAGATAGGGGAGAAGTTAGAATGAAATTGACTTTCCTCTCTTTTTGCACCTGTGACTAATTTTAAGCAGGAGCGCTTACTTTACCATGAAATTCTCACTATCATTCCATTAGCCAGTTCCACCTTATTGGTGAAAGTCTGATCCAGAATTTATATTCCTCTCTGTGGTTCTTTTATCTAATGAAGATTGAAATTATCAGTAGGATAAGTCAAGAAATTATTAGCTATTCTTCTTTTTGCAACCAGTGAGCTCTGGCAAAGTTTGGATAGAAGGCTTACAACACTGTTATCATATCTCTGTGCCAGGCTTGTGATTTGTGTAATAATAATGATGATGATAATAAGAATCTAAAAGAGATCATGGAGTTGATGAAGAGGTTTAAGAAAGATATCAGGATCAGGGCGGCTAAGTGGCGCAGTGAACAGAGCACCAGCCCTGGAGTCAGGAGGATCTGAGTTCAAATCCAGCCTCAGACACTTAACACAAAAACTAACCATGTGACCTTGGGCAAGTCACTTAACCCCAGTTGCCCTCCAAAAAAAAAGATATCAGGAAAGTTCCAAGAAGAGAGCTCTTTGTTACTCAGGATAGTGTAGTGGTAATGGGAATTTGAAGATCTTCCCTGCTCCCTGATAGGCTGAATGTAAACACATGGAGTCTGAGGTGGGAGGAGTTTGATGAAGGATAAAGCAGAGCCCACAGAAAGCTGGGAGTCAGAGCAGTTAGAGCTGGAGGGAGGAGAGGATGCAGCCAGGGAGACAGGTAGGCTTGTGAGTGTCAGTTTGTGGGAAGGCTAAAGGATGGTATGGCTCTCTGCAGTGTTATGATGTATTAACTAATTTGCTGCTATGATGGATTTGATTTTCTGGTGATTTGTTTTTCTGGTATATGAATAAATGCTTTGCTTCTGTCTTCTATATGGAAAGTCTGATATATTTTGCGATTGAAAACTTTGATGGCATATTCACAGTTGCCTTTGGTGTTGTGAATATTATGTTAGTGCTACAAATAGTCAAGGGATAGTTTCTTGAATGAAGTGGCCTTAAAAACTGATCCTTGGTTTGGAACTGAGGATGAGGAAAGGGCATGTTGAGATTTAAGCATAGCACAATTTTTTTAATGTGTGTATATATACACATATGTGTGTATCATATACATGAATGTCTATATGTAATATATTGTATTGATACACATGTATATATGTAGATACTCACCATGTATATATAATGCATGTATTTTCTGTATAAAGAAGGCCTAATGATTTTATATGCATATATGTATACTTGCATTTTTTGTTTAAGGAAGGTTTTATGACTTATTCTTTTCATTATTCTTTACGGATACACAGAAAGGCAATGTAGCAAAATAGAAAGTCTGCTGGCCTTAGGATCAGGAGTACCTGGATACAATTCTTATCTCTGTTGTTGTTAGCATAGTAACCACAAGAGAGTTACTAAACTTCTTCATGTGAGTTCCTTATACAGATGAATCATGTCTGGATTAACTAAACAATACAGACACAGAGTTATCTCTCTATGCCTTTGCATAGATAGACCATCCCCTATGCTTGGAATATACCATCTTCTCTCTTCCTCCACCTTGTAAAAGTTTTTAATTTCCTTTAAAGCTGACATCAGATGCCATGTAGAAGATGACACATTTTCTGATCCCTCCACCTGGTTAGTAACTTTGCTTCCCAAATTAACTTGTAATTTTTGTATGTGTGAGATATGGAGAACATTGGTACATGGAGTGCCCACATCAAAGAAGGCACTTTATATAAGCAAAGCAGAAGTGTAGTAGCTCAAAAAAAATGTGAAATGTGCAAATGTAGAGACATTTCCTCTCCAAAATTCCCTATGGACTATCTGTGCCTGACTTGTGATAGAGCCTTCTGACACCATATTGGTCTGATCAGCCACAACTGAACACACTGTATCTTGACCCTGATATAGTGGTGGTCTTTTGGTCCTCTTTGAGAATGAAGGGCAATATCCAACTGGGATGTGTAAATGCTATTTTCTTCGCAATATAATATCTTTTAGGAAACTGTTTTATTCTTTGTGTTTGTATTGCCAGTGACGAAATGCAATGATATCTGTAATGTGCCTAGCATAATGCTTGTCTGACACATAGATACTTAAAGAAAGTCTCCTCTTTCCCTCCTCATCATCCAAGCATATACCAGAATACTTGGGCACATACTGGGAAATTTATAAAGGCTTGTCAATTGGACGTTTACTAAGGGTTTTTTTTGACTGACTGATTTGACACTGTTAAAAATTTCTGAGTATAGTAAGCTGCTTTATGTATATGTAGTAATATTTCTAGGCCATATTATCCTACAGAAGTCAAAGAAAGTGAAATCTGGAAAGGACTTTAGACAATATCATCTTATAGATGAAGAAATAAGGACCAGAGTGGCTACAAGAGAAGTCATATGTGTTGACCCAATCCAGGGGCATGCTGATAAATATTTAACAACTGGTCCTCTGTGGGGGAAAATGTACAATGTGGCATATCTGTAAATTTAATCTGCATCATTAACATTTTCACCATCACTTTATCAAGTATAGAAAAAAACAAAATAAATCCTAATAAACCCTAATTATTTGTAGCATTTGCTGATTTTGAAGTAATAAATGCTCATAGATTTAACAATTGGCTCTAATGTTCCAGTTCTAGCATATCCCTGACTTAGTTCCTCTATAGGAGACCAAAAAATAGCTCATTATTACACTAGTTAACATGTCTCTAGTGAGTTAAATTTTATAAAACATTCCTATGTGTAAGGTAGCACAATATTATTTTTCCCATTCTATAGATTTTGAAACTGAGACTCAAAGTAGAGCAGTGACTTACTTAGATCTCACACAGCTTTTAAGTATAACAACTGGGGTTTGGACCCAACTCTTTTTAACTCTTTGCATCATATCACACTGTATTTCTTAGGTCAAATATAGTGCTTGAAGGTTGGGATCAGAAGGACTCAAATTACAAAATCAAAGAGTTAGAAAGCTATCCCATCTCACGCTGTTCCTTTATCTGAATTCCCAACACATGGGACCTCCAGTAGTTGGTTGAATATTTCTACTTGGAGGGAATACATTCCCTCCCAGCTAACCCATCTATCCCATTTCTATATATCTCTAATTGCTAGAAAGTGTTTCTTCAATTTTTCCCCAAGATCCCAAGCAAAACATATTGAATTTCCTCTTCTTTGAGAGCCCATTGGATTCTTGAAGACAGCTGTCATATCCCTACTAAGCCTTCTCTTCTTCAGCCTAGACCTCCCTAGTTCTTTCAAACATCAGTATGACTTGTAAAGCATCATTTAGACTACAATAATATAACTGGAAAAATATTATAAAGCAAAACTGAACATTGTGCATAATGATGAAGTTTAACCCTGGAGAATGGGAGGAAAAATGCATGTGGTGTGTGTTGTGTGTACATATGTGGGAAGAGTGTGGTAGGACAGTCTGACTTTGAATGTAATTCAGACCTAGAACTAGTCTATCTTTCCCAGAACCCTGCAGACCTAGGGAAATCTGGGAAGTTTCCAGCAAGCCTGAAAATGGAGATGAATAGAATTAATGACATCTGGATGGGACTTGCAGGCACAGGCAGGTCCTTCTTTTCAAAAGGAGGGATTCTGCCCAGAGGAGAGGGGTATTATTTCTCATGCCTTTCACTGCTTTCTTAGTAAAAGGATCAGGTACCACATGAAGGGCCTTGCTCTTCTGAGGTGTGGTATACCTGAAGAGCCTAGAGTAAAAAGAATCCAAATATGGATAAACTGGTGAAGCTTGGTGCTACAATGCCAGCCCATTTCCTTAAAAAGAAATTCTGTTTAAGGGACTAATTGCTATTTGACAGAATAAAATCAGGTTTAGAATCTCAAAGTCAAAGTCCCTTAAAACCCTCTCATCCCACCAGGAAGAAAAACCTTTTTACAAAACAAAAAACAAAAACCCACTTCACTGCCCTTTCACTTATTTAAAGACCATCCTTTACAAATGCCTTTCACTTTAATTTCTGGTTACATAAAAAAATGCTGTGGTTATTTCTGGTATTTTTTAGGTGTGAAAATAATTCAAATTCTTAAAGTAGAAACAGACCACAAATGCACTTGTCCAGCTGCAAGTTAATTGTCTGTTAGCAGGAGGTTGATGAATTCACCACAGGAAGATGACTTCTGGGTGTCTCCCATCCACACCAGTCATTTTGTCATGGATACCAACAAGGTGGCCAAACTTTTAAATTCTGAAGGGTTTACAGATCTCTTTGCCTAAGGAAATAGCAGAACCAGAGTGTTGCCTAGTGTTTCTGTACTTTTAAATTCTTGTTCCAGAGTTCCTTACGTGCCTTGCTGCCTGTCCCCTTTCACCATCAGAATTCCTCATCATTGCCAAGTATGTTGTGGCAGTTCAAGCACCTACTTGCAACAGAGAAAAGTCTTTAAGTATGTAGAAGACCTTACAAGTTTTAAAAGTGCTACATAAATGTCAGTTCTTATTGTTATTGAAGTCATTAGTCATGCTCGAAAATGAAAGCTATTAGAAGCAGAGCTATTTCACCTAACGCTATACTCCAATGTTTCTAATCATGTTTAATGTTGTCTGAATTTAAATTTAAAAAATGAGCATAAAAATTAATGTAAGGTTACATGAATTAGTATCTGGCACATACTCATTACTAAATAAATGCTTGTTTATGGACCAACTGACATCCTCTTTGAATTCTCTCTTACATTTTTACCTTAGAGAGCCATGTTTTTACTTAATAAAAATGAGATAATAATTGCCTTGACATCAACTGTATGACTTTCCTATAATAATTTAGGTATATGTGTATAAAAGCAAAAGGTAAGCAGTTGTAAGTTTTCCTAGTGCTAAAATGTATTTTACTGCCAAATTTATTGCTACATTAAAGCTAGTTTATTTCAAGACAGAGCACTAGTTTTGGAGAGAGAACAACTAGCTTCAAATCCCAGTTCTATTATTATAAAACATTGTATTAATATGTTACCTGTACTATTCCTCAGCTTCCTCATCTGTAAAATGGGATAATTGGACTAGATGATTGCCAAGGTCCTTTCCAACCCTCAATCCTATGAGTCTACTTGAGGGAGAATTGATGTAATAATTCCTAAGACTTCCCCATAAATCATTCCCTGCTATGCTGGATTCTCCTCCAGCATACATATTCTTACTATACTTTTTTATCTCCAATTACCATCCATTTCTCCTTATCCACAAACTTATTCTTGCATATTCCATCCAGATTATCATTCAAAATACTTGTATTGCCCTCCCAGGCACTGCTTTATCAGGAAGAGTGCTGCCTTGTATTTCTTCTTCATTACTACACTGCTAGAATTTGAGAATGTGAGTTGATTTGTATCAGTTGTGTCTGATTCTTTGTGACCCCATTTGGGTTTTTCTTGGCAAAGACACTGGGGTGGTTTGCCACTTCCTTCTTCAGCTCATTTTGCAGATGAACAAACTGAGGCAAGCAGAGTAAAGTGACTTGTCCAAGGTCATATAGCCAGTTAGTATCTGATGCTGGATTTGAACTCAAGAAGATGAATCTTCCTGACGCCATCTATCTATGTATTGCCTAGCTGTTCCTGAGGACTACATACACTACTTTTGCTTCCATTCCCCTTTTAACTCATTACTTTCATTTCCTATCACTCAAATTAACTGCACTCCAGAATAGTTTCAAGACCACTAGATTTAGAATCTTGGGACATTGTTTCAAATACTATCTCTACTCCTAACTATATGTGGTGTCTTGGAACAACCCATCTAATCCCTCTGAGCTTTAGTCTTCATCCACAAAAAGGAGAGACTGGTCTAGATAACATCTAAGAACCCTTGTGGCTATAAATCCTATTACTGTATGAATGTAAAAACCTTGTGGCCTTTTCTAGAAATTCACCTTCCATTTAATGTTTGATTTATAATTATTACTTCATTGAAATGTTTTCACTCATTCCTATGATTCTACATCTTTCTTTCTTCTTTAACTTCTTGAACCACTCATTCTGTCTCATTTTTTCTCTTCCTGTCCAGTGAATGACAGTCCTCAAGGGTCTGTCCTTGTTTTTCCAAACTTGTCCTTATAAATTCACTCTTTAGAAAATCTCCTATATTCCCATAGCTTCAGAAAAACATCAGCAGATAGCTCTCAACTCCCCATTTCTTGCTCTAACCTCTCATTTGTGCTTAATTCCTATGTTTTTAATGTCCTTCAAAGCTCTTTCTACTTATATATCCTATTGTCACTTTAATTCAGTATTTCAATAGTTACTTTGCTAAACCTTTCAGTGTTACAGATCAAACCTCTTCCATGTCTTCTTACCTTGTAGGATTCTTGTATATGTCCTCCATAAATCATCTATATGGCCTCTATCTGACATGATGGGGGCTTTTTCTAGCTCTCCTGATATTTCCTGGATCACACAGATTCCCACTGGACATACCATGCTATGACTAAATTATTACCTCAATTATTTTTCTATTTACAATGAAAATGCCAAGACTGATAAAATTCCATGAGTAGTTATATATCTAGCGATTAGTCACTGAATAAGGATTTTACATTTACAGTTACCAAAAACAAATTTCTTGTTTATATGTTACCAAGAAACTGTGATTCTTGACATTCTTGTAGAAGTGGAAGGGAGTCACATAGGACTGAAGAATGTTTCATGGGCTACCATTACCCAAAACTTCTGCGTGCAAGGACTAATCTACTGTTTATGAGACACTCTGCACTTAATTGGGCTGTCCCTCAAAGAGAAGCTATACTCAATTCCTAGAAGATACTTGAAGTCTCTCCAGCATGGTGAAACCCTGCCAGAGTTTAAGCCCAGCTACATAACTTTTAAGAACACAGAATGCATGACCTTTAGGCCCTAAGGAAGCACTGGAGAAATATCTCACGCCACCTAAACCTCCTTGTATCAAAAACTGGATTTAACGTATGGAGATTTGACTAGACTTTCACTAAGATCAATGTCACTCACGCTTATCTTCATTTGTTTTTTTTTTCCTTCTCACCATTTATCATTCCTGTTAGCCTTGCTACCAATATTCCCTATCACTCAGGAGGGAAATAGTAAAATACTTTTTTAATCCCTTCTCCTGTAAACCTTAAATAAAAGCTTTCACAATCTATAATTTCTTTCTTAACTATATATCCCTGAAAATAACCAAATTCAATTTCAGTTAATTTAATGTATGTATATATATATATATACACATACATATGTGTGTATACATACATGCACGTTTAGTAACAATAATAACAATAGCTAGCATTTGCAAACCATTTTAAGATTTGTAAAGTGCTTTACAAATATTATCTCATTACATCCTCACAATAACCCTAAAACATAAGAGCTATTGTCCCCATTTTTACAGATGAGGAAACTAATTCAGACAAAGGTCAAGTGACTTGCCCAGTATCACAGCTATGGTTTTCCTAACTCTAGTCAGAGGTTCCCAAAGTGGGCAATACCTACTCCTGGAGGGTGCCAGAACAATCCAGAGGGGATGTCATAACCTTGAATGCAATTGAGGGGTATTGAATAAAAATAAGGGGGCAGTGGGAGCATAAGAAAAGAAGAAAAAAATGAAAAACCCTTTGTACAGCTTTCATCCGTTGTATAACGGAGTTAAAAATTGTAGTGATTGAATTATTTTTTCCAAATAAACACATAAAATGCAAGTTATAAATGATCAATAGTCAAGTCCTTCAACAAATCTTAACAAGCAAGTGTTGGCAGGTCAGCATTTCCTGCATTATCTGGAAGTCCAGCACAAATCGGCAGGAATATATGTGTGTAATGGCTTGTTTACAATACAATGCTATACAGTTAAATGATGTGATGTTGTATCATCAAAATTTCAATGCAGGGGGAAAAAACAAGTTTACAATGAATTTACAATCAACTTAAGATGTCATTTTAAAATTATACTTTTTTGAAATGATGTAAATTTTTTTAATTTACATTTTTTTTTATTTTTAAAAATTAAAAAAAAACATCAAAGGAGTAAAGAAAGTAGATTTCTGGGGAGGGGCACTAAGTAATTTTTAAAGCTGGTGGTAGGCCAAATAAGTTTGGGAACCTCTGATCTATATTAAGAGTTCTACCCATTCTGCCATCTAGCTTTCCTTATAGTTCCTATCATTAAGAGAACAGTGTACTAGGTGTTGAGGGAGAGAGAAAAAAAAATTCAGATAAGACATTACATCATCTTCATGGAACTAGTAGGTGAAAATGACATGTAACAAACAATCTTAATGTAAATTAATATATCATAAGTCCAAGTAACAGGTTTAAAGAGCTTCACAAAGTCCAAGGGGGGCAAGGACAACGTAAGCTAAAGACATTAGGGAAGAATCCCTGAGAGGTAGCATTTGAGATGGCTTTTAAATGAAGGGCAAATCTTGAAGAAGAGTATGAGAGGAAAAGTAATACAGATAACCATGAAAATGAGTGCACAGAAGTAGGTATAAGCACAGAGCAAGACTAATTTGGTTTCAAGAGAAAGTGAATGAAAGGGTGTAGCAGGAGATATGGCTAAGGAGGTAGGTTATTGCCAGACTGTAGAGGTTTTTGACTGTCAGGCAAAATGAGTTTGAAGAAGAGTACTTAATGAGCAGTAGGGAAGCAGTAAAGGATTTTGAACACATGAGGGACATGACCAGATCTATGCATAAAGAGCAGAAGACAGGCTGGGTGTGAAGAATGATTTGGAGTGTGTAGGCAGAAAGACATCCAGTATAATGAAATTCAACAGGCATTTATTAAAATGTCAGGTAGATGTGTTTTGGCTTAACTTTTAAAAAAATCTTTTTAGCAAGTGAAAGGGAGGGGATAAGGAAAGGATGTATTCAGACCCAAATGTGATGGAAAAACAACACATCAGTTACATTTTAAAAAAAGTTTAGCATTTTAAAAAATATATTTTTGAAAGGCACTGGGCTGGGGATTAGGGATAAAAAATAAATCAATAATGGTCCCTGCCCTCAAAGATTGCTTATTGTAGTCACTTGCCTAGAATGTAGGAGAGAAACAATTTATAGCTAAGTACAAGGTTATTTGAGGAAGGAGAGACCATTAACACCAGGAATGTCAGGTAAGATTTCATGATTATAGTATTAGATGAACTGAGCCAAGAAGGAAGATTCAGTTTCTAAAAGAGGGAAGTAAGGAGGGAACATATTCCAGACATGGGCAACATACTACTACACACTGTGGGAAGGCAGAGATATGGGGAGAGATTGGTGGAATACCTAGCAATAGCTAGTAGGCCAGTTTGGCAAGGTGTGGAGAGGTAAGGGTAAATATGAAGTGTCTTTAAAAGTGGGCTAAAGATAGATCTGAAGTATCAAACTGAAGAATTTACCCCAGAGACAATAGGGAACCTCTCAAGATTTTGGTGAAAGTGAGTACCATTGTCAGATGTGTATCTTATGGAGATTCATTTGGCAACTCAATGAAAGATAGAAAGGAAAAAAGGAGAATCTGAAGCTAGGAAGACAAATTAGGGAAATACTAGTCAGTCAATACTAACCTCAACAGTGGTAGAAGCCTAGTAAATGAAAAGAAGAAGATGGGATCATGAGATGTGCAAAAGAAAAATGGACATGATTTGCCAATTGATTATATATGTGAGGTTTCTGGGTCCATCAAGTGAATGAGATCACCAAGAGAGAATAGAAAAAAAGAAGACAGACTAGGGCAGAATTTCACATTCATACATAGAAGGTAGGAGACTGATAATGATCCAGCAAAGGAGAGGTCAGACAGGTAACAGAAAAATAGATGAACGGTCATGGAAAAAATAGATATCATTTATATAGGTTGTTAAGATTTTCAAAGTGTTTACATATGCTTTCTCACTTTACCCTCAACAACAACTGAGGCTGAGATAGATTAAATAATCTGCTTAAGATTACACAGCTATTAAATTTTTGAGGGAAGTCTTCCTGACTCCAAGTCTAACACTCTATTCACTGTGCCAAACTCAGAGAAGAAAAGAGAGAATAGAGTATTCAAGAATATGAAGTGAGGAATACTGTCAACAACCACCAAGAAGTCAAGTAGGATGAAGACTGAGAAAAATTAATCAGATTTGGAAGTCTAGACATTGATATATTCAAGACACAATGATTCACGCTGGGAATGCAAAATGAAAATGGACTAGACCTCCCTCTTAATTAAGAAGAACTGATAACTGATAACAAAGGAAGGATCAGAAAGGAGCAGTGAGCCCCCACCCCTGTTTCTACTAATTTTACTGATGCAGTCTCTTATGGTGCATTTTTTTGAAGGAGCACCTGGTACTGGAGAGGGTAAATACACAGAAGCAGGAGGGAACCAAGTTTCCAAGACTGTAAAAAGTGGGGAAAAAATATTATATGGAAATATTGCCACAATGCAGTGAGGTGTTAATGATTGCCTATAACAAGAAGACAGTGAGAAAAGAAAAGAGAAAATGCATGTACAATATATTACTTGGTACCTGACATTAAATATATAAGTAAGGAAGAAAAGGGAATCCTAGATAACACCAAATTTAGAAACTCCTTACCTAAACATTTAAAGCCTTTGTTAATATGGATTGAGTTTACTTCTCCAGGCTTATTTGACATCATTCCTCTTCATTCTATGTAGCAGCAAACTTGGATTACCCACTATTCCCCAAACTTCACTCTCCATCTTCTACTTTTTTGACTTTACACATCTCTCTCATCCCTGTTGAGCTTTCTTTTGTCTCTTAGAATCCCTAGCTTCCTTATCCCCTTTATTTTTAGAGGTTTCTCCTTTGTACATGAATTCCCTTAGGTTTATTTTTCTATTTATATGCTGTGTACTTCCAGTCAACTATAAACATTTGGAAGACAAGGTACATTTGTTTTTCTCTTTATGTTCACAGAAACTATAATAGGACTTTCATATAATAGTTTCTTGGAAAAAATGCTTGCTGGTTTGGGAGATTCTGAAAGTTAGCCTTGGTTACAGTAAATATCCCTAACAAGTGATCATCCAATCACTATTTGGGATCCCTCACTGGGGGGGGAGGGGAGGAAGTGTATATCACCATCCTCCAAAGTATGATTGTTCCTTTTTTTTTGAACAACCTAATAGTTACTAAGACTTTTGTTGCTTTTATACGTAGTTGACCTACCTCTCTGTAACTTCCACTCATGGTACCAAGTTCTGCCTTCTAGGGAACAGTAGAACAAGTCATCTACACAATGATTTGTCAAATGTTCTGCACACAGTTATCATGTCCCCATAAGCCTTCTCTTTCTCCAGCTAAACATCACTATTCACTTTCACTAGCCATTGTATGACATGAAGTCAAATAGTAACTTATGAAACTTTTCTCAGTATGAGGATAGATGAAAGGAATACAGATGTGTATGTGTGTGTGTCTGTGTGTGTGTACACACATGTATATATAGGAGGGTTTATATATGCATACAAATACATATATGAGTATGTGTATATATAAGTACATAGAGGGCACAGGATCAATTGAATAGGAAGGGATGATACTCTAAAAGGTGAAATTCTGAGGTGGGAGAGGATTGGAATGAGAGGAGAAAAGAGAGACTGAATGGGGTTAATCATCTCATAAAGAGGAGGCGAGGGATAATTGTTACAACATAAGGGAAGAACAGGAAGGCAAAAGGGAAAGGGTCAACCTTAATTTCATTGCATTTGGCTTATGGAAGGAATGACATAAACTCTAAATAGGGTATCTTGCCACAGAGTAGGGGGGATGGGTATAAGTGGTGGGATGATGGGGGGAGATCAGGGTGGGAGAGATGTTTGCTGAAAATACACACTTCTGTAAAGGGACAGGGTCAGGGACAGGGTAGAGAATAGAACGGGGCGGGGGGGCAGGATAGGAAGGAGGGACATATAATCAGTCTCTCATAATATGCCCAATCTGGAGGTGTTCTGCTTAATTAATTACATGTTAAAGTGTCCAGATTCTTTGATCCATAGATTTCATTATTATGTTTATACCCTAAGGTGGCTATTGATAAGAAGAAAGTGTGCATATTCATCAAAATATTTGTAACAACATTTTTTTCTCATAGCAAAGAATTGGAAATAGAGGTGCCCATGGATTGGGGAATGGGCAAACTGATATATACATACATACATACATACATACATACATACATATATATGGTGAAATAGCATCATTTTTACAAGGAATGGTATATGTGATAAATACAGTAAATTAAGAGAAGCAAAAATAAACCACACATAATAAATGCAACAATGTGAATGGAAACAACAGTCGCACACAAATGAGTGATGCAAAAGTATAAAAACAAAAACAGAACAAGCATAACTCAAAAAAGAGATAGGAAAAGATACTTTTATCAAATCCCTTTGCAGAAGTGGATGGTCTCCAAGTATTATAAACTGAGCATATTGTTAGACTTTTTCAATATATTGATCAGTAATATTGATTTTTCTTCTATTTTTCTTTAGAATATCATCAAATGGGAAAGCCTTAGAATAGAAAAGGAAAAGGGAAAACTGGTGATACAAAAGTCATCAATAAAAACTTTTTAAAAGAATTAAAAAGATGAAAGGGAACTCTGAGGTCACCAATTCCAACTCAAATCTGAATAAGAATATTTTCTTCAGTGTCCCTTAGGAAACCAGTGAAGAACCCATTTATTCCTAAAGCAGAATATTCTACTTTTGAACACCTAGAATTCTTGGCAAAGTTGGATTTTGTTTGTTTAGTTTTGTTTGCTTGTTTTGTCTTATTTCACTTTTCCCTTACATCAAGTCAAATCTTCCTCTGAAGCTTTACTCAGTTATTCCCAGTTCTGCTCTTTGGGGCAAACAGAATAAATTTAATCTGTCCTGCACATGAAAACTTTTTAAATTCTTGAAGGCTCTCATGTGCCTGCTATATTTTGACTCTTCTCCATGATAAAATGCCCATTTCTTTCAGCTCATCCTTTTATGACAAAAGCCCAAGTTCTTTACCATCCTGATTCTCCTTCTCCACATATTCTCCATTTATCTTTCAAAAAAATTGGCATGCAGAACTGAACAGAGATTCTCCACTTGTAGTTTGACTAAAGTGAGGATTTTTTGTTTGTTTGCATGGTTCCCTTTTCTCCCCCATTCTGGAAGCTCAATGACCACTCATAAAGCCAGTCCCATTTCTGACTTGCATCAGTGTTTTGCTGTGCACTATTTCCAACCTCTATTTCTGCTCTCTTTATAGCTCCTTGCTACTGAAGGATCACAATGTCAGTGTCAAACCACATCAATGTCAGCATTCAATTGGCTACTACTGCATCTCAAAACTTCCCAACTTGATTGATCTACCAGTATCCCACTAGAAGAAATTATAGCTACACTTCCCCTTGCATGGGTGACCAAGATAAGAGTACAGAGGGTTAACTGCTTTGATTGTTTCCATTTTGTAAAGCAGCCTTAGTCAAACTAGCTTTTTTTTTACATGCCATATCATAGTGTTGAATATTTTTTTTTCTTGTATCCTCAGATATTTTCAAACAAACTGCTCTCTTGCCATTTGTCTTGCTTCTGGGGGAAGGCACTTAACTTCTATTGGTCCTCTTGATTCTGTCTTTTAAAATCACAAAATCAGACTAAATTAGGGATTATCAACCTTCTCGTATCATGGACCCATTTGACAATCTGGAGAATTCTATAGGTACCTTTTTAGAATGTGTTTTTAACTGATTTGTTTATTTACTTTTAGTTTACAAGATTCAGTCCCACAATTCCTTGAGTTTCAAATTTTCTCTCCTCCCTCACAAATCCCCCACCCCCCATGGAGGCTTGCAATCCAGTATAGGATCTGCAAATACTTTCACATTGGACATTAGTCTGGTTATATAGAAGAGTTGTAACCAATGGAATGAACAATGGGAAAGAAGAAACAAAAGCAAACATGGAAAAGAAAAAGAGCATGTAGTTTGCTTCTGTCTCATTTAAACTCTGTTCTTTCTAGATCTTTCTCAGAATATAGACATCTCCTTCTATCCTTAAGCTTTTAGAGTTGTCTTATAACCTTGTGTTGCTGAGAAGAGTCCAGTTTATCGAAGTTGGTCATCACACAAACATTGTGTCTGTCATTGTGTACAAATTTCTCCTGGTTCTGTTCTTCTTACTTAGCATCAGTTTGTATAAACCGCTCCAGGTAAATATGAAGTCCATCTGCTTCTCATTTCTTATAGTGCAAGAGTATTCCATTATATTCATATACCACAACTTGTTTAGTAATTCCCCAATTGATGGGCATCCCCTTAATTTCAAGTTTTTTGCCACCACAATGAGAGCTGTAGTAAATATTTTTTGTCCATGAGTCTTGTTCCCACTTCTTTGATCTCTTTGGTATAAAACCCTAGAAGTGGTATTACCAGGTAAAAAGTTATGCAATGATTTATAGCCTTTGGGGTAAAGTTCCAGATTGCTCTCCAGAATGGCTGAATCAGTTCATAATTCCACCAACAAGGCATTAGTGTCCTAATTTTTCCATATCCTCTCCAGCACTTGTCATTTTCCTGTTTTGGCATCTTAGTCAATCTGACTGGTGAGATATGGTAGTTCAAATTTGTTTTGATTTGTATTCCTCAAATCAATAGTGATTTAGAGCATTTTTACATGCTTAAAGATATCTTTAATTTCTACCTCTGAAAATTGCCTGTTCATATCCTTTGACCATTTATCAATTGGGGAATGACTTATATTCTTAAAGATTTGACTCAATTCCCTGTATGTTGTAGAAATGAGGCCTTTATCAGAGACACTGGTTATAAAAATTCTTTTCCAATTTCCCACTTCCCTTTTTAATCTTGGTTACATTGGCTTTGTTTGTACAGAAACTTTTCAATTTAATGTAATCAAGATGATCCATTTTGCATTTTATAATGCTCTCTAACTCTTGTTTGGTCATAAAATCTTCCCCACTCCATAGATCTGACAGGTAAACTATTCCTTGCTTCTCCAGATTGCTTATAGTAAGAGCCTTTGTATCTAGATTGTGCACCCATTTAGACTTGATTTTGGTATACAGTGTTAGATAATGGTCTATGCCCAGTTTCTGCCATGCTATATTCCAGTTTTCCCAGCAGTTTTTGTCAAATTGTGAGCTCTTATCCCCAAAACTGGGGTCTTTGGGTTCATCGAAGAGCATATTACTATAGTCATTGACTACTGAGTCTTTTGTATCCAATCTATTCCATTGATCCACTACTCTATTTCTCAACCAGTACCAAGTAGTTTTGATGACTGCTGCTTAATAATAAAGATTATAATCTGGTATGGCTAGGCCACCTCCCCTAGCATTTCTTTTCATTAATTGGCTTGATATTCTGGATCCTTTGTTCTTCCAAATGAATTTTGTTACTATTTTTTTCTAGCTCTACAAAGTAATTTTCGGTAGATTAATTGGTAATGTACTAAATATGTAATTTAATTTAGGTAAAATTGTCATTTTTATTGTATTAGCTTGACCTAGCCATGAGCAATTGATGTTTTTCTAATTAGTTAGATCTGATTTTATTTGTGTGAAAAGTGATTTGTAATGGTATTCATACAGGTCCTGTGTTTGTTTTGGCAAGTAGATTCCCAAATATTTTATATAGTCTATGGTAACTTTAAATGGGGTTTCTCTTACTATCTCTTGCTGTTGGACTTCATTAGAAATATATAGGAATGCTGAGGACATATGTGGGTTTATTTTATATCCTGCAATTTTGCTAAATTTATTTATTGTCTCAAGAAGTTTTTTACTTGATTCTCTAGGATTCTCCAGGTATATCCTCATATCATCTGAAAAGAGTGATAGCTTAGTCTCTTCTTTGCTTAATTTGATTCCTTTGATTTTTTTCTTCTTGAATTGCTACTGCTAATATATCTAGTACCAGATTGAATAAGAGGGGTGACCATGATACAATAAGAGGAATAAGAATAAGAATAAGAATAAATTGAATAACAGTTGACACCGTTGTTTCACCCCTGATCTTATTGGAAGTGTTTCTAGTTTATCCCCATTACATATAATACTTGCTGATGGCTTTAAATAGATGCTACCTATTATTCTAAGGAAAACTCCATTTATTCCTATACTTCCTAATGTTTTTAATAGGCAATGGATGTTGTATTTTGTCAAAAGCCTTTTTTCTTCATCTATTGAGATTATTATATGGTTTTTGCTGCTTTTATTGTTGATATGATCAATAATACTGATGGTTTAGAATGTTTTTCCCATAATTAAAGAAAATGATAAGTTTCAATTAGATACCATAGAAAATAAAGATGAACTTTTCCCACTTCAAGTTCATAGATTCCCTGAAATATACCTTACTTGCCTCTTCATATATGACCGTAAGATCTTGTACTTTTGAATCTGATTTTGAGCCTATGATTACCCTTTATATTTTTCCTTAATAAAAATATTAATCTTTTCACCATATTTGGCAATTTTGCAAAAAGCCTTTAAAGAATATTTAAGGAATCCTGACTATGACTAGCATTTTTCTTCTTTACCTAGAATCCATTCTGTCCTTGCTTCCATTTCTTTGAATTCTTAATTACCCTTAAGGTTCAATTTACCTTCCACTTTCTAAGAGGAGTCTTTTTTCCATAGCTTGGGTTTCCTCCCTCCTCAAATTACCTTGTATTTAGTTTTCTGTATAAATTCTGCCTTATTCACTGTTCCCTCCCATAAAAGGTAGGTTCCACGGGATCAGAGATTTGGTTTTTGTTTGTTTTGTTTATATATTCTAGGTATTTAGTACAGTCTTTTCACACATGGCAAATACTTAATAAACACTTGTTGAATAGAATTGAATTGTTACTCCAAATTATATTTCATCTACAAATCTGATAAACTGAGTACATCCTTTTAAGCTATTGAAAAAAAACATTAGACATTGGCAGAGTCAAAAATAGATACCTAAGACATATTGCTAGAAATATTCATCCATGTTGGCATTAACACATAATGACCACTCTTTTTTGCTGGCATTCAACCAGTTTCAAAGCCATCAGATTATATTATTTTCTAGCCAAATCCCTCCATTTTTCCACAAAAATAATTAGTGAATTTTTCAAATGCATTATTAATGCATACAAAAGTGGATGTAATGGTAATGGGGATTTGAAGATCTTCCCTACCTCTTGTATTGGCAAGCAAAGAAGGAGTTAACACCTTGTTTCAGCTATTTAACTATTTAGCACCTTGTTTCAATTCATGACTGTATCAAGTATTAAGGTCCGGAACTTGTGTATCCCAAAGTGGGAGGAACTTGCTGATGCAAATGGAAGGGGTGGAACAAGAAGGAGCTAATGACCAGGATAAATGATAAATTTCAATTAGAGACCATTGAAAAACTGGCTGAACAAATAATAATATACAAATGAGTTGGAATATTGTTTTGTCATAACAAATGACAAAATGAATGTTTTAAGAGAAATCTAGGAAGAGTTTTGTGAATTGATAAATTCATGATGGGTATGATTATTAAACTACTCTCAATGGCTTATAAATGATCATCAAGAACAGCACAAGTGATATAGAATTGGAAAATGACAACACACATTTATTACTTCAGCAAATATTTTTAAGCATCAAATTTATTCTGCCAGTCATTGTGCATTGCCCATTGTGTAGGCATAGAATAAAGTGAGAACAAGTTTTACAATAACAGCATTGTGAAAACAATTTAAGAACATTGAACAACAAAACAATAAACTGTAATTCTTTAGAATTAATTATGAAGATTAATACCCATATTCTTATTAAGAAAGAATGTTCTCAATATTAAGAACAAGATCTCTGTTTTTGGACATAAAATGAAGAAATTTTATTTCCTTCATTATTTTAATGATCCATATTTGTTTGAAGGATTTTTTTCCTTCTTTATTCCCTCAGGAGTGGAGGTAGAAGAGGTATAGAGAAAATAAATACTCTTAAAAATATTTCTAAATCAATATCCTTATCCAATATCTCCATAAGAAAAAAATAGTCTTGTATGACTTACTTTTAATGAAGTAATGACTGTTCTTAGTGATCACCATTTCATTTTCTAACTGTTCAGTAGCCATTCTTTTGATAATACACAAATTAGTTTAATATTTAAGTAAAACTTAGTGGCTTACATTTTGTTGACCTATGTCCTTCTTCTGCCACCACTTTTTAGGGGGAGAGAGGCAGAGAATTTTTGGATAATATTTTCCATTTTTACTCTGAAGGATACCCTCACCAATATATTTCTTTTAGCAACTGCAAATATTTTAATAAGTGTTCTCTGAAAGGCATTTAAAACACCAGTTTGTGAGGATAAACTCCATTGGAGAGAGAGAAGACAGAACGCACGTAGCCACAGAGCCGAGGAATTTTCTTGATCTGGGGCAGGATCTGAGAGTCTACTGTTTTCTGATCAGCCTTGCGCTGCTCTGTAATCTCATATTTCTCTTTTTCTGTGTCAAAAATCTCTCCTTCTTGGTGTCTAGGTTTAGGGAGCCTCTTCTGCTTGAAGCAAGCATCAGTAAGATGATTTGGAATTTTCACACCTGAAAGGTTGACCCTGGTAGAGGTGGCAAAGACAAATTTCTGATGGGTCCTTCTCAGAGGAACACGTTTGATGGTCAGAGGTCCAGTCACCAGTAGCAAGCCACTAGCCAGCTGCTTCAGGAAAACCACTCGCTTGCCCCTGTGGCGGCAAGTGAGCATGATCAGAACGGTACCTGGGGTGATGCTAGCTCAAAGTCTCCTCACATGATGGCTGAAGGGCTTTTTGCCATGACTTAGCAGCTTTCTAGGCACATCCTCAGTAGGTAATACCTAGGCATTTTGCTAATCTTTACCACTCGAGTTCCTCCATTCTTATCACCACCAACAGGCTTTGAGATAGTTGCAAGCACTTTTTCCTTCTTCTTCCTTTCAATCCAGGTTTTGGGGAAAGCATATTTCCACTTGTACATGGCTCTCTGGGAATAAATGGCAGACCTGGAGTATCTCCCAATCCCTCAGGCCAGGACTGGGTTCCAACTACAATGCTTTAGAAGCTTTTTGACCTTTTCAGCTACATCTTCCTTTTTGTTCTCTTTTTTTTCCTTTTTGACCTTCTTTTCCTTGGGTTGATTTTTGTCGGCCATCTTGAGAGATGGGAAAGACCACCAATATATTTCAATGTCATTCTCACCCTGGCAGATCCTTCCCTTCCAGACCCTTCCTCTTATTTGTCAGGTACTCCCAAATCCTCCATTTTAAGGAAGGGCTCAGAGCAGAATTCTACTACCACTTCTCTTCTATGGGTCTCATTCCTGACTCTATACTTCTTTCCCCTCTGAATTCATATATGCGTAACTTCTCAACCCCATCAGACACTCCATCTGCTTTTCAGATTCCTTTTATATGTTGTCTTCCTTCAACAGGATGCAAACTCTTTAGTGCCATGAATGTTTTACTTTTTTGTCTTCTATTTGTATTACAGAACATTAGCACAATGCCTGACATTAAGTAAATTCATGCTTTAAAAAAATACTTACTTGTTTAATAAATCTGTGTTGACATCTTCTGATTCTTTAACACTTTTCCATTTTTAAAAATATATTTTATTTTTCCCAATTACATATAAAACAGTTTTATATTTTAAAAAAATTTACAGTTCCAAATTCTTTCTCTCCCTTCTTATCCTCTTCCCCACCAATTGAGAAGGCAAACAATTTGATAGAGGCTATGCATGCACAGTCATACAAAACATATTTCCGTGACAGTCATGTTGTGAAAGAAAATAGAGTAGAAATTATAAAGAAAAGGTGTGCTTCAATCTGCAGATTATTCTTTCATATTGATCTTTTTATGCTTCTATTAAGTCTTATGTTTGAATGTCACATTTTTTATTCAGCTCTGGCCTTTTCATCAGGATTGCTTAAAAGTTCTTTATTTCAAGTATCCATTTTTTCTTTGCATGGTTATATCAGTATTGCTGGTTAAGTTATTGTTGGTTATAATCCTGGATACTTGACCTCCTGTAATATCATCTTCCAAGCCTTCCATTCCTTTCATGTGGAAGCTGCTAAATCTTGTTGATCCTGACTGTGGCCCCATGATATTTGTATTGTTTATTTCTGGCTGATTGCAGTATTTTCTCCCTGATTTGGGAGTTCTGGAATTTGGCTATATGATTACTGGAAGTTTCCATTTGGGGATCTCTTTTAGGACGTGATTACTGGATTCTTTCAAATTCTATTTTACTCTCTGGATCTAAGATACTGAGGAAATTTTCTTTGATTTTTTTTTTGAAATATTATGTCTAGGTTCTTTTTTTTTTTTGATCATGCATATTGCCAATGTAACACCCACAGAAGCTGCCATGAATATGCAGGTATATTTCCATATTTGAATCACAAGATGTAACAGACTCTCTTCTTTGAAGACAAAACCAAGATATTTATTCATATACAAGAAAGCCAAATCTGCCGTGGTAATAAATAAGTTGGTACACATAAGCAATGCTGGGAGCAGCACCATCCCCAAGCCTTCCCTCTATCAGGTCTCCCTACAAACAAGCTCCTTTAGGCAAAATGCCACTCTCTTACCCATGCTGTCTGCTCTGGCTCTTTCTGCCTCTTCTCTCTCTCTCAGCTCTACCTCACTCTCCCACTTCTTGCTCTCCCTGTTGCCACTCCACTCCTTTGACAAGCTCCTCCCACCATAGTCCTCATGTGATTCAGGCTCATGTTACTCAGGTTTCCATGTGACTGAGGCTCAAAGCAGGTCACATAGGCCTTCCTACCAATGGGCAAAAAAGCTCTTCCCATTCCATTAACAGCACATTAACAATACATCATGGTTTTGTGTTAATTCAATAATTCTTAAATCATTTCCCCTCAAACTATTATAATCCATTTGTTTTTTCCAATGAGATATTTTCATTTTCTTCTATTTTTTATTCTTTTAATTTTAATTTTTTCTTGAAATCTCATGAAGTTATTATCTTTATCTTGCCCAATTCTCATTTTTAAAATATTTTTTTTATTCAGTGAACTTTTGTACCTCTTTTTTCCATTTGGCCAATTCTACTTTTTAAGGAGTTCTTTTTTCAATGAATTTTTCGTGCCTCTTTTACCAGTAGGTCTATTTTGTTTTTTAATGTGTTATTTTCTTCAGTATATTTTGTACTTCTTTTACCAAGCTGCTAACTTTTTTCATGATTATCTTCCATCATTCTCATTTCTTTTCCCAATCTTTCCTCTATCACTTTAATCTCTTTCTTTAACTCTATCATGAATTGTTGTTGGGCTTGTGTCCAAATAGGACTTTTCTTTGAGGCTTTGGTTGTAGCTATTTTCACAATGTTGTCTTCTGAATTTGTGCTTTGGTCTTCTCTGCCACTGTAGTAACTTTATAGTCAAATTATTTTTGTTTTTGTTATTTGCTCATTTTTCCATCTTATTTCTTGACTTTGAAACTTATGTTAAAGTTGGGTTCTTCTCATCTGGGTGTGGGGAGACACTGTCACAAGGTTCATGGTTTTTCCCCATTACTACTCTCAAAACACATTCTGGGGGCTCTACACATTTTTTTAGTGCTTTCAATGTAGTGAAACCTGCGGAGAGGTGTAGTTATTGCTCTCCTGGTCTGTGTTCTGGAGTTTATCCAGGAAGGGCCCCTCCCCCACTGAAGCTATAAGTATTAGCACTCCTCTTTGCATGTAAGTATGGTCAGGCCTCCTGCTCCCTTGTGATTGATCACAAGTGTTCCTCTCTGTCCTGGAAGAGTGATCCAAAGCTTTGTATGTTGATAGTTGCCAATCAGTGCCAGTTGTACCTGGTACCACCAAATATACCCCATAGTCTTTCTTCTGACCATTTATCTGATCCCTTTACCATCTCTAGGCTGAGAGTTCTTAAATTTACACCTGTTGCTGCTGCAATTATTGTACCTGTCTCCAACACCTACCACTGCTATTGTCTCACTGAAATCTGGAAGCCACAGATTTCTCTACATCCATCACGGAGTCACAAATTTAACTTGCCAACCTCACGAGTTGTCTTAAGATGAAGAAATGTCCCACTCTTGACATTTTATTGGCTCTACTGCTTGAAAAATTTTATTTGAGGCATTATTTGAAAGTTGTTTGGAGGACAGTTTTGGGAGAGTTCAGTTGGGTTGCTGCCTATACTCCATTATCTTGGCTCTAGCTCATGGTGTCCTTGAAGAAAAGATTCCATAAATATATCCCTTCAATTTCTTTGAGTCCAAGAGTGAAATTATTGGAGTTTTTTTTTTTCATTTTTAAAAATTTGTTTGATATACGGGTGAAGGGAAGGGAAGCATTGGATTTGACACCACAGTATTGGGATCTGAAGCATAATTCTGCTATTTCATGCTTAGGTGCAACCAGGGAAATCATGTCACTTCTTTTGGCCTCAGTTTCCTCATCTGAAAAAGTAGGGAGCTGGACTAGTTGACTGCTAAGGACTAGCTTTAATTCTGTGCCCATGGTTTCTTTTGATCCCTAAATTATTTATGTGCTTGTGATTGTTTTTATGTCTAAGAGAGACTACGAATCTCAATTCCTTTCATTGTAAGAGTTCTTCCTGAAAACTATCTTCAAAATAAAACATTAATTTAAATTTTAAGAATAAGAACAAGTTAACAAATTAACAACAGTTAATTTTTATAGAGTCTTTACTATATTCTAGTCTCTGTGCTAAGTGCTTTATGATTATTGCCTCATTTGATCCTGACAACAACCCTGTGAGGCAGGTGTTGTTACTGTTACTCCTATTACTATTTTATAGAAGAGAAAACTTAGGCAAACAGAGGTTCAGTGACTTGGCCAGGATCACACAGCTAATAAGTGTCTATAGGCAGATAGGAACTCTGGTATCCCTGACTCTGGGCCACCACTCTCTCTGCTGTGAGATCTGGAGAGGATCTGGAAAATCATTTCATTCACTCTCTGATTTTATAAACAAGGAAATTGAGACTTTGAGAGTTGAAATGTCTTCATTGCCCAGGGTAACCTAGATAGTAAATAGCAGAGTTGTATATTGAAAGCAGGTGCTATGACTTCAAATCCATTGCTCCTTCTGCTATCCACCAAAAAAAATGGTGCACCCATTAAAATGATGGAAAAACAGAGCCTAGACCCTAGATTTCCTGACACTTAAGTCAGTATCACCAAAAAAAGCTGAAATTAGCTACAAACTGGCAAGAAAAAAAAATACCTATAGCTTTGCTGCTGTGAATAAGCAAGACCAGTTTATGATACCATGTGCTGAATAGAAACACATCCATTATAATTTAATGGAAAGGGCATTGAATGAGAAACCAGGAAATGAAGATTTGAGTACCACCTTTGACCTTTGTTATCTGTGTGATTTCGGGCAATGTGCTACTCATTTTTATTTTATAATATACCTCAGCTACTGTGTATGGTTTCTAGGGAAAAAGAAATACTGTGGCATATTTATTCAAGTTTTATTTCTTGTAAAAAGATAAGCAGAAGGCTATTAGACTGACTTCACTAGTCATTCTATAATTATCAGCAAGAGTATTTGAAAGTCAGAAAATCTTGGTTAGCTGCAGTCATGTGTCATAATGGATGGATGTGCTGCATGTGGAGTCAGGAAGACTTTGCTTGAATTCAGCATTTAATACTTATCTTGGCCTCAGATTGCTGAGGATAATACATGGGGATAACCTAACTTCTAAGGTTGTTGTAAAGATTAAATCAGGTGTTTTGTGCAAAATATACAAAATACTTTGTAAACCTTGATGCTCCATATCCATGTAAGTGTATCCATGTAAGTGATTGTTACTATTGCTTCTTGCTAGCTAGCTGTGTGATCTAGGGCAAGTCACTTAATCCCAATGGGCTTGAGTTTTTTCTCAGTAAAATGATGGAATTTGATGACACGATATGCCACTTCACTTCCAGCTCTATGTTTTTGCTTTTTAATTTTTTTAAATAGATTTTTGGTCTATCATGTGATTTTTGCAGCATAAAACTCTTCCAGGGTGTAAACTTCAATGCATATGGACAATTCATTTGTCAGTTGTCATCTCAGACATTTTCCTGGGGCCCTGAGAAATTGACTGACTTGCCAATGATCCCAAAACCAGGATGTGTCAGAAAGAAAATTTATTCCCCTGTCTTCCTGCCATGTATCTACTGTGCCATTCTGCTAAATTTTTTATAAATGGGTAAATTCTGTTGGATTCTTTTTCTCCTCCTTTATTATAAGATAACCTGTCCATTAAGGTCTGAAATGCTACCTTCAGGTGAGGCTAATAAAATGGAAGGCAATCTTGTTAATTACTGCATCTCTGCTGCCTAATGTATTAGGCTGCAAATCCCTTCATGTTCCATGCTAATGACTTCCTTGATGATCAGATGACTCCAGCCACAGAGCAATTTGGAAGTATGTCAAGTGATGTATGTTGGGAGGGGTATGGGGTTGGAAGTGGGAATTGGGAACTGCAGTAAATAAGGAGAAAATATTTCTCTAACCTTTTGTTTGGTAAAAGGCAAAAAATGGGGTAGCAACTAGGTGGCACAGTGAATAGATTACCAGTCCTGGAGTCAGGAGGACCTGAGTTCAAATCTAGCCTCAGAAACTTGACACACTTACTAGCTGTGTGACTTTGGACAAGTCACATAACCCCAATTACCTTGCCTTCCTCCCTCCAAAAAAAGAGAAAAAGGAAAAAATACATATTTCAAATTTCTGGCAAAATAAGTCATTCTCACTGTGGTTTGTTGAAATATCTGATCTGTAATGTGTGTGTGTGTGTGTGTGTGTGTTTTCCATCAATGTAGTCAGTCAAGTTACTAAACCCTTAATCACCCTGAGCTTTAGATCTGATGTTACCTTCCTTTTTTTTTTCTTTTTCATGATGAAGGCTCCTGGGCACTTAATAAAGGTACTACTCAAGACCCATTTCTCCTAAAAGAAAAAAAAAATAATTGACTCATTAATTTGGAAGCTACTAACCTTGGACAGGTTCTGAAGGAGCAATTGTCTGGGAGGCAGCAGAATCTCAGTTGTGTATCCCAACCTCTACCCTGACTCAAATCTCTGTATTCTTTGATAAATTCTTTCCGTTTTGATTTCTTCAACTGGAAACTGAGTAAAGCAACTCTAGCTCCCCTCCTCATTCACCACCCCTACTTCAGATAAGATGAGTTCCTTTCTTGCAGCTTGGAACTAAATTCCCATTCAAATATAAAAGAAAAGGTTAGGGTGATGGACGAGGAGAACCATGGAAATCTTTTAGCTCTGCAAATGTCCACTATTTCATGTTTGTGCCATACTTTTAATAGAAAGTATCAGGATTCCTTTAAAAATAAAAATAAAAATAAAAATAAAAACTTACTACATACATATATATGTATATATATACATATATAAATATATATATATATATGTAATCCCTGAAGTGGAATGCAAGGCAACAGTTGGATAGACAGACTTCAATTATCATTCTTTGTAGTTGCTTTTACCTTGCCCTGTACCATATTGATCCAGATAAAGGTATGTATGCTGAAAATGAGATCTCTTTGAAAGGAGAAAGTATACATTAGCATACACTAAAAATAATAACAAAATTATAAGAGAAACTATGTTTATTCAGAAAGATTTTTATATATTTTGCAATTAAGCTAAAATGTTTTATTCATTTTTATAATCCCTCCTTTTTTTTACTGTCTCTTTTATTGTCATTTCCTTCTTCCTAATCTTCCCACTTCATTTCAGATAAGATTGATGCAAATCACATATGGATATGGGGTTGTGTGGCAAATTCAGGGCACATTCATACCTATACAGGACACTGATTATTTTTCATTTGTCAAATAGCAGCAGAATTGTTTCTCATACTAAGTTCTTTATGTCCCCTCCCTTTCAATTCAGGAAGAAACAGTCAATAAAAAATCCATTGCAAGATATTACATATTTCTACATTGTATATATACTGTTTTAATTTTCAATTTTTCACTGTCACAGACAGGTAAAAATGATCAAATTTTCTTATAAGAACTGATCTAGTGAGCCACAGTGTGGTGTGATGGTGAGAATGATGGAATCAGCAGTCAGGTAGATCTGATTTCCATTCCCATCTCTGATTCTTATTTACTGTATGGTCCCAATCAAATTACCTTCTGAACATCTTCTACTGCCAAAAACAGATACTAATACCTATAGTAGTTACCTCAAAAATGATAATTCATAGAAAAGACCTTTGTCTACCTCACAGTCCTATTTAACTATTACCAGCAGGAACAGAAGGGTAAAAAGTAATCATTGGATCTAGGCATGCAAATTTTAATCATTCCTTTAATCTTAATATGATTTTTGGAGGCATTTTCATTCTTCCTCAGTTTCTTCATGTGTAAAATAAAAGCATAATGATAACAAAATTATGCTTAAATAATTAAAGCTTTTATAAAGTATATATAATCCCATGATGATCGTTCATTACAGTGAGAAGGTACCTTAGCAATAACTGGACCAAGCTACTTACTTTATAGAAAAGGAAAAGGAAGTCAAAGTGTTGAAAAGAGTTAGTAAAAAAAAAATTACACAGCAAATTAGCAAGGCTTAGACTTTCTAAAGCAGGATACAACCTAAGTTCAAGAAAAGGTAAAATTGGGGCAGCTAGGTAACAATGTAAATGGAGCACCGGTCCTGTAGTCAGGAGGACTTGAGTTCAAATCTGGTCTCAGACACTTTACACTTACTAGCTGCATGACCTTGGGCAAGTCATTTTTACCTCAATTGCCCTGCCTTCCCCCCACCAAAAAATGTAAAAAAAAGAAATAAAAAGAAAAGGTAAAATGGTTGGGGAGGGAGTATAAAGATAAAAATAGGCCATGTTCTCAGTATTGGCTTAGTTTTCCCTCTCCTCTCCTGTGGTTATCCTGCCTCCGCTTATCAACTTTGTATATTCAAGTTAGATAGAATACTTTATGTGTCATTTGAAACTGTTCCATGTCTAACTTCCCCAAATAGTAGAATGATGACAGAGATATAGCAATTCTTCATGTAGCAGAGCTGAGTCACAGAAGCTTAGAGCTCAAAGGGACTTTAGAGGTCACCTTATGCAGCTTCCTTTCCCAATGAATGAGTGCCCTGTAGTAGCGGCTATTACACCTCTCTGGAATGCTTCCTGTGAGGGGAAGTCACCTTTGGTGACTGTCCTCTCCTTTATATATTCAGTTCATACGTGTTCAAACCTCCCAAATTCATTCCTTTCACTCAACCTTGACAGACCTTACCTTAGCCTAGACCCACACTATTTCTGGTTTTATGGGACTGAAAGCTGGAAATGGCCTTAGAGAGAATGTAGTCTAATTTCCACATTTTTCATGAGGAAACTGATACCTAGAAAACTTCAGGGATTAGTATGATATGACAAAGTATAACCCCTCCCCCAGTGATGTTATGGACCTCTCTCTTTGATGGTGGAGACAAAGGCCATACCCTGCATGAGGGGCAGGAGGAATGGATGAGAAGATAGAGTCTTAATTCTGAGTCAGTCCCTCTCCAAACTAGTGTCCCCTCTGAGTACTTTTTGGAAATCTCCAAGCTACAGTCCTTTTTGAGCCTCCCTTTGGCAACTCTTCAAGAGAAACTCTTTAAGTATTGAATTGCTTCAGGTGCTCCTGACTTCTAGCTTCAAGAGAAAAAGTGGAAGAGGTCAATCCTATTTCAGGTTGTCAGTTCAGAGAAGGTTATCTACTCATATAGATTGTATAACCCAGCATCATGGTGGTACATCTTTAAACTCCCCACCAAAAAAAAAGGAACAAAATTAATCCTTTTAGTTACAATCTACCTGGCGCCTTTAAATACTGTCCATAAGGCCCAAAGAAGACTCTCTCTTGAAGAGTCCCCAAATAGGTACTCAAAAAAGACTTTTGCTTAGAGAATCCATAAAAGGATCAAAATGAGATTCCCACTTGGAGAGTCCTGAAGAGGGTTCAAAGGGACTCTTCCTTGGAAAGTTCCAAAGTAGGACTGGCTGAGAATTGAAGCCCTGTCCTCCTATCAACTCTGATCACATTTCATACAGGGCAGGGCCTTTATAACCACCAGGAAGGAGAGATTCTAATAGTAATGGGCTTTGGCCCAGGGGTTTCAAAAGGAAATAAATGAGAAAGCTCCATCCAAATATTCTGATTTCAAGTCCATTCTGCATACCAGTGCTTAAATAACTGTAATCTCCTATCCATTAGGCTCAGCTTCATTTTTTCTACCTCATTAATATTTTACAACAATTTCATCTTTTTTTTAAACAAATTATATCCTCCTTGTTTTGAGAGTCTACATCCAAACCTCCCTGATCCCCCTGTGTCCAAGGAATACTTGGGCCTTCTGTAAATGAAATTTTAGAAGACTTTATATTTGATCCGGGAAGTAACAGGGAACCACTGGAGTTTATATAAAGGGGTGAGAGTGACAGACAGTCAGACTTGCATTTAGTAATATCACTTTGGTAGCATACTGGAGAATGGACTACAGTGGGCTGAGATGAGACATGGTGAACATCCAGAAGGTGATCATAAGAATAGAGGCCTGAGGTGAGTTGGTCCTGCCTCAGGGTAGTTGGCAATGTCAGAAAAGAGAAGAGGCAAATATCGGAGATGTCAGAAAGGTAGATTGCTATAATTAATTGGGTTGTTACAATTAAAACAAAGTATAGCATATTAAATTTCAGACAGTATTTAAAAAGCGTAATTCATCAATTAAATATTTGCACAAATCAAAGTCTACTCAGTTATGAAGCAAAATATAGTTTGATGTGTTTTGATTCATAGTAACAACTTCTAACTGTAAGTTTCCTAATGAACACTAGATGAAGCCCTGAGTCCTTTCCATTTCATTCAGTGGAAAGGAAATATCAGTAAATCTAGAAGTCTGAGTTAAGTTGTTATTGACTTATCCTAGGATCCTAGAATTTAGAATTCCAAAGGATTTTAAAGTTTATCTGGTCCAACCAGGAAAGAGTAGTTTAGAAGAGTAAATGGAAAATGTGTAATTCAAAAAATGTAATGAAAATGAATAATGTAAACAAGAAAACAAAAAAAACTAAATTAAAAAAAATGAAATGGGACTCTCTGAATGGTGAAAATGAAGAACTAGTTTTATTAACCTGTGTCCAGGCTTTCATAGGACATTTCTTAATTGCTTTCTCCTGTGGATATTTCCTACTTCTTTGCTACCAGGCAATGGGTGGATTGCCATGCTGTAATGGTAACTGACTTAAATTTTAAGACCCCTTTTTTGTTATGTCAAGTAAGCAGGTACTTAGCCTTTAGTAACTAAGGGCTACGTGTGAAAGAAACATAAGGTGTGAACTCTGTCTCCTGTTGCTGACATAACAGGAAAGGGTTGACTGAGACAGGAATCCAGTGTGTGTGTGTGTGTGTGTGTGTGTGTGTGTGTGTGTGTGTGTGTGTGTGTGTGTGT
>CM053599.1:62931376-62957911 GCA_028646575.1 Pseudocheirus occidentalis
GGGATATCAGATTATTATTCTTTTGTTCTTTGTTCTTAATACTGTGACCACTTAGGTGAAAACTATGTGGCCATCCTAATGTTAAACTGTTGTGAACACTATGTTGTGACTTTCTCTGATAAGATGTGATGTTGTGAATATTGTGATTTGTTGTGAATATTTGCCTTGATTTGTTATGGAATAAATGGAGTATTTACTAAAAAAAAAAAAAAAAAAAAAAAAAAAAAAGAGTAAATGACTTTTCCAAGGTCACATAGCTATCTAGACTGGGAGCAGGGTCATTAGATATATCATCCAACCAGAGTCAATTGGTAATCCTTCAAATATGACTACTTCCTTCCCTATGGCCATATCTCCAACCAAGCTTTCAGGTTTTTCCTGAAACTACCTTACAAGATAATACCAGATATGCCAAATACTGTGTGCTCATATCTGATTCAGGGAATGAATTTGTAATTTCCTTGCTATTTTTTTTTGCTTTTTTTTTGGAGGGCAGTTGGGGTTAAGTGACTTGCCCAAGGTCACACAGCTAGTTTTTTTGTGTGTGTGTTAAGTGTCTGAGGCCGGATTTGAACTCAGGTCCTCCTGACTCCAGGGCCGGTGCTCTATTCACTGCACCACCTAGCCGCCCCAATTTCCTTGCTATTGATAACTACTGAATAAAAAAATTTCCTATAGCAATACAGGTTAGCATCTTCTCTGAAATTCATAGTGTTAGATAATTACCTAGAAAATTGGGATTTGAAGTGACTTGCCTAAGGTCACACAGTATGTTTCATAGGCAGGCTTGAACTTAGCGCTTGTTAATTCTGAGCCTATTTCTACATTGATTAGACAGGTGGGTTTTATGTCAGGTAGACCAGGTTTCCAGCCTTGCTCTTGACATATGATGGCTTTGTGACCATGGGCAAAGTCCCCTGGACAACACTCTAAGATTCTAACTTGCAAAGCAGTTACCTATTATACCAATTTTCAATGCTATGGCAAGTTGTGGATACCAATGAAATCCAAAGTCTTGTCAAAATTAAATGAATAATAAGATCATGGGGAAGATTCCAACAGAACTCAAAGTTTTAGCATTCATTATTCAAGCAACAACTTAAATGTTCAGTGTTATGACATGTTTATGTCATGTAACGTAAATGTAAATCCAATGAAATGTGAATTACATGTAATGTAAATTACATGTAATTTAATGTAAATGTAATATAAATTTTAATGTAAATGTAAATCCAATGTAATGTAATCCGATGTAAATCCAATCCCTACTATTTACCTACTGGATCATGGAGAGGAAAAAAGGAAAAAAAAAAGTTTCCCAGGAACCCAGAGGACCATCCAAGATCTCCTTAGCCCTAGAGGTGACCCAGAGTCTCCAGATGTAGAGACTCAGTATGGACCTTTTTTATTTTTAAAAAATATTTGTGTATGTTTAGTTTTACCTTCTGTACTTCAAGAAATTTACACAGTGCCTTTCTATTAAAACCTTTTGTAATAGATTTGCCTTGTAACTCTTAACGATGTTTTCTAAAATAACATTGACACAGTTCTCCAGGTCTCCATAGAAATCAGACGGAAAATTTGAGTTGTCCAATTACAGTATGTGTATCTATGTAATTTATGTGTATGTGTGTTTGTGCATTTGAAGAAATTTGCTTTCCAAACAGATTTCACCTGAATATACAAATATACCTTAAATTATCTATCGATTGATCAGTTGATCTATCTATCTATCTATCTATCTATCTACCTATCTATGTCTGTCTATCAATCTATCTATTTATGCCAAGATTCAAGTTTACTCTATTAAGGAAAAGAATGAATATTCACTCACTTAGAAAGTCAGAGAAAATGATATAACTAATCCTATTGGTTCTATGAGACTGTCTATAGAGAGAAGACCTCTTTACCTAGAGGAAGAGGCTAAATGAATAGAGGGAAGCAGAGTGATGGATGAATCCCTAAATGTAGCTTTTCAGCTTGGGCAGAGCCCTAGATAGAATGCTGGGTTTTGAGTCAAGAATGTTCAGTTTCTAATATTGACTCAGATTCCACTTTTATTGTTCCTGGGCAAGTTATTTAAGCCTCAGTTTCCTCAGATGTAAAAAAAAGTTTAACCTCTGTGGTCCCTTCTACCTCTGAATCTATGATACAATGAAAGGAATTGTATGAACTCTTAAGTGCATCTATTTTCATTTAGCTTATTTTTGGTTGATGTGCTTTCAGGGTTCTGGAATCTACTTGATCCTAGACTCATTTAATTGTGAAGGGCACCAGCTCTCCTTGGACCCTGCAGTCCAAACCAGTATAAGCCCTAATGTTCTGGAATCACTCTAATTAGTCTATAGACCTTTCAATGATCAACTTGGGACTTCATATCTGTTGTGACATGCAAATCAAGACAAAAGGAACCCAGGTTATCTACGTCAAAGATGCATATTTGGACTCATGTTATATTGGTTTTAACACTGAAGATACATTTCCTTTCCAGCTCAGTGGTTACACTTAGGGATTCATCAGTCACTCTGTTTATTTCTGCTTGGAATCTCCACTTCTTCCTCTGAGGTCCTGAGCTTATATTCATTCCTTTTTTTCTTTTCCAAATAAAGTAAACTTACATACTTATATGAATATTATGCAAGAGACACCAATGTAATCAGTCCAAAACTAATCCCTTAAAAAGGAAAATATGGGTGGGATGTTTTGGGGGTAGCTTTTCCTGTCAATGACTATATTCTTAAAAATGTCATTTAAGTCCTTCAATCATGTACTGGCAAAACAGACTCATGAGACCCAACCACCATTCATCATGGATGATACTAAATGTGTGGTCTTCTGTGTTCTATTGCTGTATTATTTAAGAGGTGCACATTTGCCAAGATTGGTACATTTACTCTTTAGATCTAAACTAGAGAATTTCTTCTTAAGTCTCCTCTGATCTCCTGGGGATATATGTGTAGAATTTAGAAATGGTTCCAATTTTAAATCATAAAGGGAACAGGGAATTTTCATGAAGAACAATGAGAATAAATCACAGGGCCCAAAATAAAAATTCAAAAAAGACATGGAGTGTCTCCAAAACATTGGGATTTCTACCATTTTTATCTTATTTGTACCTACTACTCTTAAGATATAAAGCAGATGAGACCTTGGAGATCAAGTTGTCTAATGACCTCATTTGACAGATGAGTAGACTGAGGTTAAGAGAAGAAGATGTTATCAAGGTAACAGAATGATTAGAAAATAAACCCCTATTACTGTTTTCCAATCATTTCAGTTGTGTCCAAGTCTTCATGATGCCATTTGGGATTTCCTTGACAAAGATGTTGGAGTGTTTCATCATTTCCTTCTCCAACATATCTTATAGATGAGGGAAATGAGGCTACTGGATTTGGCATCTGAAATGTCTGTCTCCAAAGTTAGTGATATCACAGTTGCCAAATCCAACAACCTTTTCTCAGTTCTTATTCTCTGCAGCCTTTGATGCTATTAATCATTCTCTCCTCCTTGATAATCTCTTCTCTCTGGGTTTTCAGGACATTGCTCTCTCCTGCTTCTCCACCTACCTACCTGACCACTCACTCTCTCTCTCTCTCTACATTGCTGGTTTCTCCTCCAGATCACTCCCTCTAACCATAAATGTCCTTCAAGGTTTCATCCTGGGACCTCTTCTCTTCTCCCCTATATTATGTTATTTGGTGTCTTTTGGCAGCTAAGATATCAGTAGCTTGGAAAGAGTCATTTCAGTAAAATGATAAAATCAGAAGCCAGATTGTAAGGGGTCAAGAAGATAGTGAGAGGAGACAAAGTGAAAGCATTTTTTGTAGATAGGATAACCAAAAAAACAAAACAAAACAAAACAATTCTTACTTGTTCCATCCCTGCTCTCATCCTAAATCTCTTCTGCCCTTTATAGCTAAATTCCTCAAAAAATCCGTCTACAAGAGAGAAGAGAAAGTGAGGGCATCAATTGTAGATGACCTGATTTTATAAGCTACCATGGTTTTAATTACCATTCTATGGTGAAGAATCTTAGATCTTATTTATCCTGCCTCAATCTTTCTACTGACATCCAATCCCATATAACCAACTGTCTTTCAGACACCTTGCTCTGGATGTACAGTGAACATCTTAGAAAATGGAACTCATTGTCTTTCCCCCTAAACTCCACCCTCTTCCTCCATTCCCTATTATTATAGAGGGCAACACCATCCTCCTAGTCCCTCAGGCTCACAACCTAGGAGTTATCCTGGATTCCTCATTATCTCTTAGGTCCCATGTCCAATCTGTTTTTATAGAATGACTCTTTCAGAAAATTTCACCTTTGCAGTATCTCTCAAATACACTTCTTTCTCTTCTCTAACACTGCCACTATTGCCTCACACATAAACTATTGTGATAGTCTAATACTGGATCTATCTGCCTCAAATCTCTCCCTACTCCAATCCATCCTACATGTAATCATTAAGATTATTTTTCTGAAAGTGCAGGTCCTAACATACACCCCACTCCTCCACTCAATAAACAGCAATGACTCCCTATTACATCAAGATCAAATATAAAAATACTCTGTCATTCAAAGCCCTTCATAACCTACCTTCCCCCTACTATTCCAGTCTTCTTATGGTCTACTCTCTAACATGAACTTTCAATCCAGTGATACTGACCTTCTGATTGTACCATGAATAAGCTGTTCTATCTCTTGGATGTGGGCACTTTCTCTGAGTGTGCCTGATGCCTAGAATGCTCTCCTTCTTCCACTTTGACTACTTATCTCTCTGGCTTTCTTTAAGTCCCAACAAAAATCTAACTTTTTTACAGAAATCCTTCCCCAACCCTTCCATTTGTTAATTATTTCCTGTTTATCTGGTATCTGTCTTAGTTTGTATATATTTATTTGCATCTTTTTTTCTCCAATTAGATTGTAAGGAGGCACTGTCATTTGTCCCCAGCACTTAGCACAATGTCCAGCATATAATAGATACTTAATAAATGCTGAATTATTCATTGAACTTATTCCAACTATAGTAAAAAAAAAAGTCTAGAAGTATTGTGAAAGTACAATAAAATATCTTGACAATCTATTCCAATCTTCTTTTTTCAAGGAGTACAGAGGTAGGAGAAAACAAAATATTCTTATATCATTAAAAAATATCTCTATTTTTACACTGAATTACAGCTCAGGTTATCCTAATTGCCAGCAGATGCGATCATTGTATAAATATGTTAACAAATAATTATACAAAGGAAAATGATAATCGCATTTTCTAAAATGACTCTATCAGACTCATGTTAGAATAATGTCTTCGATCATGAAATTTTGAACTAGAAGCGATGTTAGAAATCATACAGTCCAACCTTTATTGAACTCAGGAAGATATAAAGCAACATAGGTAGTAAGTGGAAGAGATAGGATTTGAACTCAGTCCTTCTGACTCCAAATCCATTTAAAATGACCATTACAAAGTACAATAATCACTCATTACTAAAAGCCTCAATGAGAACTCTCAAGATTCATCAATTAAAGTGAACGGTAAATCCCAAGATTGATATTATTATGCCACTTTTATGTTCATATATTTTTCTAAGATATTTTGGTGATTTTTGTTCTAAAACAAGAGCTGCTTCCCCTGAGGAAACACACACACACACACACACACACACACACACACACACACACATGAAGTTCCTCAGCCCTTCAAAAGTTAGTTAGAAAGAAGAGGTATGTCTCAATCTTGATAGCAATATCCTGAAATTAACCATGGAATTTGACTAACAAGTTTCCTCCTAGGTCTTAATTTTATCATGCTAGCCTTCTTGGTCAGATGAAAGAATGGAAACCTAGAAATAAGTAAGTGATTTATGGCCACATAGCTAAGAAGGATCTTTTTTTTTCTGTTTCACCTTTGCTAATGTCTTATACCCCAATAATTGTTTCTTCACTTCTTTTAATTAAGCTACAATTGCTTTCTTTCATCAAAATATTTTACATCATGGTCTTTTCTGCCTACATCTATTCTAGTCTGAAAATGGCCATTCAATATGACATTTTCTTATTAATAATTCTGAACAGACATCTCCTTTAGATTCTGAATAGAAATGTCTGTCAGTATAGCAAATTTGTACCTATAAAAATGCCTGTAAAGTGAAATACCAGCACATCAAGTGATCCTTCCAAGGTTTTCCTACACTAAAGATTTCAATGGCTTCTTGCTCTTCCTAGCCAACATTTTATCACTTGCTAATTTACTGCAAATGTTTTCTTTTATTTGACTATTTTCCACCAGTCTGGAACAAGCTGTATAGAGCTATTTGGTGGGATAGGGAAGGTTTAAATATTTGAAAATAGGAATTTCTTGGCTTTAAAAAAAAACAAAACCCTTATTTCTGGTTTTATCCTACCCAGAATAAAATTCTGTGGATTGAGTGAAACAAAATGAGCAGTAATTGACATTCCTTAGAGCTTAGTCAAAAATGTTCTGAAATTTTATTTTCCTGTATTTTATGTGGCCTCAGAATCTTCATTCTATCAACCCCATAGGTTTGTAAGTTCCTCAAAGACTGAAACAAAAATGTCCATTTTCTTTCATATATACAACAATGATTAGTAGACTGAATTTAAACAGAATATTGATGTGATGTTTGAAGTCAGTTATTACCTTTATTCTTAAGTCAGATAAAAGAGGCTTGAATGACATGCAATCTTTTTTTTTGTCTTTATTTGTTCTTAAGAAACGATCAATGAGAAAAGGATTTTTTTAAATCTTAATTTAACTTCTCTGGTATTGAAATGATATTTCCATGTTGTGACAATAAACATTTTCTTTTTTTAAATGTGGTTAGGGTAATAGTCTCTTGGACCAATCAGAGTTGTACATTTGTCCATCTTTGCCTGGTATAACTTTTCTTGAGCAAAATGACCAACCACTAGGTGCCAGTGTTGTTCTACCAAGAGATATCTTGAAAGGTACTGTCATCCCCACTTTTAGACATCATTTATACCTGGAGAGTAGCTAAAAATTAGATCCTTGGTAACCAAATCTTGATCCTATCCCTGGGTCTGCACAGATGTGCTGTTTCATTAATCTGTTGGCATGTCGTTTGTATCATGGGTGTCACTGGCAGAACCCACATTGGCTAAAGGCTACCAGGAGAGAGATGTAGGTGTTTATCAGGTGGTGTTGAATGAACAGAGACTCAAACTAGGAGAAAGAAGGAAAAAAAAAAGTAGAAACTGTCTTATTTAATCAGGCAGGAACAAAAGCGCGTACTAAAATTGAGAACCTGGTTAAAGTCAGTTTCAAGGATGACATGTGATCACTTAATTATTTAGTGAGGTTCCTGTACTCCTAAACCTTTCCCTCGATATGTCTCAGCTTACAAGGCCAATAGCTTGGTTTGACAAATCCTTCTTTTGAAAGACTTTGGTTAAAATAGTTCATTTAATTTAATCTATGAAAGCTATAGTATAACAATCTTATAAACTTAGACCTTTCTTTAGGCTAAGCCCCTTATTCTATATGCTTAATAATTTTTGTTTGACCTTTTATGGGATTGCCCAGAATGCTTTACTGTTTCATTTACTTTAGGATCAAGCTGCCTTCATAAGCAATGGTATTTGGTAGGGGGAGATGGAAAGGAAGAATGATTGCCACAACAATTAGATGGGTCATCTTCCCCCTCCCTAAGCAAAAGTTTGTATGCAACATACTTTTTTTTTCTTTTCCTTTAGGAAGGATTAATTCTGGATAAAGTGAATGTGTTAAAAGGTACTAAAATGTATTTCTTTTTAAAGTACTCTGTCTGAATGTTAAGAGAAATTATTAAGTTTTGAAGGTCAAAGAATCTATCATTGGAACAATGAGTGATTATCTCTCTCTATCCATCTAGCTATTTTATTTCTTCTCTCTTCTGCTGGATGACTCATCATGATATAGAGATAACTCTGGCTTCTTAAATATCACACATGTGCAGGCTCTGGAAAGCTACTACCATGACTCTAGAATACAACCAGAGGGCCTGGGTTCAAATCATTCTTCTGAAGTTTATTATAAGCACGTACAATTTAAAATCTTAGGAATAAAATTAAGGAAATTTGTAAGGATTTTTAAGTGAAAATTACAAAATGATAATGTTACATTGTTCGGTTCTCTTCACACAGATTTCAAACGTAAAATAACACCTTCGTCTTGCCAGCCCAACTTCAGTCTGCAAGACTTTCCCTTAGGCCAGGCACAAGTTCTTAACTGCCCAGGATCATGTACCCCTCATCAGAGAAGGCTCTGTGCTCTATGATCAAAGCAGAATTGAAGTAGCTCAAAAGAAATATGAGATGCACAAATTTAGAGCATCCAGCCCAAATATCCACATGGACTATTTGTGCCCAAACTATGGTAGAGCATTCCAGGCTCTGTCCGATCAGCTATAGCTAGACTCACTGAAACTTGACTCTAACATAGTGATAGAATTTTGGTCCTCTTTGAAAATGAAGGACAACAACCATTGCCCCCCAGAAGAAAATCTTCTCTACTATTAATTATGAGCTTTCCTATTTGCCATCTTAAATTTCTTCTCCAGGAATGATAGCACATATTCACATTTATATTTATCATTTTTAAAATCTTTGTTGTTTTCTCTGAAATGTTAAAAATGTATAAGATCCTATATTTGCATTTTAATAATAACCCTCCCTGCCTTGAATTTCATTTAAAAAAAGTTTATTAAGCCCTTACTAGGTATATAGCACTATAATCAATATTGAGGATAGAAAAATAACAACAAGAAAAAAGAGCTCCTAACTTGCAAGAGGTTTCTGTTCTAATGGTATAAGAAATGAGCCCACATCAAGATGATGGACAGACAATGTATTCAAGAAGAAGAGAGTAAGAACAGCTGGGTGGGTAAGGACTGTTCCAAACCATCTGACCTCCTCTCCAAAACCATCATTCAGGAAGGAGATCATCCCCCCCCCCCCCGCCACCTCCATAGTTATATTCATTTCAGTGTCCAGCTATTAAACACATTCTCTGTGCAAAGCACTGGGCTGGATATGGGGAGCACAAACACAAAACAAACAAACAAAAATATGCTCCTTGCCTTTACATTCTACTTGGGGATAAAATATATAGATAAGTAAATACTAAATAATTTGAGGAAAATGAAAGCCCTAATAAGGAGAGAGGAAAAGAGGCTAGAGAGAGAGAACGGGGAGAGAAAGGGAGAGAGAGAGAGAGAGAGAGAGAGAGAGAGAGAGAGAGAGAGAGAGAGAGAGAGAGAGAGGGAGAGAGGGAGAGAGGGAGAGAGAGAAAAGGGAAAGAACACCTTTCATAGACTAGAGAATGTTGTCGTTCCTCAGATACATGCTAGACCTGGGGCTGCCAACACATACTAGTGGCCAGGTGATTTCAAGTCATGGGCACCGCTACACCTAACTATATAGAATCACGAGTAGCTAGAGTATTGTTTTGCTCATAGTCCCTCTTAAAGAGTGATCAAGCTAAAAAGAATTTTGATATCCCTTTGACAGTCACCATTATTGGGAAAAGGTGATTATATCCCCTTTCCATATGTTCCCCCTCCTCTACTTCACAGTTACCTAGAAAATTGACATCATTTATCTTTGGAAATTTCCTGCTTTCTTTTTTATTTGCTGTCTGTACATTTATAATGGTTTATTGTCTTGAGATAAAGATAAGACGATTTCCACTGCATTCTGAGCAAGTGTTTTCTATAAAGGAGTGGACCACACAATGGGGGAAAGACCACACAAAAGGGAAACCATTGAACAATATACTATATTTAACCAGGAGCTTATATGGAGTTCCTTTTTTCTCCCTGTGGAGATATATAGGGTCTTTATGTGGTAAAAATATAAAAGTATGCCAGAAGTTCTTTTTTTCCCCTCCTTCCATTTCAAGACATTCATAACCATTCCCATGTACTCTGTAAGGCAAACTGAAAATGGAGGCATAACAAAGAGAACACAAGGTTAGGAGTCAGGAAGCAGGATCCCGATGCTACACTAACATAGGGGATATAGGATCGTAGATTTGTATGTAAATATTAGAGAGGGAATTGCTGCTTCGTTATGGTTTGTAACCCATGACTCTGCTTTATCTCCTCATGACCTTTTTTTCTATTTTTTTTATAATTCCTACACTGTTCTTTATCTTCACCATGACATTCAGCCCCTCCACCCCTAATTTCTCCTTGGCCATCTTCCTGTCACTAAAGAATACACATCAGCCTCCTTCCCCTACATTGATCCTTTTGCAAACTAACTCAATTAAATGCTGTCCTCTACATCTGAATCATTCCCTGACCTATTACTGATTACATCTGCTAATCAACAACCTTGAATTAGGGGCAGCTAGGTTGAGCAGTGAATCGAGCACCTGCCTATACCCCTTGCACCCACCCTCTTTGCCAAAGACCTTGCTTTATAACTGAATTTTTAAAATAAAGGCCATTTGCCAAGAGCTCCTCCTCACCCCTTCCCAGGTTCCTCACTCTTGTGTAAAATGTGCCACTTGTCCAAGGCACAAAGATTCTAGATCATGAGTTCTCAACCAGTGGGTAACAACCCCTTTGGGGGTCGAATGACCCTTTCACATGGGTCACCTAACACCATCAGAAAGCACATATTTCCGATGGTCTTAGGAACCAAGACACTGCCCCTCTATCTGCCTCCAGAAGGGTCTGCCCACATGCAGGAGTATTAAAGGGTCACAGCATTAGGAAGGTTGAGAACCCCTGTTCTATATATATTTGGTTCCTACAGAAAACATAGTCTCACTGAAGAGTAGCTCTGTCCTTAAAAGCGACCTTATGAATAGCGTCATCAAGCTCTCTCAGTAGCCCACCCTGACAGGGTTTCTTCTTTTCTCTCAGATATGTTGGAAAGATTGCCATTTTGCTGCTCAGTCATTTTTCAGTCATGTCTGACTCTTCATGTCCCTATTTATTTCTTGGCAAATATACTGGAGTACTTTGCCATTTCCTTCTCCAGTTCATTTGACAGATGAGGAAACTGAGGCAAACAGGGTTAAGTGACTTGCCCAGAGTCATGTGCTAGTAAATTTCTGATGTCAGGTTTGAACTCAGGAATATGAGTCTTTCTGACACCAGACCCAGCCACCTACCTGCCCACTGTGTTGGGAAGGAGCCCTAGTTAATTTAAATAATCCTTCCCTGATATCCAGAGGCTATTTTGGAAATGAGAAAAAATTAAAGAGAAACTGCATTTCACTCCCTGAGCTAAATAATTTACATTACAGGAGCAAAAAAATTAAAGCTGAAAGGGTTCTGTGATCTAAGTCCCTTATTTGGCAGATAAGGCAGCAGAAATGGAGAAATGCTAAATGAGTGAGGCTCATACAGCTAGTAAATTTCTGAAGTGGGGTTTGAACACAAGTCTTCCTGATTCCAAGTTCCGTGCTCTACCTGCATTGTACCTCAGCAACTCCATTCAAAGTGCTCCAGGTAACAAAGAGTTGTTCAGTCACTCTATTCCCTGAGATTCCTAAGTGAGTGCTTATTAATCCAAAAGAAGAATTACAAATTTAATTTTGACTAAAACTTGTTTGCATCCTCTAAGCCAACCACCCACAGAGAAGAAATCCCATCAACAGGGGGAACCCATTGCAAAGGGCACTTTAGATAATTCTTACAGGGAGTTTTTGGTTCTCAAGGGGAGAGGGAGGAGAAGAGAAAAAGCACCTTTGTTGCTTGTGAAGAGGAAGGGATCTTAGCCATGACAAGGTCTTCATTATACAAATGAGGAAATTGCCCAAGCTGTCCCTACAGTGGCCCTCCTGGGACTTAGCTGGATTTCCCCGATTATTTCCAGCAATGGGCATATTTCCTAAATGAAACATATGGAACATTCTGAATGCTTAAAGCACCTAAGAAAGTTTTACCATTGCCTGAAGGAATAACCAGAGAATGGCCTAAGCAAAACTTCCAAGTGGGAAGTTTGTCTTCATCTCTTTCCTACCTGACTCTCTTGGAGGCATCTTTATCTTCCTTTTTCTTACCTACCAACTCCTCCAATTACTTATGGCACATATCCTATTCTCTAGCATCCCGGCAGTCTAGACAATGGCACCCCACCTGGTGTGGAGACAGTAATTTCAAACACTTCCAGAAGGAAGCAAGAAATGTTGGGTTGCAAAAAAGGCCCTTTCACCCTCTCAAATCATACTTTGTTGGTAGACAATCTCTTCCTTCATCTGCATGTATGTCTGGTTTGTCTGTAAGTGATACATCAGAAAATACAGAAGCAGTGGGATGTGAGCTCCACCACAGATGGAAACAGATTGATCCCAACCATGGCCTTCCCATTACTTCACACTCACAGGGTTATAGATTTAGTGCTGTAAGGAACCTTAAAAGTCCTTTACTCCAACCATTTCACTTTAGAGATGAGGAAAGTGAGAACCACAATGTTCACATAACTTTCTCAGGATGACCCAAATAGTCAGGGGCAGACAGGATTTGAACACAAATACTTTGACTCTTTTTTTTCTCTTTTCACTATATCAGACTGCTTCAAAAAATCAAGACTGCCAGATTATGCAAAGATAACTTGCAGTCCATCTCTAAATTCTTAAAATTTTCAATGATGTTCCTGGGATTCCTGTACAGAGAAATTACTGTATTTTACACAGTACTGAATACAGTATATGGTATGTGTTAACTGTGACTTTGTATTATATTCTTGTAGGATCATTTTTGGTTTTGTGTCTGATGTAGAGTTTTATCAAACTGCAGCATGCACCCCCGCCCAGGTAAGCCTTTTCAGCCTCTGACTTCCCCCGACATTGGAGTCACCTATCAGGGAATATACAGGTGAGTCTTAAGTATATATCAGCAAAAGCAAGCCTGAATTAGAAAATATCAAAGTTCACTGATAACTAGAGGTAAACAATTTCTACCTCCCTAGCTTACATTTGAGCTGTTTCCAATAGAAAAAATTATTTCTGGAATGTATAGCTCAACTGTAAAAATCTTACCCTCCCAAGAACATCAGGAATAGCAAAACATATATCCAACATTTCACAAACAAGAACAAATTAGTTTATAAATATACATGTATTTGGGGAAGAATAGACAGTGGAAGGTTTTGAAAAAGTAAAAATAGAAAAAAAAGTTTCCATGACTTCTAGAGTTAATTTCAACATAATTTACTGCTTAAAAGAAAAGAACAGGAAAAAAACTTCATTTTAATGATTCTTTAAACTGTATGAGATTTACAGGAGTTCAAAATTAGTTTATTTATTATTGCTTTCATGTGACAGCATATTTTCTGGAGTCACTTTTCAAAAGAGGAAGCAGAAATAGTCCAAATCACAATGAAAAGACATGGTTTAAATGTATTCTCTAAGCCAACAAGAACCAGGAAGTATGGAGAATATTATATTGTAAGAAAACCGAGTCATACAAAATGTCAAGTAGAATTTCCAGCCTAAAAAGGCTCTCCTGAGTTCACCCAAGTTCAGAAAAATGTCTAGATTTCAGATGGTTATCTAATACCTACATAGGCTCTGCATTCTGGGTCAAATCAGAAGGAATTTATTTATGTGTCCAAAAGCTAGTTACATGTACGATTGTAACCTATGAGCTAAAATTTCCTTTTTGAAAGATATGTTTGGGAAACTTTTTAATGTAACTTTTGTGACCAAGACTATCACAACGTGGGGAATTTCTCATTTCTCTGACTTAAACGGCTCCCACCCTTAAAATCTGGACAAATCACTCACTACGTGACACCTGCCTGCTGGTGTGTGGCAGCCAACTCCCCTTTGCAAGCACACAGGTCACAAAAATAACAAGCCGGTATTCATAGCCGGGTTCAGAGCTTTTACAGTCAGAAATCCTCTCCAAAAGTTACGTGTAGCAATCCCACAGATAGGGGATGGCATTCAGGGTACAGATCAAGACATATATTTTTGTGAGTATGACCAATATGTTAATTTGTTTTGCTCAGGCATACAAATCTTAAGGTCACACAGCTAGGTTTTATGTTAAATGTCTGAGGCTGGCTTTGAACACAGGTCCTCCTGACTCCAGGGCTGGTGCTCTATGACCACCCCTTGTATGTGTATTTTCAATATGGGGGGAGATGAAAAGGAAAAAAGATAAATTTTTTGTGAAATGAAAAAAATATTTTTTAAAATGTGTCATATAATATCAGTCAAACCAGCTGTGCTCCCAGTAGGGGTTTCTTTCTGCACTCCTTCATAGATTTCAGCAGGTACCATCAAATACTATAACCAACTGTAGCTTCCTAGTTCTGAGTGTGTGTGTGTGTGTGTGTATGTGTGTGTGTGTTACTCATTTTATCCGAGAACAAAATTTTCTCAACTCTGGTGGGAGGTATATTTCTTCTAACACCTTGGGATTTCAGGGAAGTTTAGATTACTCCTGTCTCTCATGTATTAACCCTTTGCTACAATTCTTATGATCTTTACCTCACAATTTTTTTCCCCCAGGGAAAAGGAATGCTACCAATATCTATATCCAAGCGTTTTGCATCCACCATCATCATGTTAAATATGGTGACTGCAAATCTTGAAGGCCTTTCTCTCACTGGTATCTGGGAGAGGTAATGCTACTTACTACCTGAGAACACTTCACGTCTTAAAGAGCTGATAGAATATTGTGATTCTTCCCAGATTACATGTTGGGTGCTTTCAAGTCATGAATGAGAATTTTGTTTACTATTCCCTAGAACAGCTAAGGAATGACTAGGAAACAATGATCAGAGAAGCAATTAGGGGCATGCCTTAATTCACATGCTGGCATGTGTAGGCACATATATGCATACATACATGTGTACGTGCATGCAGGCAGGCATACACGTGTATGCACATATACCTTGCAGTGTTTTGTACCAGAAACATCCCTGGACTTTCTATCAGAGGATCTGGGTTTGATGACTCAAAACTTGGCTTACTTACTAAATATCATAGATTTCAAATTGGACTAGACCTTAGATGTCACCTACTTTGACCTCTTATATTTGTAGATAACAAAACTCTGAGTCCAGAGAGAATAAATGAATCAATGAAGGTCAAATTTGAATGATCTGTCTGTCACATGCCTCCATATGTGTCTTTTTCTTTCTCATTTTTTGTCACTATCTCTCTCTGCCTCATCCCATTCTCTAGCCCACTCCCTACTCTTCCACAACACAACGTGTGTGCACACACAAGCACACATATAAGAATTGGATTTGTGATTTCATTGGTATAGGGAGGTCCTGGATGAATCCACCAATACAGGTGGTTTCTCTGAAAAGTTTAGCCTTAGATAAGAGTTGCAAAGGGCTCTGAGGTGTTAAGCAATCTATGGTCACAGAGCCTGTATAGACCAGAGGTGAGGCTTGAATTCAGATCTTTCTGACTTCATGGTCACCATGCCATGCGCATCATATATGATGTGTATATGAAGAGACATCATGGCAAAGTGCATAGAGAAACAGCATATAAATTAGGAAGACCTTTTTAAAGTCCCATCCATCCAATAAACATTCACTGGATAAATGATACTGGGCCATTACCAGTTGTTTTGACTTATGTTTGTCACTCTGGAGGACAGAGTGAAGCTGATGACTTTGCACAGCCATGCCTCACTTAAATCCAATTCACTTGCAAGTGATGTGTTCTGATGTCAAAATCCTCTGAAAATAAAGGACCAAAAACCACCACTACAGAACAGCCACCATAACCACAACCACAACCACAACCAAACAAAAAATGACATCTCTGGAACGTATCAGCAGTCTGACTCTGGGTGAGTTACTTACCCTCTTACTGTCCCTAAGTGACTCTCAGACTACAATATGGAAAGAAGGTGCTCATCTCCTTTGGTAAAAAATGCTCCTCTCTAGGACGTACTTAATACAGTGAATAACAGATCTATTCAGGATATACCTATACTTACACATTGGTGTAAAAGTATCACGATAGGTAGATACACACACATTGAAACTGACACAAACTAGCTTTGGGAGCAAAGGATAGTGTTTTAACCTTTCAGAGTTCCAGCTAACTTGTGTGTGTGTGTGTGTGTGTGTGTATGTGTGTGTGCGCTTCTTTGGAGGAGCAAAGGCAGGGCAATTGAGGTTGAGTTGCCCAAGGTCACATGGGTAGTAAGTGTTAAGTATCTGAGGCCAGATTTGAACTCAGGTCCTCTGCACTCCATGGCTGGTGCTCTATTCACTGAGCCACCTATATATACACCCCACTCCAGCTAACTTATTAAGACTATTTCAAATGAGTTGTCAGTGTGCTTTGGAGAAGAGTCTGCTATAGTTACTAAGCCCATACTGGGGAAATCCAAGGTCCAAATATACTCATCTCCCCAAAAATATATATGTCTGTGTGAATGTATGTGTGTATGTGTGCATAAGGGTATTATGTATATGTATATATAGACATTCATAGCTATGTATAAATATATGCATACATGTAAAATTTATGCATTAAATACGTAGTAGAAGAAAACAAAGTTTCAGTGACTTTTTGAAATTATTTAAGGATAGTTTACCATAAAAAATTTTGAGCTAAATGACTCTGTAAATTTTCCAAGAGTTATAGGATTGTAATTAGCATATTTTTTATTTCTTTCCTATGACAATGTATTTCTTGAAGGTATTATTAAAAAGTATAAATAATCAAATTCCCAAAAAATAAGAAAAAACTTTTAAAATATTATTTCTAAGCCTGTGGAAACCAGGAAACATGAAGAGTATTGTAAAAAAAAAAAGGCTAATCATAGAAAATAAATAAGAAAATGCCTGGACTTTATAGACTCTCATGAGCTAACCTAGGTTTCAGAAAATAACTTCAATTTCAGACGATTATCTAAAAACTATGGAGAATGAATACTAATAAAATAGCTAATGTTTTTTATTAAATCCAAATAAATTTGTGTAACTGAAATTTTGCTTGTTTCCCTTTGTATAGCCCATGAACGGAAATTTACACTTAAAGAACACATTTGAATGTATAAAATATGCATATGATTGTATCTATAAATATCATATTATATATAAATAGATTACTATGCATATGTGTGTATACATATGTATATATTATACAATTTGTTTTTCTTCATATATGCAGACATACATAGGTAAACTTTATGCGGTTAGTATCCATTTAATAGGCAACTAGGTGGCATAGAGGATAGAGCACAGGACCTGGAGTCAAGAAGACTCATCTTCCGGAGTTCAGATCCAGTCTCAGATACTTACTAGCTGTGTGACCCTGGGCATGTCACTTAACCTTGTTTGCCTTAGTTTCCTCATCTGTAAAATGAGCTGGAGAAGGAAATGGCAAGCGACTCCTTTATCTTTGCCACAAAAAACCCCATTGGGGTCACAAAGAATCAAACACAACTGAAGTGACTAAAAAACAAGAAAACAATCCATCTAATATATAGATATGCCTAAGTTGAGTGGTACAGCTAGGTAGATATCTGAACAGACCCAATCCTGGCTCCAAGGAAAGAAAACAATTTCCAACTTTGGGGAGAGCAGAAGGAGGGCCATGGTTCATTATTTATTCTGTACTTCACCTTTCTCCAAAAGAGATATTGGGCTAGAATTATACCCATCTACCATACCACAAATATTGACAGTTTAGAGCAAGAGTGTGCTGGAAACTAGACAGGATTCACACAGTGACAAGAGCTACAAATCATGCCTTGTTTTGTTGACTGTCTAGACGTAAGGAAGTGATAAAGAAAATTTTAATAAGATAGATTATACTTTAAATGTGTTTTAGACACATTTTTTTCCTATAGAGTTAGTTGTTAAACATTTACCAGGACATCATTGGTTTAATGGTACAATAAAACATTCAGAATAAACAAACAAACAAACACAAACACATACACTTTCCCTGGGGGCTTTCAAGGGAGACAGCAATGCTTAACTTTACTGTTTCAAGTTTAGCTCTTTCCCACCATATGTTAGTTATACAAATTACTATCATGAATGACTACTAACTCTCTTTAACAAATTAAGCAATAAAAGGGAAGTGGAGAGGATATATAAATGAGAATATTCAGAGTAAACAAGCTCTTCAGCTTGAGAACAAGATTTAAAACACCTTAGCTCAACAGAGGAAAAGATGTTAACAGGAAGAGGGGTCACCCTTAGCAGTGTCTAGGTTTGCAAACCCTAGAAATCAGGGTCAAGCTGGAGAGCAAGCTTTCTTTAATTATTTTGGCTTCAGGGAGATCCCCGGTCCTCAACTGTAAACTTTGCATTTGCCTTACTCAAGATACTTATCGTTAAAAGAAAAAAAAACCACCTTTATTTAGAAAGGTACAGTGCATAGTAGACACTTAATTTATGTATATTGATTCATTGAATTATTAATATACAGGCATTCTAAAAGTTCTATGAACATTTAAAATCTTAGAATTTCATGGGAAAAATGGAACTTAGAGATTATCTAACCTAACATTTTACTCATTGCAAGAATCCATATTTAAGGCTCCTTTTAATTTCATATAAATGCTGGCAAATGATAGTCATATAGGTTCTAGTGTGATATAAGAAAGAATTTGCTGGATCACAAGTCAGTCTACTCCATCTTTAGACCTACTTAATTATTGGAAAATGTTTACTTATATTATATATAATAAAAACCTGACTACCCAAAATATCCAGGCACTGGCTCCTCCCGCATCCCACAAGAGCAATGTAGACAAAGTCTAATTTCTCTTCTCCATGATAGTCCGTCAAATACTTGAAACCCAATTTTTATAACCTCCCTAAATCTTCTCTTGTTCATTTATTTTTCATTTGCGTCCAACTCTTTGTGACCATATTTAGGATGCAGCAAATATACCAGAATGGTTTTCCGTTTCCTTCTCTAGCTCATTTTACTGGTGATAAACTGAGACAAACAAGGTTAACTGAGTTTCCCTGGGTCTCCCAGCCAGTACGTGTCTGAAGCTGTATTTGAATTCAGGTCTTCCAGACTCTAGGCCCAGTATTCTATTCACTTCACCACCTAGATGTCCCAAGGCTTCTCTTCTCCAGCTCCTAATCTGCATTACTGTAACCTCTTTATCTGGATATACTCAAGTCTGTACATTCTTAATCTTTTTTGTTTAAAGTTTTGACATGAACACAATCTCTACTATTCTAGTTAGGGTCAATTTGCAGTATTTGATATTTGGGGATATAGCTTGATCAATTACACAATTGTTTCAGCAGCTGATCTGTCCTTTCTATCAATTTTCCAATACCTTGTAATTCTCCCAAAGCCCACCAGAAATGTAAACTTCTGATTCTACAGATCTACTTTACCTGTTGTTGCTTTTGTCCTTGTTTGGGGATTTTGCTCTGTTTGTGGGAAAGAGGTTCAAATTCCAAGTGTATTCTGACATTCTAAACATCTGAATAATGTTAAATTTCATGAGATGCAAAGTAGAAAGACTGGACTTATGTTCTGGAGTTATGACCAAGAAGCAAAGAATATTTGTCCAGATGTAAACTTACCTCTCTCCTGCCTGTGAGATTTTGTATTTAGCCTCTCCACCTCACTCTCTTCACTTGTAAGATGATTGATAGATCTGGATAAGTCCACAGTTCCCTTCCACCTCTAAATTATTGATATTATATTTCCACCTGATGATGTATAAAATGAGACTCTTGGACTCTTCACATGGTGGAACATGAGAGGAAACAATGAACTCTTCCAGGGAACCAGAATAACAATAGAAATCAGAATTCTGTGCCCAATCCTAGTGGGTACAAAGACAAAAAGTCAAATAGTTCTTGTCCTCAAGGAAGTTTGAATTAATAAAAGGCAATTGGCATGCAAATTAGCATTTTCCCCATCACCACCATGAAATAATGAAGACGGCTAGGTTGAATTATGGAAAAATGTCTAGGAGCCAGCAGAAAAATAACTTTGGAAGTTGGGGAATGGATTAAAGAAGGGAAAAAAGTCTTGAAGGAGGGAGATCAGTTCTGAGGCCAAAGATGATGAGGGTTATTAATTAGATTAGGATTTTCCTGAGAAACCAATGCCTAGTGCAAAGACAGGAGAGTTGGTAGCTTGTATGAAAGAGGATGGGAACATAGACTTTTGGGCTGTAATGGGAAAGGGGAGAGGAAGAGAATAAACATTTTTAAGCACCTACTAAGCTAAGGGCTTTACAAATATTATTTCATTTGATACACATTACAAACTTGTGAAGTATTATTAATATCCTCATCTTACAATTCAGGTAACTGAGGCAGGCAAAGATTAAGGGACTCCAGTGGGGTCAAAAGACTAAGTGCTTTGAGGTTGAATCTGAACTCAGGTCTTCTTGATTCCAGGCTTGCTACTCTAAGGCTGTGCTACTTGGATAGATGTTAAAGATAACCTCAGGATTGAATACTGTGGGAAAAGTGAGATGAGACACACCCTCCTACTCCTCTTATTAGGTGACCAAATGCTCCTTTGGGGTCTGTCCATAGTCCTCCAGAGGGTCACCTGGGGAGGCCATTTTAGTTAAGGACTATTTTCTTTTTTTATAACCGCTGTTTTTTTTTAATGTATGGGTGTGTGTGATTTTTCATGCTGAAACTTAAATAATACAAAAGTATGGAATGATTCATAGAGAGTCTAAGCAGTAATTTGGTATGACTGAGTGTGAATTGGGAATCAGCTAGTTCCAAGACCAACGCTGTAATTAATGGCAAAGTCCAAATCATTTGCTACTCCTAAGTAAGAGATGGCCTTCTTCATCCCATTATAAGAGCTATACAGCTACTATCCAATAAATATGTAGTCTCTTAAATGTGAGAATTAAGCTTTCTGATGGTACCATATATATTCTGTTGCTGTGGTTATGAGTACAAGAATTTTCAAGTCTTTTTCCTCCATTAAGTCATCCCTTGAAACATTAACATATCCTGCAACAAGTTTCTTTTCCAAAAGACTGTAACAGAAGAATCCTTTTTAAATAATATCAATAGTATAAACCTGCAAAAGCTGGCCCCAATATTAGCCAACTAGAACATCATAGTCCAAACTAAGGGTCAAGTTTCAAGGTTAGTGTGAAAAGCAAACACTCCGTATCTGTAAAATAATAGTAGCAGAGACACAGAAACACAATAGTTCGATATACTACTTACACAAACATTTTGTTGCTGTTGTTACTTCGGTCACGCCTCACTCTTCATGACCCCATTTGGGTTTTTTGTTTACAAAGATACTGGAGTGGTTTGCCATTTCCTTCTCCAGCTCACTTTATAGGTGAGGAGGTAAGCCAAACAGGGTTAAGTAACCACTACGGTCACAGCTAATAAGTTTCTGAGACCAGATTTGAACTCAGTAAGACAAGTTTTGCTGACTCTGGGCAGACAGTCTATAAACTGCACCATCCAGCAAAACACCTACACAAACATGTTCTGGTACGAGCTAAAATATGGCTTGTGGAATTTTGACAATTACTGCTATGAAATTCAGAGCCTAATCTGGCCTCAGTCACTTGACACACTTACTAGCTGTGTGACTTTGAGCAAGTCGCTTAACTCCAGTTTTCCTGCCTTCCCTTTTCAAAAAAAAAAAAAATTCAGAGCCCAAAGGATTATAAACAACTTTTGGATCTATCATTTGTGAGCAAACCACTTCTAATTAACTTCTTACTAATGCATAACTGTATACATTTTCATCTAAGTTTCCTATAGTTGTAATTCATGAAAAGTAGCTGAACCACTGCGTTCAGAGAAGTCACTCTGTGCAGATAAGTTTTTTAGATACATTTAGATACATATACATACATACATATACACATATATACATATACATACATATATACATATAGGTTTCCCATATATACATATATGTGTATATATGTGTGTAAACTCATGTACACTTAAACATATAAGTATATTCATGCCTAAATATATATGCGATGGTCTCTGGGATCCCTTACAACTTTGGAAACCTGGAATTTTATAACTTTGCTTATTTACTAAAGAGTCTCTTGCCTAAGATAATGTTTAGTCTTTTAACTGGTATCCCTCCTTCCAGCCTCTCCTGACTCTAAATCATTTAGTACTGACTTGGCTTGTGTCTTCACTATATCCTATCAGTTCAGGGGGAAAAAAAAATTAGTCATTGCAAATGTTTAGATTTTTATATGGGCAAAATATCCAATGACTGACTAAATTTTTTGACTGTAAATTAGCTGGTTAGTTCAAACTGTGTTGACATGGCTTCATGCATCAGGAAAAATCTTGTTTATACACTTTATGTGTAAAGTATCAAAATAATTTAGGCCCAAGCCTCCTTTTATCCCTATTACCTTTATATTTCAGGAGAAGAGTAAATGTGGCTTCGGGTTTCTTATGCACTAAAAAGTCAAATGTGCCAGTAACTGAGAACAACCTGACTTTTATTAGTCTGTATAAAAGTACTATTCATTTCCAAAATGTTATCAAACATTCAAATTCAGTTTTGGGTTAATCTGGTAATATACAAAATTCTATGAAGAACACAATTTGAAGATAGGAACAGGTTAATCAACAAGTATCTGGGCTTTATAATTAGAAATTCATTTTTTAAATGTGCTATTTCTTTCCCACGAAAGTTAAATTTCTAGATATTGCTTCTAACAGTTCATTTTAAAATGATAGTAATGAAACCATTACATGTTAACATAAACATCACATTGTAAGGAGAAAAATCTATATTTTCCAAGACAAAAAATATAGTGAATATAATTACTTTTTATATTTTTGCAAACATCTTTAATATTTGTCTTAACAGAACACAGTTGGATTCTGCTCTCCACACCTGCATTCCATCTCATTAAATCACATATAAAAAAAAACTCCAGTCTCACATATCTATGTATTTGGAAAAGAGAATAGTATTGTAATATTATTGTTATAAATAATAGTTTTAGAGCCAGTACAATGATTTTTAGGACTCCTAGAGATCCATGTACTCTTAGGAGTCTGAGGAACATACTCAGATAACTGCTGATATATACCAAGTCACTAATTTTAAAGATAAAATGAGGAAAACGGGAGAATGTAAGGGACCTGCCTAAAGTCACATTGGAATAAAGAAGCAGAGACAGAATTTTAATTCATAATTCTGTGATCCAAATTCATTCTTTTCAGCAGATTGTGTTTTCTTATTACATTGGATTACATTGGCAGCTTGTCTTAAATTCTTAGACTCTGTAAAATTTCTATAAGCAACATGGTAACAAAAGAACCACGCCTATATGCATATTTATATAATGCTACAAGGCCAACTTGATACAAATTATCCTGTATAGTGACCTGCTGAAGTCCTAAAACTCCCAAGATTAGGGACACTCCTTAAGGAAACAAGGGTTTTGACTGAGCTAATATATTATGACCTAGGTGGATTTGAGTCTTAGCTCCATCATAGCTTACTACTTAATCTAATTAATCCATTAGTATTTGTTTTTGTTTGTTGTTTTTATATTTTTGCTACATTTCTTATATTTTCCCTGCCTTAATGGAGCAGGGAAGGTCTAGGAAATATCCAGAGCCTGTTACATAAAAGCCTCTACTCAAGAGAAATACCAATAAATCACCTAATTTTATAATTTGCTAATTAATACATTTTGTCCATTTATTAATGGACAAAGCATATATCCTGGTTTCTACCTCCCATTTCACTCTGCTAACCTGGACTTGACAACCTAGAACACAATATTGGAAGGCAGTATTCTATACTGGAAAGGCAAATAGATTTGAAGTTCTAAGACTTCTTTTCAAATATCATTTCTGTTATTCACTACCTGTCTATACTTGGGTATATCACTTAAACTTATATGTATTTAAGTATAGGGGAGGGAAGAGAAAGATAAGGGAGAATGCTATTAGACAGCTCATCTAAAACCAGGGCATGCTCAGGGCTAATTGCCACGCTTTCCATGTTTCTCTAAGAGTTGAATCCCCCCATCCACTAGTATTTTCTCTTTTATAATTGACACATTTATTTTTGCTAAATTACTTGTGCAATATATGTGAATTTATCCCATTAAACTTTGCAGTTTGTGCACATACCCAAAAAGGGAAACATTTGTCTTCCGGCTTTCCCTGAAATATTTCAAGGAAATTATTTTGCACACAAGCATGGTATAACTATATTGTTCTTAACTTGAAACCATTGAGATAAAAGCAATTAAAACCAAATATATCAAAATCATTACCAAATGGAATGAGAAATGAGGCTCCCCCAAATTTGCAGAATATTAAAGAACACAATTTGGTTGCTCCTAATTAAATTGCTCCACTCTCTATACACAAAGTCCCCAGGAACCTATATGGACTTCATAGATCAGTTCTGGTGCTTGATTTCAAGTCTCTTTCAAGGAAGCTTAGCGTGGTGGAAATCAGAGGGAATTGCATGTCCCTCAGTGAGTTCATGTTTTGCTTCTGATGGCTGTTCTTCCCTCACCATGCCTCTAACTTAACATTCCAGGAAATTCATAAGCCTGTGGAGTGCAGCCCTACTCTCCAGAAAAAGGCTCTTTGTCCCATTGTCTATCTCACTTTCTTTGCCTCTCCTGTTTTGTCCCTGAAAATCTTTAGGTCCATCCTTAAATCACTTCGCTCATGTAAAGCATGAACGCTATGACCTCTAAATGCATGGACCGCCCAAGATCCTTGTTTTATCCATTTTTTTGTTGCCTTTCTTCACATTCCCAGTACATTGGATAGCACAATGCCTAGCACAAAATAGGCACTTAAATACTTGTTAACTAGTTGAGGTCCCACAACGAGTGAGTAGAGTCATTTAAACCCAGGATCTTCTATTTCCAAATCTATTGTCTTTTTTCTATTATGCAACAAAGTTTTGCTTGTATCTCATTGTTCCTTACAACAATCTGATGAGATACAGACAAGAGCTACTATTTTTCTCATTCTACAGGTTAGGAAACATGTTCAATGCAACCAGGTGACTTAAAACCTAAATGTGGAAAGCAATATATGGATATAGTTCTGTCACCTAAACTTTTCTGGACCTCGGTTTCCTCATCTCTAAAAAGGAGGGATTGGCGTCCAATCCAGCAGTGGGGAACCTGCAGCCTTGAGGTCATATGTGGCATTCTAGGTCCTTGGGCAGGGCCTTTTAACTGAGTCTAAGTTTTACAGAATAAATCCTTTTATTAAGGAGGTTTGTTCTGTGAAGTTTGGATTCAGTGAAAGGTCAGCACTTGAGTAATAGGGGGCCACATGCGGCCTTGAGGCTCCAGGTTCCCCAATCCTGAATTAGACTCTCTGGCTTCTAAGGTCTTTTCTGTTTCTAAATCTATAACCCTGTTGGGAATAAGGACTACTTTTCCTCATTCTTTGTATTCCTGGTGCTTAAAAGAATGCCTGACACATAGGAGTCACCTAATAAGTGCTACTTGACTGACTGATCCAGAATGTTTTCCATTATGTGCACTGCTACCCTCCAACTGGTGTTAAATTATGATCCCTGTTTTAGAGGTAAGCAGACTGGTTAAGTGACTTATCCTTTGTCAAAGAGCTAGCGCCACAGGGTAAATTTAACCTGATTTCTTCCAATTCCAATATCAATATTCTTTATACTATGACACAACAAAGACCCTGTCTTAAGCTTCTTTGTGTTTTAGAATACTTATTTGCATAAAGCAGATGTTCAATCAGTATTTTGTGAATGAATAAAATTAATCATCCTTTCAAAGCATTTAGGTCCTAATTATGAATCTCAGTGTTCTAAAGACCTGAGAGAAAATCATACATAATTCCTTTCTTTTGTGGGCTAGCATGGATGATGGAAACTGTCCAATACCCAGCCTAAATTGCTGAGTGCTAGGCAAATAGTACTTACACATTAAATGATGCATTTTTTATTGGGATAGTGGCACAGACATAGAGTAAGAATAGCTAATATTAATACTACACAATCCTTTGTCTATAGAGACATTGCTACTGAACCAACAAAGAAATGTTATGCATATTAAATTAGTTTTCCAGTGGAAAAAAAAGGATTAGATGTTCTCTATCCAACTTCTTTCCCTTGGTTCTTTGTTTGACCCAAGAAACACATCATGAAAAAGCTAGATGTGAAAAACAAAGAACTTCTTTGGTACCGATGAGCCTCAAGTGTATCATTTTGTCTTTATTAATAACCTTTATTCACCTGCTAATCAAATAAGCAAAGGACTGAGGGTTCAACAGATAATTACACTGAAGTGAGGAATATCAGTTTTAGAATGCCTCTCCTAGAGCTTAGCTTTCTGAAATGGCAACTGAGTGAGAATTCACCTAGAACCTTTATCCAGCCCTTTCTCTAGACCATGCTTTATATCCCATCCAATCATATAAATGGGGCATGTTGCCATCTCCAATGAAACTATGTACCTCCCTTTCCCCACTTTCTGTATCTTTGCGCACAGTAATCAAATCACTACTACCACTATTGTTGGGAATGGAGTATCTATCATCTTTCTATCCATCCATCTATCTATCTATCTATCTATCTATCTATCTATCTATCT
>CM053599.1:62958411-62981889 GCA_028646575.1 Pseudocheirus occidentalis
GATTGTCCTTCCAGTGGGGGTGGTGGACAAGGGAGGAATCGAAAGAATCTAGAATTTAAAGTTCTGCATGACCTGCAACTAGGAATTAAAATATACAGGGGCCGGGATAGGGAGACCCTCCCTGCCCTACCAGAAAGTTAGAGAGCAGAGCAGGGGAGGGGCTTTACAGTGGGATTGCTCTTTTAGCGTTGGGGCAGGGAAAGACAGGGAGAAAATTTGTAATTCAAAAATGTCATGAAAATGAATGATGTAAACAAGAAAACAAATTTTCAAAAATTGGGTCAAAAAAAATTTTTTGAATTGGGTCTTGAATCAGGAAGACTCATTGTCTATGAGTTCAAATTCAGCCTCAGACACTTATTATCCCTATAGACTTGGGCAAGTCACTTTTTTGCTTCAGTTCCTCATCTATAAAATGAGCTAGAGAAGGAAATGGCAAACCGCTCTGGTATCTTTACCAACAAAACCTCAAATGAGGTCATAAAGAACTGGACATGATTAAAACAAATGAATAACAATAAGAATGAAAAATTTAAAGTACTTCATAAATAAGGTTTCATTTTTTTTTTAAACCACATCCACATGTCCAAAATGTAAGAGTAGAGTGGAGGGCAATATTAAAGGGAAGAGAGAAACCAGCACTACCTGCCACTAACCAGGTTATGACATTGAACAAATCACTTTTCTTCTCTAGGCCTCATTGAAATAATCTATAAAATGAAGATGTGGGTGGAAATGATCTCTAAAGTTAGTCAAATCTATAAAAATTTGTGGATATTAGTTTTGTTTTTGTTCCTCTAGAACATCAATGACTGAGAAAAAGCAAGTTTAAGTCGATGGTATGAGAAGGAAGCTGACAACTTTAGTGGAGTTTCTAAAAGGATTCTTCTGGGTATTTTAGGGATTTTACGTATTTATTTCTTCACCAGCCAAAGATCATTTCATCTAAAGCCCTTATTTTACAGTTAAAAAGGCTAAATTCTGGAGAGGCAAAGAGCTTCTCTAAGAACCAACTGACAGAGTCAGAGCTGAGATTAGAATTTAGATTGGAAGGAATTAGATTAGAAAGGAAGAAGGAGGTTGAAAAGGTTTCATGTACTCAAGTAAGAAAAAAATTTCCTGGAATTAAATTAACTGATCTGGGAGAGATTCACATAGAGGAAAGGTCAGAGTGGTGGGGAACCTGCAGCCGCAAGGACACATGTGGCCTCATAGGTCCTTGGCTATGGCCTTTTGACTGAGCCCAAGTTTTACAGAACAAATCATTTTATTAAGGAGATTTGTTCTGTGGAGTTTCGATTAAGTGAAAGGACCACACTTAAGGAACTAGAGGGCCACATGTGGCCTCAAGGCTGTAGGTTCCCCCACCCTTGGCAAAAGGTTTCCAGAGTTGTGAATAAACTTTAAAGTAGAATGAAAAAACTAGTGAATACTAGTAAAAGCTGGTGAATACTATATTTCAACTTTACTGTTTCTTCTTCTTCTTCTTGACTGTATATCTCTCCTTAATTTCAGAATTTGATGGTTTACTAGATAATGTGCAGGGGAAAAAAGGAAATAATTTTTGTGTTTTCATTACTGGGAATGAAATACTTGCTTTCTCTCTGTCACTTGAGCTTAAGATAATTCATGCAACTGTATTAAGCTTCTCATCATGTAAAGGTGTTATTTGAAATGATATATATTTTTAATTTCATAGGGAGTAAAAAGAAAACATGGTTATCTCTACAATATAAAAAGCTCTGAATCTCCCAGATTATGATGCTTCATTGACTTTATAGCAAATAGAAAAGAAAAGAACAGCAAAACTTTCATTTTTTTTTCAGCCCATGTAATGTTAATTGAATTTGAAGATCTTCCCTGCCCCTTACAGGGCCCATGTCACCTGCTTTGAGCTTTGGCCCAGCCCACAACTTGAGTCCCAGGGAGCTCATGATGGGAGGAGTTTGCCAAATGGATAGAGCAGGAAGTGTGAAGCATGAAGCAAGGAAGAGCTGGGAAAGTGAGGGAGAGCTGAGGAGAGAGCTGAGGCAGAGCCTTTAGAGTGAGTGAGAGAGGAAGGAATTTCACCTGGGGGAGCTTGTTTGTGGGGAGGCCTAATGAAGGGAAGGCCTGGGGATGTTGGCGCTTCCTGGATTGATGATGTGTATAAATTTCTTTGCTACCATAGCGGAATTGACTTTCTGGTATCTGAATAAATATCTTGGTTTCATCTTTGAGGAATAAAGCTTGCTATATTTTGCAATTCAACCCTGGAAATACGTCTGCATATTCATACCAGCTGCTATGGATATTCCATTAGCAATATAGCCCACCATACATAAAAATCTGGGTGAAATTAATTATCTAGTTGAAGAAGGAGTAAAGGAGTAATTTTCATTTGATCTTATCTAAATAGAACATTAAAAAAAACCTACTAGAGACAAAGAGAGAGAAAAAAAGAAAGAAAACTGAGTTAAGGCATAGAACACTACCTTATATGATGTGTTAGTTGAAAAGGTAGAAATGCCAAACATTTTTCATTAAGGGTAAGAAATAAAGAAATTCTAGATTAAATTAAATCACACTTTGTTCTCCTTTGTTAAAGAATTTGTTACTAATGTACTGTTATTTTTGGATTATAATCCCTCTGGGCTAAAATTGTCTGATTCAATGTTCTCTCTAGGTCTTCAAATATTGCTATTGCTCAATATATATATTTTAAGTTATTAATAGCCACAATAACACCATGGTAATAATGACAAATAATTATTGGGATCATCAAATTTAGAGTAGAAATTGACCAATCTCCTCCTTTTACAGGAGGAAACGGAGTCTCTGAAAGGTTAAACAATTGCCTAAGGCTACACTGTATGTAATAAGCTAGTGTACACTATAAGACAAGTGTAGTTTGTATTCCAGCTCAAGATCCTCTGACAGATACAGTGTTCTATCATTTAAATTTAATTCAATTAAACCAGCTTTATCACCTGCTATGGGAAAGGCACTGTGCTAGAAAAGTCCAGATACAAAAACAACTTTGTCTTTATTTTGCATATACTCTACATTTACTTTTATGTGTACGTGCATCTTTCTATTGGAATGTAAGGTTTCTTAGGGCAAGGGATGTTTTTGTGTTCATCTTTGTATTGACAGAGCAAAGCACTGTGCCTCAAACATACTAGGCATTCAAATGCTTGTCAAATCAAATTGAATTCAATAAGCGTGTTTTCACAGAACCATTCCAAACAGACTTTAGAGGCACCCAAGGCATCATTTCTGTACAGCTTATCATCTGGGTAGGCTGCACTTCACCTTTTTACTTTGTATGGCATTAAAAGAAGATGCTCTATTTTGAATAGCCTTCTTATTTTACTTCTGCCACCCCCACTAGGCAGCTGAGTAAGGAATTTGTGCCTCAGGTTGCTTGGGAAGAAAGCCCATGAGTAATGATTGTCAAATACCACTCCTCCTGGGTGGGGAAGGAGCCTTACATGCTGTGGAGCAGCAGAAAAGCTTTGTAGATTAAAATCAACACCTTGCATCACCCCCTGAAGCAAATGTGGAGCCATTTCAGGTTGCAGCTCCTAGGTGTAACCTGCTAATTGGGACTAAGGCTCTCAACTACTTAGATTACTACAATCTTGACCCATTTAAATCATTGGAGGTTTACAAGGTTCAGCCCACTTTTGTTACACACTTTATTCAGGACCCACTTAGAGGTGACAAAATCTGGATAGCATTGATAAACTTTAGTCCAGAGTATAACAATTTTCTCCCTAGGGAATTGATTTCCAGCCTCATTTTTGTGACATTCCCAATCTCCCATCCTATCCCCATTAATAACTATCAGATCAGGTATAATTAAATCCTTAAATTCCAATTCTCTCCTCTCTCTCTCCCTCTCTCTCTCTCTCTCTCTCTCTCTCTCTCTCTCTCTCTCTCTCTCTCTCTCTCTGTCTCTCTCCGTCTCTTTATCTCACTCTTCATATATGCATTCATAGTTTCAAATCATATTTTATAGTTATCTATGTCTAGTAGGTATATACACATACACATATAGATGTGTATATATACATACTATATCTACATAGATGTGTTTATATGTACATGACTATACACATAGGTATAATCTTGATATTTGATCTCATGTTTGTATACAAGATGAAAGGTGGAAATCACACTAGTAACTCAGCTTTAATTTACAGTATCAGAATTTCCTGGTGTTCTGGAGGGTTGAATGACTGGTGCCACAGTTACAATGTGACAAAGTCAGGACAAAACTCTGTTCTTTTAATAGTTAATAAATATAAATTGCAGAGAATATTTAGAGAGTCTTTGTCTACTTTTAAAAGTGTCCTTGATATAGTTGTACTTTTATTTTAATAATCCTGGCTCTTGCTACTTCTTCCATGAAGTCTTCATAGATTACATAAGTCAGAAATGTTCTTTTCTTTACAATTCTCCTAATACTTGGAGATTTAATATTCCACTGTTGTTAGTCAATCAACACACATTTCTTAAACCTTACTTTGGGGCCATTGCCAGTCACCCTGACCTATGTCTTGCTACTGGACTTTGAGGACTCTGAAGGAGAAAGTGAGACTGGTGACTTTGTACAACCCTGCCTCACTTAAATCCAATTCACCTGCAAAGCAAAACATCATACTCCTGATGTCATTGGTCCTCTTCAAGAATGAAGAACTAAGATGAACAACAAGCCTTTCTGTACGTAATGGCAGCATACTAAGCATTGGGGATATAGAGAAAGATAATATATGGTGGCTGTCCTCAAAGAAATCACATGATAATGGAGAAGACACCAAGCTAATAATAGAAACTAGAGACAGAAAGAGGGGAAGGTACTAGCAGTGAGGGAAACATGTAAAGGCCCCTTATAGAAGGTGAGATTTGAGCTGAGTCTTGAAGGAAACCAGAGGAGCTAGAAGGCAGAGGGGGGGAGGAGAGTATGGCAGGCATGTGGGAGAGCCAGTGAAACGAGAAAGAGTCAACAGACTGAGCATCCTGCATGAGGAAGAATAAGAAGGCAAGTGTTGATGGATTGTTAAGTACATGAGGGGTAGAGAAGTGCAACAAAAAAAGAACAAATAAAAATGTGTGAAGGGACAAAGATTGTAAAGGGTTTTAAACATCAAACCAAACCTGGTTTGTTGTTTGATCCTGAAATAAAGAGGGAATCAGTGGAGTTTATTGAGTAGTATGTGACAGGGGGTAGGGAGGGGATGGTGGACCTGCACAGTAGGAAGATCACTTTGGCTGTTAAGAGAAGGATGGATTGGAATAGTGGGGAGAGACTTGAGGGGGGAAATCAACTAAAAGGCTATCAGGATAATCCAGGTGAGAGGTGATGAGAGTCTATATTAGGGTGGTATAGGTGTGTGTGGAGAAAAGTGGAACTATATAAGAAACGTTCAGGATAAAACATTAAGACTTGACCTTGGAGTGAGTGGGAGAGAAGAGCTGAGGATGATACTGAGGTTTGTGAGCCTGAATAAGTGGGATGATGACAGTGAACTTGACTAATAAAGAATTCAGGAAGAAAGGAAGGTTTTAGGGAAAATATAATGAGCTTTGATTTGGGTATATTGAGTCTGAGATGCCTATCTTATATCCATTTTGAAATGTCCAAAAATGCAATTGCTGATATGTGAATGGAAGTCAAGAGAGAAGTTAAGACCAGATGTCACTTGGATAGAGACCCATGGAAGCTGATGAGATCACCAAGTACTACAGAATCAAGGAAAGAGAAAAAGGCCTATGAGAGAGCTTTGGGAGATGCCTGTGATAGGTCAGTGAAACCCAGATGAAGAACTAACAGAAGAGTTTGAGAAAGGGTCAGTAAGACAGGATGAATGACATCATGAAAACCAAAGATGATAGAGAGTCAGGAGAAGAGAATGATCAACAGTGCCAAAGGCTGGAGAGAGGACAAGAAAGATAGGGACTGAGAAAAAGGCCCTTAAAGTTGGCAAATGAGAAAACGTTGGTGACTAAAGGGAATGCATGTGGTTGAATGATGAGTTTGGAAACCAGACTAAAGACAGTTTTAAAAAGAAGAAGAAAAGAAATGGAAGCACTATTTGTAGCTGGATTCCTCAAATAATTTAGCTAAGATGAGGATGCTCCAGAAATATAGGGCAGTGACTGAAATGAAAAGAAGGATCAGCTGAAGCTCTACTCTAAGGTGGTTCAGGAAAAAGAATGCATGACTTGGAGTCAGAAGACTTAGTTTCAAATGTGAGCTTTTCTCGGTGTGAGTTCTGAGAACTTAAGCACGTTGTTTCATTCCCCTGAGACTCAGTTTACTCATCTGTAACTTGCTACTTGTACTGCATAGAGCTGATTTAGATAAAACCCTTAGTAAATTTTTAAGTCCTGGAATTCTTCTTCTTCTTCTTCTTCTTCTTCTTCTTCTTCTTCTTCTTCTCCTTCTTCTTCTCCGTCTTCTTCTTCTTCTCTGTCTTCTTCTTCTTTTCTTTCTCATATTATTTAATAAATATTTCTTTTCAAAAGAGTCACAGATACTATTCATGCAATTCTGAAATAATTAAAACCAATATGGTTTAATAACATTTTAAGATGTAGCAGAAAGAGCCCAGATTTGGCATCTCAATTCTGCTACTAACTCTCTATAAAACCCTCTTTCTTTGAGCTCTAGTTTCTTTATTTGTAATAAGAATTCATATCCATATGGAGGAGAAGTGAAGGGATTAAGCATTTAAATGATACCTACTATGTGCCAGATACTGTGCTAATAAGCACTTTGTAAATATTTTGTCCTCATTCTTTTGAAGTTTTCAATATATTTTGACATAAATTATTCTCTCTTTTATTCCTATGGGCATCACTCTGGGATCTCCCAAATTTTTTTCTCCATTATGATCCAGCAGCCATCTGGCCTTGAAAATCACTCTACTCTAGCAGTGATTTCATTTTGCAAGATCACCTAGCCCCTGTGGCCCCTTCCTGATACTGTTGAGTTCCTCACAGTAGCCCTATTTCAAGGCAAGTGGTCTAGCCAATTATATTCCCTATTTCGTTCCTCTATGGGCTCTACTCCTGATTCTCTGAACTTTTTTTTCCATTATACCCCCTTTGGGGCACCATTTTCCATTCACCTACTCCTGTTATTTTTTAGCTTTGTTTTATGTTTTCTCTCCCCATCCCCGATTTGAATATAATTTCTTTGAGGTCAGGGACTGTCTTTCTTTTTTGCTTTTATTTGTACTCCCAGTCCTTAGAACAGGTTCTGACACATCACAAGTGTTTAATATGCTCTTTTGACTTAATCTGATATTGTCCCATTTGGTTCTCTCAATAACCTTGATAGGTAGGTGTAATTCTCATTTCACAGATGAGAAATACAAAGCAGAGACTTGTCCAATATCACGAGGCCAGTGCTAGAGGTAGAATGTGAACCTTGCTCATCTTGATTCTAAGTCCATCATTCTATCTAGTAAGCCACATATCTTCTCTCTAAAATGAGTGAATTTAACTGATTTCATCTCTCAGACTCCATCCAGTCTAAAAGTATATGATTTTATAAGCATTGCAATATTTCAAGGGGACCATCTCTTCAGGCCCATGGACACTCAACTACACAAGAACATCATTCAAAGATGAAACACCTTAACAGAAATGTATGTAGGGAAACACTAGTTCAACAGTTGTACATGAGAAAAATGTATGACTTCAGTTACCCAGAGCTTTGACAAAAAGGGAACATTGAGTCTCCCAAAAGGCCAAAGAAACCTTCACAGTAAATAGATTTCTTGAGCAACAATGTGGTACAATGAAAAGAATGGTGGCTTCAAATTCAGGGTATCTGGGCTGAAGTGCTCTTAATGGCACTTCCTTTTTGGCTGATTTGAGAAAGAAAAAATACCTTTGGGTCTCAGTTTCTTTATCTGTATGAATTTGAGTAAATGGCATCCATGGCCATTGGTGCATTGTAATATGGTGCATTGTCTTTATTTTAAAGATGAGAAATCTGAAGTCCATTTAGAAAAATGGATGGAGAGACATACAGAAGTATAAGTAGATAAATAAATGTCAGACCTAATATTCAAACCTATGTCTCCTCATTTCAAAATCTAATGCCAGTGGTTCTACCAGCCTTACTTAGGGAAGAAAAGGGTGCGGTGTGGGGAGCAGGAATTATACTGAACTGGATTCAATCCAAGCAAACTTAAGTTGACATGAACAAAGCTGAAAGGAACCTGATGATGAAAAGAAGAGGGGAAAATGTCTGTTTATAATACCCCCAGGCTAAGTTTTTCTTTTCACCTTATTGCATTTTTTTCACAACCTTTATATGCAGCCTAAATACTACCCCCAAAATGCAAGGAAATTGAAACAAGGTGATTCCCCTAAATTTGAAGACCTGCTTATAAATGACTAGAAGATATAAGTTGGGAACTATTTCAATCAACGAGTTTCTTCATGTTTATACAAGCTAAAATATCACTGTTGGAATAATTACTATTTCATATCTCGTCTAGAGCAGCACACGCTTTTTCTAATCCTATAGTCCCCTGCACGCAAAGCCAAAGCTGACTTCAGGAGCCCATTGGTGCTTTCAAGATAAAGTGTCACTACATGAAGCTCCCAACCTGCAGTGAAGGATTAGGAACATGACCTGTCAAGGTTAGATTATTGTACTTACATGTTGTAGTTGTTTGGAGTAGGCTCTTAAAAATAGTTATACACGTATCTACATAAAGATATCATGAACTAGGTATCAATAACTATATTTGGGAAAGCTTGAACTTCCAAGAAGCAAAAAGTAAATAGGAGATATATTTCTTGAAATATCTTTCCTGATTTGACATGAACTATGAGGAATAATAACACAAATGAAAAAAAGATCTAAATGACTAGGGGGGGGGGAGTAGAATTCAGTCCCCATGTCTGCTTCCTTTCATCATGTCCCACATGTCACGTTGTCAGATAGTTGTTACTTTGTCAACATGGCTAATCCAGACACACTTTCCTCATTTCAACAAGGCTCAGATAGTCAAGATGTACTTGAAATTTTGCCACCTGTCACTCACATAGAGATTGGCTCACATAAAACGCTAACTCATACCATGGTGCTAAAAATAATAATAATGTGACTGGCATCACTAAAGTGAATGTGATGCACAGTGATCAAATGTGAGTCTTGAGAAAGGTCACCTAGACCATGCCCCTGCCTCTGGGGAAGACCATACAACTGTCACACCACAAGCGACAGTAGGAACCCTTTTCATCTAACTTTCTAAAATTTCATTACTCTGATGTTTTTGAAAGCAACAAAGGAATAAAATGACAAGAGAATGTGTCAGAGAAGTAGGGTTCAAATTCCAGCTATGCTGGTTACTACCTACAGGAACAACCTTGGATAAGTCATTTAAATTCATTCAGATTCAGTCTCCACTCTGCAAAATGAAGGGCTTGAACTCGATGACCCCTGAAGTACCATCTGGCTCCAAAAATCAGCGGTGCTCAACCTGTGGGTTATGTTCAATTTGTAACAATGAAAATACATCCTGCATATCAGATATTTACATTACGATTCATAATAGTAGCAAAATTACAATTATGAAGTAGCAACGAAAATAATTTTATGGTTGGGGGGGGGGGTCACCACAACATGAGGAACTGTATTAAAGGGTCATGGCATTAGGAAGGTTGAGAACCACTGCTCTAGATCTTCAATTGTATGATTCTTTGTCCTTCTATAATTTCCTTTGGCTAACATGCATCTTTTTTTGTGTGTGTTTTTGTATGCAAGGGGGGAAATGGCCAGGAATTCCTTCAAAGGTAATGTAGATACAACAGTCATATTCAATCTTCATGTACACCTTCACTTAAAGTTACAGTGACCTTCATGTGGCAACTAAGGCCACATAGAAAATATATTAAATATATTTTTTATAGAAAATCATTTTCCACATATCCTTCTTTTGGTCCCATTTAGATATCTTCATGTGTTCTCTCTTTATACCCACAGACATCATCAAGCATTTCTATCAAAAGTAGCCAGGACTTTCAGCACTCAAATGTCATGACACTGTTTTAAAAATATGTTCTATTTTTTTTTAATCAGTCAAACAATGTACCAAATACTATGCTTGTTGTAATTAGGAAACTAAGAGAATTATATAACAAAAATTGATGTTAAAAATAATACTTGGCATTTATAAAACGCCTTAATTTTTTTCAATGTTGTACATACACTATCACATTTGAAACTTATGACATCTCCGTAAGGGATTTTTTTCTTCCAGGAAAGGGAAGTTCAGATCAGATAAATAAATTGCCCAAAGTTAAGCAGCTAGTAAGCTGCAGGGGCAGGATTTGAATACATGTCTCTTGAATACAGGACCAAGACCAACACTCTATCCTCTATGTCATACTATCCTTCTAGAATGGTTTCTATAGTTAAAGAGCTAACATAAGTTATATCACCATTCTCATAGTATAGATGCAATTGTTTTATAGGAATAATGTATTCAAATCCTGCCCCCAGCAGCTTACTAGCTGTTCAATTTTGGACAATTCACTTAACTTATCTGAGCTTAACTTTCCTGGAAGAGAAAAAAACCTATATTATCTCCCTCACAGCAATGTTATAATTAGACTGGAAAGATCAGTTACATTCCATAGTACAGGTGGGGGGGGTGTAATCACACTGTACTTACACATATGTAAATGTATGTATACATATCTTCACATCGTTTGGTACTGAACCTAGAAACTAACTGGATATGGCAAAAAGGAGAAAAGGACAGTCAGAGCTCCCCTGGGTGACTCAGGGAATGGTGGTGCCAGTATGGGAGATATGGTCATAAGACAGTCAGATCAGACAGGAAAAGAGAGGGAGAAGCCAAAAGAAGAAGACAGATTGCTTGGGATGCATGGTAAGAGGTGTACCATGAAGCATCATTCTAGTTTTCCACCAAAAAAAAATTGTCATCTCATTCCTTCAATTTCACAGATGGCCACAGGGGGGAAAAATTATTTGTTTAACTTTTTGTCCTGCCCCCCCCAAAAAAAAGAAAAAGAAAAGGAATAAAATCCTGTTTGGATTTTAAAATGCTTTGAAGATACTCACTATTTTACATATTATAAGGAATATAGTTTATACAGGGAAAGAAAATACCAAGAAAATAAAAATTCCAGGATTAAAATTCATTTCAATATAAACATTTAAATGTATGCTATGCCTACAGCATTGTGCTAACCAATACATGCAAGGCCCAAGGAACAGAAAGGCATAGGAAGGCAGCAGTTTCTGGTCTCAAGGAACATGTAAACTACTGGAGGAATTCAACATCATGTGTGCACATGCAAAAAAGATATGGCCTTACCCCTTTCCTTCAAAAATTAGGAAGAAAAGAATACCAAATTGTTAGGACCAGGGAAAATCTGGGAAGATATCAGGTTGAGAATTAAATGTCCTGTTCTCTATGCATTACCCCTCCCCCTACTGAAAGGTCATCTGGTCTAATGCTCTCCATTTACAGGTAAGGAGGCTGAAGACAAGAGAGGGTAATTAATTCATTCAATTATATATACATATATATGTGTATATATGTATATATACAAATATATATTAAAATATAATACATATTTTATAAAAATTAAAATTTAAAAAACACATATGTTAACGCTCTATCTCTCCCTCCCTCACTCTCTCTCTCTCCCCCCTCTCTCTCCCTCCCCTTCTTTCTCTCTTGTTCTCTCTCATTCTGTCTCTCCCTCCCTCCCTCGTTCTCTCATTTTCTCTCTCTCTTTTGTTCTCTCTCATTCTCTCTCTCTTGTTCTCTCTCTTTCTGTCTCTGTCTCTCTCTCTCTGTCTCTCTACCCCCCCCAATCCCTCATTTCCATCCCTGCCCCTCTGCCCTTTTATTTGGTGTTCCTCAACTCCCCCCACCAAAAACAACAAGTGAAAGTTAAGCCTTCACACAGAAAACCAAAGCCACAGGTACAGCGAGATCACCACCGCTGCTGCCGGGTCCGGTGTTTGCCCTGAGATTGCCTGCTCCCAGAGAGGAAACCTTTGCCCCACTCAACCCCGCTTCAAATTCAGTCCTTGGCGTCTGTCTTACCTACATCTGCGCTGAGGTATTGGAAGCCCTACCTGTCCACGCCCTCTCCAGTCTGTGTACCCATCCAGCCCCTACTCATCCCCAGCCTCTTCACATACCCTGTTCGCTGGGTTCGGCTCAGGCCCCCACATAGCTGGCTCCAACCTGCACGTTTCTTCTCCTGCTGTGTCTTTTCTGTCCCTTGCCTCAGGTGTCTTTGAAGTAGTGCTGTCCCCATCCCTCCACATACAAGACTCATTACCTACCTCACTGCTTCTCCCCTCCCCCACATCCACCACAGACAAATTAGAATTAAGGTAAAATTCACTTTATGTAGAAGGCTATGGAATGGTCCATTTTTGTAAAGTGAGAACTATGTATGTGTGTTCTTTTCCTTTCTTTGATCGCACTGGTATGTAGGCCTAGTTGTAGAATCAGTGAGGCAAAGGGCATAACAATTTTAGAAATTTTTTTGATAATAATTCCAAATTATTTTCCAGAATAGCTCTACCAATTCACAGCACCAGTCCCTCTCACATTCATTGTTTGTTCTTTTGGTCAAGTTTGCAAATTTAATGAGTAGATTTTCATGGTTACTTTAATTTGTATTTTGCAAAATACTAATGATTTAGTGCATTTTCATATGATTATTGATAATTTTTATTTCTTCCATAGAAAACTGCATAAATATACGTACATATATATACATATAGTTTGATTATTGATCAATTAGAGAACGACTTATTTTTAAAGATTTGAATTGATTCATTCTATATCTTAGAAATCATGTACTTATCAGTAAAACTTCTAAAGATATTTTCCCTTTTATCCATTTCCCTTCTAATTTTAGCTGCACTGATTTTGTTTGTGGAAAACACTTAATTTTGTCTAGTCAAAATTTTCCATTTTATCCTTTGTGATCTTCTCTAGCACATTTTTAGTCATGAACTTGCCATGTTTATGGATCTGAACAGTAATTGTCCTCTCGTTCCTGTGAGTTATTTATCATACCTCCCCCCCTTAAAGTCTAGGTAATATATCTATTTGGAATTTACCTTGGTTTATATTTTTGAAAGATTGGTCTATACCTAGTTTCTGTCAGAATGATTTTCATTTTTTAAGCAGTTTTTGTTGACTAGTAAGTTCTTGTACCAGTAACTCAGGTCTTTGAATTTATCACATGACAAACCCACGGTTTTATCTTAAAAAGTGAGTGTTCCTGGAATAGAATTTCCATCCCCTTCCCATGCCCAAGGACACATAATTCAGGCTCATCCTGGTTTTTCCCATTCCTCTCGAGTAATCAGTTACGAGCCTAGAGCTCATGATAGGTCAAAAATTAGGTAAGAAACCATGCTTAGCCTCATTTTACAAATGTGTTGCTTTCTTTTTAATCCTGGCCTAAAAAAATTGCATATCAGAAGACTATTAATATGTTTCTATGTGACATATTGTTATGTTTGTTTTGGTTCATGCTCCTTTTTCAAGGACAAATTCCAGGGAAGAAAAGAGTTTGTAATAACACAAAGTACAATATTTGTGTCAGCTAACAGGTGTTGTTCTACCTGAGCAACTATTATAACTACTATTATTCTTAATTCAAGCTGCTTTCAGTAAAAGAACACCACTGATCCCATTCACTGGTCATCTCTACCTTTGTGCTTGCTCTTACTTCCTAAAGTCCAGTCAGTGGCATGACAATCTTAATATTTAAAATAGTAATTCCTAAAATTATTCAGCATGCTGTTTCAGAATCCTGAACTTGGAGTCATAGAACCTGGATCAAATTATGTCTCTACCACTCTCTGTCTGTGTGACATTGAACACATTACCTCTCAAGGCCTAATTTTCTTCAGCTGTAAAAATGAGGCTGTTAATCTAGCAGGTGTGTGTTGTAGCAGATAGAGGGATGGACCTGGTTTGGGGAAGAACTGATTTCAGATTTGACCCCATATACTTACCCTAAACAAGTCACTTAACTTCCTCTTTCTGTTTCCTCATCAGTAAAATGAGTGTAATAATAGCGCCTACCCTATAGCAGGTAGCAGCAACCTACAGGGTTGCTGTAAGGATAAAATGAGATGTTATTTGGACAGACCTTTATGAACTTTAAAGTGCTATCTAAATGCTAGCTATTATATCTGTTAATATGGCTGTATATGTTCCTTCCATCTCTAGAGTTGTAATCCTAAAATCCTGCTCCCCCTTGAAAAGAGTTCACTCCCTCAGTTCGTCTTCCCTTTATAGGCAACACATTCAGAATACAACATTTTGATCAAGGTAGTTGTAATAATGTAAGCTTAAAGAGAAAGTAAAATGTATACATTTATACTCGAGCTTAGAATGTTATATTTTCTTTTTCTCTCCCCTTTCCTTTCAGGAAAATCCTAAATACAGGCATTTCTGGAGTTCATGGAGTATGGAGAAAAGGGAAGGACTTTTTCAGGATTCTTCAAAGATGACATGAAGTGGAGATAGAAGGTCTCTCCAGCTCCTCCATCCAGTCTGATCTGCTAAAGAGGATTCGTAGTACCTCAGAATATAAAGCAGCATTTGACTGAACAATGATTGTAGAATGTTCTCCCCTTACAGGTGGGCTCAAACCCAACATTGATACTCACCCATGCTTTGCCACCTGGCTGTGCCCATTACATGTTGATTCTAGGAAGAGTCACACATCAAAGACATGCTACTTTTATAGTATCTTCTTTTGCAGAGGAAATCAGCTGAATCCTAAGGTAATGCACTCATGTTAGAAAAGTCTTAGAATGGACTACCCAGTGTTTCCTCTCTGAATTATTTAGCTAATGAAATATTCTAAAAACACAAACACTGGAGTTATTTCCTTTGAGGAAGCTATATTAAGTATCTCTTTGCTTTTGAAAAATAAGGGAAATTAAGCAATTTTCACATACTTATTATCAAATTTACACACCAGGATTAAGAGGACTAGGAATATTTGACTCAATATCTATCATTAGAATTTCACAGAAAGCATTTTTGAATAGGAAGAGAACTAAAAGATAATGTAGAGTAATTTATACCTAAAAGGGAATCTTTTTGAAAATATCCCTGACAAGTGTTCCTCCAGTCTTCCTTGAAAAGATATCCAACAATAGGAATGTCATTACTTACCAAGGCGGTTTATTTCACAGTTGGTGAGATCTAATGGTTAGTAAAATTTTCCTTTATATTCAATCAAAATATTCATCTCTGAAACTTCCAGCTCCCTGCTTCTAGTTAGGCTGACAATGACAATGATGATGACGATGATGATGAAGATGATGATGATGATGATGATATTTCTATATCTCTTTAAAATTTACAAAGAACTTCTTCCACAACACGAGTTAAATGTAAGTAGAACTGTTCTTTCCACACAGCAATAGGTGAAGACAGTTATCTCGTCCCTCTTTGTCTTGTCATCTCTAGGCTAAACTTTAGAAGCTTCAACCCCTCTGCAGATGAATTTCTAATTCTCTCATCATGCTGGTCCTCCCAATCTGGGATAGACTCCAACTTGTCAGTTTTTAAAAATGCAGATCCCTGCACCAAATATAATCCTTTTTGATACAATCTGTCCAGGTCACAGTAAAGTAGAGTGATCGACACTCTCGTTCTTTTCATATGTTGCTCCCTTTAATGCAGCTAATGTTCACATTAGGTTTTTCACTTTTAGAATATTATATCACACTGGTGATGCATTTGAGCTGTAGTCAGAAAAAAAGCACCAAGTTTCTTCCATACGAACTATTGTCTGATCATTTCTTCCCTATCATGTACTAACATAAGTTTAAAGCTTTACATAAATCCCCATTAAATTTCAGCTAATAAAATTTGGTCCATCACTCTAGCCTATTAAAATCTTTTGAACTGTATTTGTTTCATCAAACATATTAACTATTCTTTCTATCTGTTCATTGATTTATTTATTCATGCAACTATTTATGCAATGTAAATTTATCAAGTACTTACTCTGGCAGGCATTATAATTAGGCACTGGGGTTACAAAGATAAACCAAGACATTCTGTATCCTCAAGAAATTTACATTTTACTGGGAAGAGAGGGAGTATGTCAACAGAGAAGGTAGAAACAGGAGCTAGACCTCAGATTTCTCCAGGGAATAGATCTTCCTGGTAAAGAATTTTCTATCAGTACAGGTTGGCACCTTTTGGACAATTTATATTTGTAACAAGCTGCCTAAGGGCAAGGGCTGACAATCTAGGACCAATGAACTGTTTTGTATTATTAAATATAATAAAACTATTTAGAAATATAAAAACAATTCTTGGATCATAGGACATGCAAAAACAGTCTATGAACTGTAGATTGCCAACCCCTGGCCTAGAGCACTGAGAGATTAAATGACCTAGAAGAGTGCTTAGCACATAGTAACCATTTAATGAAGTCTCTCTTTCTCTGTCTCTGTCTCTCTCTCTCTCTTTCTTTCTCAAAGAGACTTTAGTTGTTAGAAAAGAGCCTTTGATTGATATCTTTCTGGCCTTGAGACACTCTATTTCTGTTATGTAATATTGCCTCACTTGTAGATATAAAGATAAATAAATCTATGATATATTTTTCATAAAACATTAAATACAGCTCATTTTGGTACAGAGAGGGATGGAAGTAAGAACTTGAAGAATTAGGAAAGGATGCCTGTAGGAGCCAGTATTTAATCTGAGCCTGACTAAGGCTTGCAAAAGTTAAAGGTGAAGAGGGAGAACTTTCTTGGCATGGAGGGCAGAGGTGTAAGATGGAATTTGCAGCATACAGAACGGTCAATAGTCAGTGTATCTGGAACATGGAGTCTGAAAGTATACATAATGCATAATCAGCATGGAAAAGATAGCTAAGAGCCATGCTGTGAAGGGCTAAAAATGCAAATGTCAAACAGAGGAATCTGTATTTTATCTTGAAAGCAATGGGGAACCACTGAACCCTCTTGAGCAATGGGGAGGAGCCTTGGGGAAGGGAACAAGCACTTATGATAACACATTATGTTTTAGTTTCTGTGCTAAGTGTTTTACAAATATCATCTCATTGATGAGCAGGGTGGTGACATGGTGAAATGTGTGCTTCAGCACTATCAAATTGATAACTAGTGAAGGAGGACGTGGAGAGGAGAGAGAATCGGAGGTAAAGCAACCAAGTAGGGAACTATTGAGAAGTCAAAAGCTCCTGCACTAATAAGGTGGTGGTTCTGTCTGAGATGGAGGCTTTACTTCCAGAATTGAACATAAAATTCTCTGGTTTTTAAAGCTCTTCAGAACCTGACTCCTTCCTGCCTTTCTAGGCCTACTCCCTCTACATAATCTATGATCCAGTGACACTGACCTGAATCTCCCATTGGTTGTCTCCCATAACTGGAATTTTCTCCCTTCTCTTTCAGGAGTCCCTAGCTTCCTTTCAAGTTTCACTAAAAATCATACCTGCTGAATCCCAGTTCCCCTTAATATTAGTATCTTCCCTCTGTGATCATCACCACTTTTTCTTGTTTATGTCTTGTTTGTACAAAAGGTTTACATGTGGTCTCTCCTGTTAGAATGTCAGCCCTTTGAAGGCAGGGACTATTTTTGCCTTTCTTTCTCTCCCCAGTATTTGGCACAATGTCTGGCATATAATAAGTGCTTAACAAATACTTGTTCACATGCCTTGGTAAGAGGAAAAAAGCGAATGGAAGAAGAAGAGATTATGGAGTTAGAATTGATAAGACTTGGAAAATGATACTTGTGTGTATTGAAGGGGGACTGAGAGGGAAAAGTTAAGGAAGACTTGGAAGTTATAAACTGGAATGAGTAGGAGAACAACAGTACCCTAAAGAGAAATACGAAAGTTCAAAAGAGAGATGCATTTTAGAGAAATGGCAACAAGATATGATTTGGCCATGTTGATTTTGAGATGTCTGTTGGATGTTCAGTTGGAGTTGTTCAACAAGAAATTGGTGATTTGCAATACACGTTCAGGAAAGAAACTACACCTTGGTGAAGAGATCTGTGAGCCATCTAAACAGAGATGGCATTTGAACCTAAGAAAACTGATGAGACCAATGAGAAAGAGAGTATAGAAAAAAGAAAAAAGGAGTATCCAGAGCACTGCCTGGGGAACACGCTATACTTAGAAGGTGGGACACAAAAAAATGATTCAGAAGACTAAGAAAAAGGAATCAAACACATTGGAGGAGAAATAAGAGTGAATAGTCATGAAAATCTAGAGAGTACTGAATGGCTGACAGTGTCAGATGCTTTGTAGAGGTCAAGAAATATAAAGACCAAGAAAAGTCCATTCAATTTAAAATTTGATATACCGCTGAAAACCTAAGAGAGACAACTTTCAGTTGAACAATAAGGTTGAAAGACAGATTCAGTTCACGGTTAGAAACAAGGTGGCAGAGTAGAGAAAACACTCATTGGAGTTTTCCCAACATTCTTTCCAAAAATTTTTAAAATAATACCTCAAATTGAATCTTGGTGTGGCAGCTCCAGGAAAAGGTCAGGGTGAGACATTGCTCTAACCCAAGACAACCTTGGAAGTAGGAAGGAGAGATCTGAAACATGGTAGTAGGAATTGCTCCAGAGCATACATGGATGAAACAACAATGGACTATGTGGTGACAACAGAAGCAGCAGCAGTTTTGGGAGCTCTCAAGCCAGAGATATTAAGGGGACTTGGTAAATGGTCAGAAAGAGATTTCAAGAGACTCCCTGTGATAGCAATGAATGCAAGACAAGATACTGTTGGTCAAATCCACTGCCTCTACCCACTTCTGGGGCATAGTTCAAGGGTAGAAAAGAGTAGTCTCAGTAAAGAGGGAGGTCAAGAACCCTAAGGAACAATGTTGCTTTTAGTCACAAAGGATAGGGACGCTGTGGGAAGAGTTTCACTTCCATTCCTGAAGGATCAGGGACTATAAGGAACAATATCATTTCTAGTCTTAAGGGAACAGAGGGATTGAGGAACATTATCAATTGTAATCTCAAAGAACAATTCCTGGGTAAGGACCAGAATGTAGTCTAGGAGAGCAGTAACCACACCTGCCCATGGTCACACCACCTTGAAAGAATCAAAAACTTCCAGACACCCAAAACTAGCTCTGAAAAGAACAATGAAAAAAAAAGGCTAAAGCTTGAAACAGTGTCCTTCCCCCACCCCTCATGCAGGGGACATAGTCCAATTTTAACATAAAATTCAAGATCAAGAAATAAACATGGAAAGATGAGCAAATGACAAAAACAGAGTCTGATCATAAAATACTATTTACATTGAGTGACAAACAATATCAAGACACAAACACAGAAGAAGACAATGAAGTCAAAACAGCTACAAGCATAGCCCCAAAGAAAAGATGTGATTTGGACAAAAACCCAATAAGAAATCCTGGAAGAACTAAAAAATTGTTTTCAAAAACATGGGTGGTAGAGGGAAAATTAGGTAAAGAAATGAGAGAAAAAGAGGGGGAACAAGACAACGATTTGATAAAAGAGCAACAGAAAATACTAAAGAAAATAATACCTTAAAAATAGAATTGTTCAAATAAATTAACCTGATTACCAGAAATTAAAAGTTTTTGCATAAATAAATCTAATGCAGCAAAAATTAGAAATAAAACAGAAAACTGTGGGAAAAAATAGCATATTTCTCTAATAAATGCCTTATTTCTCAAAAATATAAGGTTAGCCAAATTTATGAATAATAAGTCATTTGCCATTTGATAATTGAAGGATATGAACAACCAGTTTTCACAAGAAAAAAATCAAAATTGTTAATAATCACATGAAAATTGCTCTATATCATTAAAAATTAGACATATGCAAATTAAAACAACTGTGTGAAACCACCTCATACTTATCAGATTGGCTAACATGATGGAAAAGGAAAATGACAGATGCTTGAGGGGATATTAATATATTGGCAAATTAATGCACTAATGTTCCCCAAGTTGTGAACTAGGCCAAGCATTCTGGAGAATAACTTGAAACTATGTACAAAGGGCTATAAAACTGTACATACCCTTTGATCCAGCCGTACCACTACTTGGCCTGCATAACAGAGAGATCAAGGAAAAGGTAAAAGGACCAATCTGTACAAAAATATTTATAGCAGTTCTTTCTGAGGTTGCAAAGAATTAAAAACAAAGGAAATTCCCATGAATTGGGGCATGGCTGAACAAAGCTGTGTTGTATTATTGTGATGGAATTGTAGTTGTGTTATAGGAAATGACAAGAAGCATGGTTTCAGAAAAACCTGGGAATACTTATGTGAATTTGTGCAAAGTGAAGTGAGCGAAACCAGTAGAACATGCTGCACAGTAACAACAATATTATAAGGATGATCTACTGTGAAAGACTTAGCTGCTCTGATCAAGACAATGATCCAAGAAAATTCCAAAGGACCCCTGATGAAATAGGCTGTCCATCTCCAGAGAGAAAACTCATAAATTGTGAGTGCAGATTGAGGCATAATTTTTTAGCTTCCTATATTTTTCTTATTGGTTTGTTTTTATGTATGATTTCTTTTGCAACATGGCTAATGTAGAAATATGTTTTGCATGACTTCTTTTGTCTAATCAATATTGAATTGCTTGCCTTCTCAAGGAGGGGCAAGCAATGGGAAGGAGGGAGAGATTTTGGAACTCAAAATTAAAAAAAAATGTCAAAAGTTTTTTCTTGGGGGAGGGGGGGGGTTGAGGGGCAGCTTGGGCAGAGTTAATAGAGCACTGGCCCTGGAATGAGGGAGATCTGAGTTCAAATCTGGCCTCAGACACTTGACACACTAGCTGTGTGACCTTGGACAAGTCACTTATCCACAATCGCCTTGCCTTCCCCCCTCCAAAAAAAAAGTTGTTGTTTATTTGTTTTTAACATATATTTGGGAAATAACGAAATAAACAAGAATACATTGAAAGTTTTTCACAAGATGGTGGCGTAGAAGCAGGAAAATGCCACAGCTGGCATATAGCCACCTCAAATACCCACAAAATATGACTCTAAACAAATCTTAGGGCTCCAAAACTCACACAAAAATACAGAAAACACATCTCCTGCTGAAGGCAACTTGGCAGGAAGAACTCATCACAGCTCTGGGAGCCAAAACCAGCCCAGCCTGAAATCACAACTTGGCCCCAGGGCAGCCAGGACAATCCACAGCTGGAGCCTTCAGGAGAGCAGATCAGCAGCAGCTGTGGCAGTTTCCAGAATTATCAACCCATAAGAAGCAAGGACTAAATGAAAGGTCAGTGGAACTCAGCTAAATTTGGGGGATAAAAGTGGCTGGCCAAACTGCCTCCAGGGCAAGGAAGCGGCAGAAGCTGCAGCCCTGCAGCCTCCATGTGGTTGCTTCGGAGCTCCAGGCCTGCAGACTTTGGGGGGGCAAGCAATTGTTTAGAGGCTAAGTGCTCTTGTGTTGAGTGGCCTCAATCTGGGATTGCGGTCTTGGGTGGTGGTCCTGGGCTGTGTTTTCAGTGAGCCAAAGCTCAAAAATTATAGGCTGCCAAGAGGAAGCAATTTGAATACTGTGGAAACACAATTAGGATAATCCAGGATCTCAAAGCTTCTACATTGAGGGATTGAAGGGCCTGGAATATGATATTGCAGAGATCAAGGGAACTAGGATTAAAACCAAGAGTCACTTACTCAGAAAAATCGAGTATAATCTTCCAGGGAAAAATATGGTCATTCAGTGAGGTGGAGGACTTTTAAACATTTTTGCTGAAAAAACCAGAACTGAAAAGAAAATTTAACACTCAAATACAAGAAGCATGAGAAGGTAAACGTGGGAAAGTGTAACACCATGCACCAGCAGATTCCTGAAAGAATGCTACTGTAAACAGCTTTTGAGGTTTGGATTACACAGTAATAGTGAATACTCTGTTTATTCCATTGCAAATCAAGGCAAACATTCACAATATAATATTCACAACATTACATCTTATCACAGAAAACAACAATATGGTATTCAGAATAGTCTAACATTAGAATGGCCATACAGTTTTCACTACAGTGACCACAATACTTAGAACAAGGAACAGAAGAATAATTATCTGGTTTCCCTGAGGGAGAAACCCTCCTCACTTATCAGTCAATCAATTCATAATACGATAATCAAACTTCCACTCATGGGGCAACCGTTAACTTAATCAGTCACTAATCTAGATTCCCAATTACTAAATAGCATTAATCGCTAGTACAGTCATTAGCAAACCACACAAACCTTCCACTCCTTAGTGTTTAGCAAACCTCAATTTCCTCCAAGAGGAGACCATTTCTTCATCTTGACTCTGGATAGTCTCTCTGATTCCCTGGATCCCCTTCCATGGTCCCAGCTCTCTCCTGAATCCACCAGACAGTCACCTGGATTCAGAAGCAGACAGCTGCCAGGTTCTAGTCTAGTCCTCAGAGGTAGACAGCTCCCAGGTCCTTGTCCAGTTCTCGGGGCAGTCCCTGGCACACACTGAAGTTCACAGGGTACAGCACATGTCAAACCTTTCTACTTCTATTGCCTGGAACTCAAGGATCAGCCAGACCATGAACAAACAAAGTCTTATACCGGTCATGCTTCTTCAGTCTTCCAGCAGTTCAGTTGGCCCTAGCACCCAGCCCTCTGGGTGGCCATTCTGGTCTCAGGAAAATTTCACCTGTTTTCTCAGGCAGCTTCCAGATGTTTGGAGAGAAACTCTCTCTCTCTCTCTCTCTCTCTCTCTCTCTCTCTCTCTCTCTCTCTCTCTCTCTCTCTCTCTCTCTCCCTCTCTCTCTCTTTCTCTCACTCTGTCTCTGTCTCTCTCTGTCTCTCTGTCTCTGATTCTCTGCCTCTGTCTCTCTCTGTCTCTGTCTCTCTGTCTCTGTCTCTCTCTGTCTCTCTGTCTGTCTATTTGTCTGTCTGTCTCCCTCTCAAGAAAACTCCAACTCACTTCTTCAGTCCAGCAGCCCAGCTCCCAGATGCTGAGACAATCCTGCTCCCTCCAACAGGAAAATTCCAATTCTGTCCCTCTGTTTCTGGAATTCTTGCTTATATACACACACTGACCTCCTGTTTCAGCCAATACCCTTCTTCCACATCAACAGGGGAGTCCATGCCCTCTCAACAGTGGACAGGGCTCATACCTTCCATACTTAGCCCTAAGTTACTAAGTGCTAAGTATCTGCTAAACTGATTGCTGTTACAGAAAGAAATCATAAGGAACTTATCAAAGTTGAATTATTTACATGCCAACATGGAAAAATGATAATAGTAACTTATGAAACTTTTCTCAGTATGAGTATAGGTGAAGAGAATACAAATTTGTATATATATATATATATATATATATACATATATATTAATATATATGTGTATATACACATATACATACACATATGTCTATATAGGAGGGTATATATATTGTGTATGTATGAATACATATCTGAGTAT
>CM053599.1:62982389-63000386 GCA_028646575.1 Pseudocheirus occidentalis
GAACTGAATCTTGTAAACTGAAAGTAAACAAACAAATCAATAAAAATAAATAAATAAATGAAATTTTAAAAAATCAAATAAAATTAAAAAAAGAACTCTTGAGAGTGAAAGGAGGTACAAGAACTTTCTTTATCACATGGAAAGACAGTACAGCAGTGACACTGGGGATGATAACTGCAATTTCCTTTCTCAAACCTAACTCTCCAAAGTAGACTCTGAGAGGAAAAAGCTATAGGGACAAGGAGCAAGATATGAACTTCCTTCCTTCCTTTCTTCCTTCCTTTCTTCCTTCTTTCCTTCCTTCCTTCCTTCCTTCTTTCCTACCTCTTTCTTTTTCTTTCTTCCTTCCGATTTTTCTTCCTCTCATTCATGGTTGAAGTGTTCAAGGGAAAAAAATAGACAAAGTAGAAGTGGTTATCCTAACCTTGTGAACTCATCTATTTGTGAACTCAGTAGGCTTACATTTGTAAGCCTATTATATCATATAACTGTGTCTGACTGCACACAATCTCTCAGTGCATGCCATGTTAGAAGATATAAATGTAGTAAGAAAGCATACGTTTTGTGTCAACAACCAAGTATGTTTGAATACTTACCTCATATTGACACAACCTAAGTCAATAACCTGAGAAGAAATGCAGAGGAGAAGCCGTGCCTTCATATTTCAGTTACTAGATCAGATAGTCTAGGCCAATATAATGGCCGTATCACCGGTCACATAACTGGTAAGTTGACTCACCAGTCAACTCACACGTCTAATGTGTGCCCAACATTGTGCCGGGCAAGTAGGGCATATAAAAGAAGCATAAAATCTTGCCCAGTCCCTGTGGGCAACATGATTCAATGGCAGGGACATTTAAACAAACATGAAAGAAACCTAATAAGGTCATTAGGCAAGAATTCAAAAGACATGAATTCTAGGCCTGGCTCTTCAACTAACTAGCTGGTTCTCCTTAGGAAAATCCTTTTTTTCCCCCCTCATACTCCTTAAGCATAAAGAAAAGTAACTGACTAACTGATTTCTAAAGCCTCTTTTAACTCAATTATTTTAGGCAATTTAAAGAATTTGAAATCAATGGAGGTTGAAAGAAGCAAGAGAATGTTGCCTGGCATGGTCATGAGAGGTTTCATAAAGAAATCTATACTTGACTGGATAGATGACTTTGGATGATCAGCAGGGAAAAGGGAAGACATTCTAGATGGAGGAAAAGCATGAGCAATAAAAAAGCAGAAACAATATAAGGGGCACAGTAAGGCCCAACTGGAAAGTGGAGTAAATAATTAGAAGTAGTGAGAAATAAAATAATCATGGTGGAATGGGATGATCCTTTCAGACTAGATACTGTACGAAATGAATCTATTCTATTCTCTTTTACGGCTAATATATATATATATATATATATATATATATATATATATATATATATATATATATATATATATATTAATAGTACTTTACAGGTGCCATACACTCCCTGCTAGACTATAAAGTCCATGAAGGCAAAGACACTGTCCATAACGAATAGCACAGTCCTTTTGTACGTGATAGACACTTAATAGGGAGTAAAGGTAGGTCCTTAAGACTTCATATATAACTAATAACTGACATCTAGACTGGCCCATAAACACATATGTCCCCAAAGCAGGTGATACACCTTCTGTGGGGTGCTGGAACAATCCTCTCAGGCTGGTGGTAGCCTTGGGTACAATTGGGGGGCATTGAATAAAAATAAGTGGTTGGTAGAAAGCATAAGGAAAGAAGATAAAAAAATTTTGAAAAAGCATTCATACATGTTTCATCTGTTGTGTAACAAAGTTAAAAGTAATAGTGATTACATTATTTTTCCAAATGAATACACAAAATGCAAGTTGTAACCAATCAGTGCCCAAGTTCTCTGACAGGTCTTAACAAGCAAGTGTTGACAAGTGTGTGGTACACTATAGGGAGGTCTAGCATGCATTGGCAGGAATATGTGTGTGTGTAATGACTTTTTTACAATACTATACAATTACATGACAATATTACATCATCAAAATTTTCATGCAGAAAACCCCACAAATTTACAACAGATTATTAAATTTAAGATGTCATTAACATATCTATGTCCATATATACATGCATATATATTTTGTTTTTTAAAATGATGCACTAAAAAAATCTTTTTTAAGGTCAAAGAAAGTAGATTTCTGGGAGGGGCACTAAATAATTTTTCTTTTAAAAGGGGGCAGTAGACCAAATAAGTTTGTGAACCTCTGCATAAAAGTGCCAACCGCTTTAGTCAACTTTGTTTGCTTGACAGGTAAAGAAAACTCCATGGGGCTGGCTAGGTGGCACAGTGAATAGAGCACCAGCCTGGAGTTGGGAGGACCTGTGTTTGAATCCAGTCTCAGAGACTTAACACTTATTAGCAAGTTACTTAACCCCAACTGCCCTTCCTACCACCTCCAAAAAGAAAAAAAAGGGGGAAAAAAAGAAAACTGCACTTAGACAAACAAAATTATGGATTGGGGATGGAATGAAGTAAATGGGAACCAAGTGGTTCCTTTAGTCATACAAATATCTTACTCTTCTTCAACCTGTTCTATTGCAATTCCTTGCTCTTGTTTCCCAGGGAGAGACTTATTTTAGGATAAACTGCGTGAGTACATGAGGTAAAAATAAGTAAAGGTGATTTGATAACAAGATAACCTTCCTGGCAGTTTAATCTTTGGGGATATTCACACAAAATCAGACAATACAAGAGCTCATTCACTACAGGAAAACTAGGAAGACTGCTAAATAGACTGATCCCCCTTGCTTGTCTCTAGTATTATTCACAATTATAGAAGCAGAATAGCACCATCAAAAGAGCCAGCTCTGGAGGCAATGTGGCCTGGATTTAAGATTTCCCTGATATCTCCTGGATGTGACCCTAGAAAAGTCACATAACTTATTGGTACTCCATGCAAATCTCGAAGACTAAAAATTATTGAGTATTTACTTATATGTACTAACAGAGGGGGATTCCTCACTGACTTTCCTTATACCAGTAAAATCAGAAATCTTGACAAAACATCTATTTGTGTCTATCTACATGTGTGTAAGTATGTATACATGTGTGTGTATTTTACATGAAATGTGCTCACATGTGTACACATATACACATACACATAAATAAAAGCTGTGACTACTGAAAGGATCAGAAAAACAAGAGGTAAAAAGAATGTTAAAAGTCATCTAATCTAACACCCAAATTTGACAGATGAAGAAACCATGTCCAAGAAAGGTTGAGTGAGTCTATTAAACTTCAATGAGGCATCTTGGAGTGATAATCTTGTCTGATTATGCATTTTTAAAGAGGAAGCTGAGGCTCAGAGTTGACATTTCTTTTCCAGTGACATTACTGGTAGAACAAGCATTGAAATTTAGGTCTCTCTCTATACTTTAAAGCTAATTGTCCCACCACTTGCATTGACTCCTGGCAGGTAAGTTGAATTTTTCTGCTTTATTCAGCTTGACATCACCCTTAACAGATGGTCTCTGTTATTCCCTATTCTTCAAGGAAGTAAGGTCTTCCTTGACTAGAACTAAACGTAACCCAAAGATTCATAATATTCTTCTAAAAATGATCAGTCTTATCATATTACCTGCCTTCTCAATGGATTGGGGAGGAACTAGAGGGAGGGAGAGAATATGGAATTCTAATTATTTAAAAAATGCTAAAAATACATATTTTAATAAAATAAAAAATTCTCAATCTATATTACTTTGGCCAAGTCGCTCACTCATGTCATACATATCGATATCTGACAGTCTCTAAAGTCCCTTAGTCTATGATTCTATCTGCCCAGCAGCTTGCTTTGAGGAAAACATTAATGAACATTGTAAAAGTATGGCATTATTATTATCATTTCATGGCTTTCAAATACTGAATTATATATCACCCACTGCATAACTTGGATACATTCACAAAGGACTTGTGATCTTCTATTTCAATCCACTAATTTTACAGAGGAGGAATTCATGGGATTGTAGAATTTTAGAGAGAAGGGATCTTACACATAAATTAGTGAAATCTCCTCATTTTACACATTAGGAAGTCAAGGTTTGATGATGAGAAGTCACTTGCCTGAAGTTACACAGCTAATAAATGCTGGGGGGGCAAGATTTGAATGCACAGGCTCTGCTTCCAAACCTAGAATTCTTTCCATATTATGTCTAGTGATTTAAAAATTATCATTTCTAGGCTTGATTCTTTTGTTTCTCAGCATGCTGGCTTCTCTCAAACTCCACCACCAAAAATGCTGCTGATCCTTTGGTAGACGAGGAGTAATGAGGTAATTTTGTTGTAGTTGTTGACAGAGCATATGAAGTATGTTACTTAAGAAAGCTGGATGTTGAAAACCATAATAAACAGAAGCCAGGGCAATGCCATTTGTAACCAATAAAAGCCTCCTTTTTGAGTTTTGAGTATAGCCACCAATGAAGAAGTAAAGAAGGGCAAGAATTCTGCAACGATGAGATAGTTTGGATAAGAACCCATTGTGTTAATTGTGCATTTTCATGGTAATAAGAATTTGGGGACATGAAGAGAGAAACACAAAACCCCAAAGAGCAACAAATAAGCATGCCAGACTAAGTTAACAAGCCTTTATTAAGTGCTAACTACATGCCAGGCACTGGGCTAAAATCTAGAGGTACAGAGAAAAGAAAAGGAAAAAAAATAAAAATAAAACAATCTAGTCCCTGCCCTGAAGAAACTTAAAGACTAATAGGGTAAACAACATGCAAACAATTGTGTCAATATGGAAGAAAGAGTAAGAGGGGAAGAAGGAAAGTCTTCCTGAATGCTCCATAAAGAAGACCCCAGGGCATTGCTCCGGAAATCTTCTCTGACTGTCCCCTATTCCTGGAACACTTTGCCTCCTTAATTCTACCTATTGACTTCTCCAGGTCTTTTAAAACCAACTAAAATTCTACCTTCTACAAATGGCCTTTTTAAATCTCCTTTAATTCTAGGGCCTTTCTTCTAGATAATTACCTCATTTTTATACAGTATAGAGCTTGTAGCAATATATTTGTTGATATGTTGTCTCCCCATTAGATTTAAAATTCCTCAAGGTTTGAATTTTGTCTCTTTTTTGTATACCCAGCAAGTAGTACTAGGTGCTTAATAATGTTTATTGATTGATTAAGATGGCCTAGCACTTAACAAGGCAAGGCGAATCTCATTCAATCAAAATCTTTAGATTAGGTGGTAAATGTACCTAGATTAATTGGTATAATGGTGACAGGAGGTCATCTATAAAACAAAGGATAAGTCAAGTTATTCAAGCATTAAGAGGAGATAACAGATTCCAGTGAATGCTGAACATGAAGAGAACATTCCAGATAAACTCCCTGAGGATCCACTTAAACAAAAGGGGAGTATTTCAACTTTGGCCTTGCTCTCCATGCCTCTACAAGCTAGAGAAGAACTCTGCAAGCTTAAAAGGCTTCAAAGGATTTTAGACTTTCCATAGGAATCCTGGAATGATGTCCTGGCATATTATTGACTGCAGCAGCATCTGCACTCAAAGTCAGGGACAGACTGGATGTATAATCACAACTCAACAAAGTCTAACCATTTTTTAATAGTGCAGAGGCGTGAATGTGCACCCATCATGCATAAGGAGATTTCTTGGGTACCCCAGGAAGAAGAAAAAGTGACAACCAGGAAGTGTGAGTTATGTCTTTGCCACATGTGCACTCCAAGATTGAGTACACTTTCCCTTGGATTATGTATGTAATGGTGGGAGGGTGTGTTATAATACTTTGGGGAAGAGATGTTTTGCACTAACTACACAACCTTAATAAATATCTGTAAGTAAGGTGGATTTTAGTGTGTGTGAAGTGGATTTTTGTTATTCTTTCTTTTTAACTACAATTTTTTTTGTTTATTTTTAGTTTACACCATTCATTTCCGAGGAGATTTTGAGTTACAAATTTTCTCCCCGTCTTTCCCCTACCCACCACCCCAAAACAGTGATCCCACTGAATACCCCCTCTCCTGATCTGCTCTTTCCTATATTCCCCCTTATCTCCCCTCTGACTTTCTGGTAGGGCAAGATGGATCTCCCTAACCCAGTGCCTGTATATATTTTCCCCTGGAACATAATATTCAGTTTTTCTGGGTAGGTGATTTTTGGTTTTAATCCTAGCTCCCTTAATCACCAGAATACCATATTCCAGGCCCTTTGATCCCTTAATGTAGAAGCTGCTTGGTCCTGGGTTGCCCTGATTGTGTTTCCACAGTATTCAAATCATTTATTCTTGGCAGCTTGTAATATTTGCTCCTTGATCTGGGAGCTCTGGAACCTGGCTATAACATTACTAGGAGTTTTCTTTTTAGGATCTTTAGGTGATTAGTGAATTCTTTCAAGTTCTATTTTGTCCTCTGGTTCTAAAATATCAGGGCAATTTTCCTTGAGAATTTCTTGAAGAATGCTTTCTAGGTTATTTTTTTAATCATGGCTTTCAGGTAGTTCAATAATTTTAAATTGCCTCTGCTGGATTCCATGTCAGTGGTTTTTTCAATTAAATATTTCACATAGACTTCTAATTTTTCATTTGTTTGGATCTGTGTAAATAGTATCTTAATTTCTCATAATTTGCTTCCATTTGCTCCACTCTAATTCTGAAGGAATTATTCTCTTCAGTGAGCTTTTGAGATTCTTTTTCCATCTGGCAAATTTGGTTTTTTAAGGCATTCTTCTCCTCATTGGCTTTTTGGGCCTCTTTTGCCATTTGAGTTAATCTATTTTTTTCAGGCATTATTTTCTTCAGTCAGGTTGTTGACTATCTTTTCATGATTTTCTTGCATCATTCTCATTTCTCTTCCCAATTTTTCTTCAACTTCTCTTATTTGGTTTTCAAAATCCTTCTTAAGCTCCTCTGTGGCCTGTCAGCAGTTTACATTTTTCTTGGAAGCTTTGGTGTGGGAGTTCTGTGTTGTCTTCCTCCCATCCCATGCTTTGATCCTTTTTGTCCCGTAAAAGGAATCTATAGTTGGATTGCTGGGCTTGCTTTGCTTCCTTTGCCTGCTCAAGTTGCCATTCATGTTGTCAATGGCAACTTGACTTTTGGGCTCAGTAGAACTCTGCTTTCAGAGGGGAGAGCTTTGTCCCAAATTGCTGGGGTTTTCACAGCTGCCAGACCTATTAGGGGGCTGCTGCCTTTGCAGCCCCTTCCAGCTTTGGCTCAGTGGTCATGCACCTCAGGCTTAGGGGGAACCTTAGGGTTGAGTGCACAGATTTTGATTGGCCCTCATCAAGACGTAGGGGGATATAGGGAATGCACAAGTTGTACCTGTCTCAACTGATTCCACTGAAATGTCAGAGTGATTAGGGATTGAGGAAGGAGTTTGTGCTCCCATTATCAGCGATCCTCTTCTGAGAAAACTGAACTAGAATAAAGTAAGATTATTATCCCCCTTCTTAGTGTCTTTCCTGTCTGACCAGATCAAGAGTGAACCTGTGCCCTCCTGTGTGCTATGTTTATTTGTTTTACAATATCCCTTTCTAAAATCCAATTGACTGACTGAATTGATTCTCAATAGAAAGATAAGGTGAGAAATATAATGGAATGAGAGCTCAAATCAATAGTACAAGAAGAATAAATCAGAAGCCCCTCCTAGAGTTCTAAGAGAATTAAGTTCTCCACCTCTAAGGGACCTGACTCCTCAGTGTGAGTGTGTAAGCATAGTTATTTCTGAGCATGTGCTTCATGCACAATGAGGGAGTTAGAGCCAAGGGCCTTAAGGCTTCCATTTCCATCCCAAATCAATGATCTTAGGAAACCTATGTACCTACACACCTATTAAGTATTTAAATTTGAAGCAGAACCCTAATTTCCACTGTTATGTTTGGGCCAAATTTTGTGCCTCTGTAAACTCAAAATGATGTGTAAATACTATGTTCTCTGCCGGAATGGAGAGCAAAAGCTCAACTTCAAAGGCAATGAGGACAGTGTTGAAATGGTTATCCTGCTGACCCTCTTTAAACAGTGAGTCATTCACAGAAGGGTGTAGGGAGGGTCAAACCTTACACACAAAAGCCAGCAGGGACTGGCCTATTCCTCTTTACCTACTGTTAGGGAAACAAATTTCAGAATAGTTCATGTATACAAAATCTTGGTAACACTGTTATATGTTCCCTCCCATGCACTGAATCCTCAGGCTGGAAACGGAGTGTGGAAAGCATATAGCCCTAACTCTGACTAGAAAAGTTAGATCATTCTACTTTCCTCCCCCAATTAAAATGAGAATGAATAAATGAAAGAATGAATGAAAAATCATTTATTAATCACCCTACGGCACGTCACTACGCCAAGTGGTAAGCATACAAATACAGAAACAAAGTGGTCCCTGCCCTCAACAAAGTTATATTCTAATATGGAGAGATAACACAGAGGGAACTGGAGTAGGCAGTGGGTGTTCTGGTTTGGGGACATCTTTAGGATTCTGAATGGAATAACCTGGCAGTTAACTGACACCTTCTGAGAGGCAATAGTAATATTGATTTGATTACAATTCTTAGAGTAAGATGTAGAAAGGCATAGGGGAGGGGAGTGTAGTAAGTACCTAATAGAGCATATATCAACTTCTGCTTCAAGCCAGAATTTATCTCAGGAAATATGGTGACCTCCTGAGGGTGTATAATAGGAGAAGTAAATCCTCCCTAAATAACACTTCCTCAATGATTGCTGAAATTTTACCATTTACCAAGCTGAAACTAGTAGAAGGTAAAGAGTGCTTTGTACCAGGACACCAACATCCAGGAAAATGTGCTTATTCCTGATGGTAAACACTTTGTATGCAATTCAATTTGCAGTTCTGTTGGTCATCAGTCACTTCCAGGGTCCCACTGTAATGACACCCTTCTCTTAGGTCCATTCTAAGGCTCCCCTCATCCCCCAACTTGAAATGAGTTTATCCAGGGAGTTTTCTAAGATTTGAAGTTGCTGATTGACATTGGGAAATTCCCATATCAGGAGATTCCCATCCTTATAAAATCACAACCATGAAGCAAAAACAAGTACAGAAAAAAAGAACAGAATTTGGATAAATAGATAGGGAGGGATAAGGTATTATTGATGTGAAGAAGACTTTAGCAAAACTATAGGCAGAAAAGTAATGATAATGAAGAAGAGTTCCAGAGAAATTTTGACTTCCACAAGATAACATTGATGTGTGATTTGCATTCTCCCAATGATCCCCAAACCTGGAATGACTCTACCCATATTTAAACCATCCTCTGTTAGACCATGGCTCCCACATTTGGACTCAACTAGTTTTACATGTTAAATTCAGCAGGTCCAATACTTTACTTATTATCTTTCCCCTTAAACCAGTGGTTCTCAACCTTCCTAATGCCATGACCCTTTAATACTTGTATGTGGGTGTATCTACATGTGGGCAGACCCGCCTGGAGACAGATAGAAGAGTGGTGTCTTGGTTCCTAAGACCATCAGAAATATGTGTTTTCCGATGATCCTAATTAGGCGACCCCCAAAGGGGTCACAACCCACAGGTTGAGAACCACTGCCTTTAAATGCTTCCCTCTGCAAAACTTCCCTCTTATTATAAAAGGCACTCCCATTCTCCCAGTCACTGGGACTGGCAATCTTAGCATCATCTTTGATTCTTTAATCTCTCTCAGAACCTTCTATCATTTCTGCCTTCACAACATCTCATATATATCATCCTCTTCTCTGATACCACCAAAACTCTGTTTTAGGCCCTCATCCCTTTGTGCCTGATGATAGCCTTCTGATTGGCCCCACTGTTTCAAGGCTCTCCCAACTGTAATCCATCTTCCTATGACATAGGTTTGATCATGACGCTTAATCCCGTATTCAATAAATTTCAATAGCTCCTTTATTTTTGCCACTCCACTCCCTTCACCTTCACTTTCAGAGTCTCAGCCCAAATCTCACCTGAAGTAGGTCTTACTACCACCAATGCTAGTTCCTTCAATCTGAAACTTCCATCTTTCCCTCCTTCCCTCCCTCCCTCTCCCTCTCCCTCTCTCTCTCCCTCTCTCTCTCCCTCTCTCTCTCCCTCTCTCTCCCTCTCTCTCTCTCTCTCTCTCTCTCTCTCTCTCTCTCTGTCTTTATTTCTCTCTTTATTCCTCTCCATAGAACAGTGGTTCTCAACCTTTGTAATGCCATGACCCTTTAATACTCATATGTGAGCATATCTGCATGTGGCCTGACCCACCTGGATCTGGAAAGTGGAGTGGTGTCTTGGTTCCTAAGACCATTGGAAATATGTGTTTTCTGATTGTCTTAGGTGACCCTGTTCGACCCCCAAAGGGGTCACAACCCATAGGTTGAGAACTGCTGCCATAGACAGGCAAATAGATAGATATAGATAGTACTATCTATTTATATCTAGTATCAGAATAGTATCAAATCTTTAGATAAATAGATAAATTTATATAGCTAGTATTACCTATGTCTTATATTTACATGATTATATGCATGTTGTTTTCTCAATTAGAATTTGAGCTTCTTGAGGGCAGGAAGTGTTCTTACTATTCTTTCTATCTCTAGCATTTCATATAATGGCTGCGTATAGTAAATTAATAACTTACTATCTTAATTATATATTACATAATATGTAATTACAGATCAATAAAAGCTTATTGACAGACTGACCAAAGTATAGATATAAATTAATATTTGTAATTCAAAAAATTTACAAAGAGTTTAAAAATTAAGGTTTTATGCCATTTTATAGTAATAAATAAATACTAGTAAGTACAAATAAGATTTATCTGTTTATTAATCCAAGTCCCAAATTGTCTCTACTTAGATTTACTTTCTTAGTCTGTGTACTCTACATTAAAAACATCTCCAAGTATAATACTTTTCATCATTTCTCTATTCAATTCAAATTGTGAGGTTTGATTATATATTGACAAAATTTGATATGCTTTTTCTGTGATACCAATAGTTCATTTTTGGGGAAAAATATTTTTTTACATTATGACAATAAAGGTCAAACAGTAATTCCAATTCAAAGGAAAATGTATAGAGTCCTTGAGTTTCCTTAGCTACAGATAAAAGCAATGATTCAATTGACTGAAATTTGGTAAATGCAATAGTAGTTTTCCAAAATTACAAAATCATTATGGAATTTGGTTATCAAAATTAAAAAGTTCCTATTTGGGGCGGCTAGGTGGCACAGTGAATAGAGCACCGGCCCTGGAGTCAGGAGTACCTGAGTTCAAATTCGGCCTCAGACACTTAACACACACACACACACACACACACACACACACACACGCACACACACACACACACACACGCAAAACTAGCCGTGTGACCTTGGGCAAGTCACTTAACCCCAACTGCCCTCCAAAAAAAAAAGCAACAAAAAAGTTCCTATTTGATAAGCATATATTCCTGTGATATGCATATTATATATTTGTACATATGTGTACATATTTAGTATATGCATATGTAGAGAGAGAGAGAGAAGAAAAAGGAGCAGGAAGAGGAAAAGAGGGAGAAGAAGAAGAAGAGAATAAACCATTAAAATGTTTTAACATTTCTGAAATAGTATCTATTGGCAAGGGTATTGGAGAAAGTTTCCAAAATGTATTTAGGAAAATGAGGTATTCCAATGCCCGTTATATGTCCAACCCTAAAGCACAATGATCGAAAAACAACTGCACAAAGTATATTGACAATTTTAATACGGAAATTTTAAAAGAACAATTAATATGATCACCTTAGATTTATAGAGTCAACTATCTTAGATGATATATATTCTTCAAAAGTCCTCAAAATCTCAAAGTAAGTTCAATGTAACTTGAAGAAAATCTGCAAGCCACATCCTTTCTGGAAATTAATCCTTCACATTCTGGACTCACACGGATCATATTTCATCTCAGGGCTGCCCCCAGTCAGACTTGTTGATTTAGTTTGCCTTTAGCATTTCTACTTGGAACTGCAAAATACAGCTCATGTCCAAATTTCCATTATGAATAAAAAGATCCCAAATTCTATTCAAAAACTTATATGAGGTATGAGATCGTTTTTATTTTGCCCCACAGAAAATGCAGAATAACATATACGACTCAAAGTAATCTATAAACAATCAACATAACTCTGCACCCTTTTCTGGTGAGTCCTTTTCACAGATACGTATATAAGCCTTTGGCTCTCCCTACGGGCTATTATATGGATCTGAACTCTCCTTGGAAGGAAAATGAAGTTGGAGTTCCTAGAAAGATAACCTTCAATAATTCCACTGAGTCTCACTCTTTGCCCCAGGAATCCATAGAGGCCTCCAGTATTATATCATGACTCTAAGACCTCTAACTTTTCTAGAAAAGAAGCAAACCTAGGGGCTTTAGAAAGAAAAAGAATTTCCTAATAAAACTGCTAATAATATACAGAAGTGGGGATGGTAAAGCCCAGGGTTTTGGTCCTTTGTATGATGACTTAATAACTTATTGCTCAATATCCTCTTGACCCAAGGAGATTTAATCTTAGAACTATTGTCTGTCTTTCAGAAGTCTAGGTTTCAGCAACTCTTAAACCTCTTCCAGAAGTCTCAGGCTTCAGGAATTCTCACTACACAGTCAAGGGTTTCCCCACTTTATGTCCATCATATAAGTGAAGTGAATGACACTCTCTCTTCCTAGACAGGAATCAGGAACTTGGGGTCCAGGAACTCAACCTATTTCTATGTAGGGCCTAGGATAATGAAGCTGCACCCATTCCTAAGACTAAATTGTCACACACACACACACACACACACACACACATAGACACACATATACAAATTCAAATAGAAATGGGCGCCACCATACTAAAAGATCCCTGCTGGCCACAACATACTGAATTAGAAAACTATGTATTAACATTACATATGTTTTATTGAATATTTATTTAGTTTAATAAATATTTCCTGATTACATTTTAACCTGGTTTTGTGGTACTTGAAAGTAATGATGAACCAGAGATTTATGGTTTAGTTTTTGATACCTCTATTCTAAACCACTGCTTTCATTGGTTTGCTATATCTGTTCGAGAGTCAAGTATTTGTTTTAATAAAGTTTTAGGTTATTTTGGTCTCTTTGCTGTAGAAATTAATTTCCTTCAGTTAAACTTTGCCTGAAATTATTATATTCCATATCCTTTCTAGATTATTGACTGTTGATTGCCAGAAGTATACTTTGGTATTATGACTCTAAAAGGTATCTGACATATGTTTACCGTGTATTCTTGCACATTGTAAATATCATTGGCAGGAGTCAAACCTGTCTTCTGGCTCCAGAACTATGAATTTTGTCATTGAGCATAACACAAGGTGGGTGTCATACTCTAAACATTGGTTGAATTTTATGCTGTGATGAAGAAGAGAGTTAATAATGGAATGTGATAGACATAGTCAAGAAAAAGAAGGCAATAGGTTTAAGTCTTGCTTTGGACAATGCCAATTGTGTGACCGCAGACAAATTGTTTAACCTCCCTGGGCCTGCCTTCCTTTCCTCACTGGCAAAATAATGAGATGAGATAAAATGGTCTCTGAGGTCCCCCTGGGCTCTATCTAGATGTAAGCCACTTGATTTATTAGTGGTTTAAGGAATCTCTCTAAAACTTGAAGTTACCTCCCCAAAACTGTTGGCTTTCATTATTGGAAGGAATTTCAACAAGGATGAAATCACAGAGCTGCACACTATACACACCTCACTCCTCTCAAAAATATCATTATAGAAACATCAAACTTGGGCACCTGAAATTTGAAGAGATTTTAGCATATTTCTTCTTTACCTCTCAAGTAAGCGTTCTGTATTTTAAAGATACTTCCCCCAAACTTCTCCAGTGTTCCTCTCAACTCTGGGTTATTATCTTATTATTTTTTCCTTTGTAATTTTCATTTCATTTGTCAGAACCCTGCCATATTAATAAATAGCCCCTTTTGTTGAGTTCAGTTATGATCTATTATATAACAGGTTGTGTGTTCTCTCAATTCTAAAAAAACAAAGAAGAATAAGATCTTTAAGAGACAGCAACCTTTCTCTACATTAATTTATCAAAAATCCTTACTACATGAATTTATGCAAAACAAAAATCTATGTAACTATACCAAACATAAATGGAAAATGGAGACTTCTTTGCTACCATAGCTCTAAAACTCTTCTATCTACTTTCTGTAACACTGTACAAGCATGGAGCACTTTGTGTACAGAATCTCATTTGACCCTGAATTGTCTTTCTGAACCTCAGGCCCTTCATCTGTAAAACGGACATAATATTTCTATTATACACTTCATTAGGCTGTTATGGGCATATTTTTAGTGTACTATAAAAAGGGGAGGCATTACTCTCAAATCAATTAGAGAATTGGTCATTTCAAATATCATCATTTCTATTTTATAAATCAGGAGACTGTGGCTCAGATTTGTCCACAGTCCATCAATCAAGCAAGTAAGCATTTACTAAACATTGCCTACAAGCCAAAAACTGTGGTTAGTTTAACAAATACCCCTCTGCAGAAGAATAGAAGTCAGGATGAAAACCTAATTTCACTATCTTTTCAGCTGAATTTGTCTAAAGGACCAATTTCATTGTTGTCACATCACGTATTACAAGTTGAATTGAAGATGCATTATTTGCTGTTCATCCCAATGCGTGTTCCATGCAGCTTCTTTGGGTACCAAAACTGCTAGTTACATTTCTAGGAGACAGGCATTAATCTGTTCTTAAAAGGAGCAGTGGGCATGGATTAGCATAGACAGATAGAAGGAGTAAAAAGCAGCTTATGAACTTGGGGAAAAAATGAAAAATTAACTAAGAGGAAAATGAGACCTCAATAATAGAATAAATAACAAGTATTGCATAGCTTTGTTTATTCTTTTAGGCTACAAAGTCCTCAAGATCTTCTAAATGTAGTTGTCAGAGAGAGATTGCTACATGGAATTCTCTGTTTCACTATATGAAGAGTCTTTTCTTCTGTCTTCCATCAATTATTTACTATCCAATAATTACCAAAACGATTCTCAAACACTTAGAAACAAATGTTTTGGAAAGTGAAACAAGTTTCAAAATAATTGGAGCAATGGATAAGAATGCTGGCCCTGGGGTCAGGAAGACCCGAGTTCAAATGAGACCTTAGGTACTTACCCCTGTTTATCTCAGCCCCTTAATAGTAAAATGAGCCAGAGAAGGAAAAGGCAAACTGCTCCAATATCTTTATCAAGATAATTCCAAATTGAGTCCTGAAGGGTCAGAAAGGCCTGAAACTACTCAAAAACAAGAGATCTTAAAGATGTATTGCTATTCAAAAGCTTAATAATTTAACAATCAACTTTCCACTCAAATGAACACACTCAATGCCTATTTAAATATCTGAAGGACTGAGGTGTTTGGGGGAGGAAACTAGTTCTTAATTATCACCTGACTGGTTTCATTCTTCATGAGACTAGTTCTGGAAATTGAGGAATTGATGCATGCCTTATATGATCTTCAAACTAACATATCACTTGTAGACAAAAGAGTCATATAATAATGAAGAGAAAACAAATATATTGGAATTATGTACTTGAAACAGAATATTAAAAAATGGCTCCCTGGAGGAGCAGAGAATAAATGAAAAATCTGTTTAAGTAATGAGTTTGCTTCTTAGGTGAAGCCTAAAGATGACAGATGTCCTTCAGAGATTTACAAATCTGTTCATAGTATAATTTGATTTTCATAGTGTAGATGCATTACAAAAATATTTAATTATAAAACCTAATTAGCCAATGTACATTTTCCCAAAATTTAGGGGTGTCCCAGGAAGTAAAAATAGCTTCCCAATTAATCGTTAATAGGGATTCTTTTATACTTGTTTTCATACTTTCCTTTCCTTTCCTTTCCTTTACTTCTTTGACACCATCTTTGTCCTCCTCTCTTTTTTCTTCACTTTCAACTTCTTTTTTGCTTTTTCTTCTTCAGTGCCTTCTTTTTAATCTTTTTTGTCTTTACATGTTTTCCTTTTCAGTTTTTTCTTCCCCTTCTTTTCCTTTTGTCCCTTCTTGCCTTCCTTCTCTTCTTTTTCTTCCTCCTCCTCTACTTCCTCCTCTTCTTCCTTTTCCTCTTCCTCCTCCTCTTCCTCCTCTTATCTTCCTATTTCTTCAACTTCCTTTTCAATTTCTTCTTCCTCCTTTTTCTTTTATTTATGAATTTGATCTTCTTTCCCATCTTTAGTTTCTCCTTCTTACTCTTTTTGTTTTTTCTCAATTTTTTCCTCATTTTCTTCTTTTTCTTTACTTTCTTCTTTTCTTTCTCATTCACCTTTTCCTCTTCCATTTCATCCTCCGCTTTGTCCTCTTCCTCTTCTTCCTTCTCCTCTTCTTCCTCTACTTCCTCTTCCATTTCCTCCTCTTCCTCCTCCTCTTCTTCTTCCTCTTCTTTTTTCTCTTTCTTCAACTTCCTGTTCATCTTCCACTTTTTCTCTTTCATTTTATTCAAAAATTTGATCTTTTTTTACCCACCTTTACCTTCTCCTTCTTTTTACTTTTAGTCCTTTTCCCCTTTATTTTCTTTAATTTCTTTTCTTCCTCCTTCACTTCTTCCTCCTCCACATCATCTTTCACTTCTCCATTTTCCTCTTCTTCCTCCTCTTCTTCCTCTATTTCCTCTTCCTCCTCTTCCACTTCCTTTTCTTCTTCCTCCTCTTCCTCTTCCTCCTCTTCTTCACTTTCCTCTTTCTTCAATTTCCTTTCCATCTTCCTCCTTTTCTTTTTCATTTTATTCACAAATCTGAACTTATTCCCCATCTTTACTTTCTTCTTCTTCTTTTTATTTTGTCTCCATTTTCCTGTTATTTTATTTGCTTCTTTCTCTTCTTCTTCCTTCACTTTTTCCTTTCTAACATCATCCTCTACTTCTCCATCTTCATCTTCATCTTCCTTTTCCTTCTCTTTTTCCTCTACCTCTTTATCTTTCTCTTCTGCTTCCTCATCATCATCTTCCTCTTTCTTCAACTTCCTTTTCAATTTCTTCTTCCACCTTTTCCTTTTATTTGCAAATTTGATTGTCTTTCCCACCTTTACTTTATTCTTTTGATTTTCTCTCCTTTCTTCCTTCATTTTCTTTTTTTCTTTACTTTCTTCTCCTCTTCCTCTTCTACTTCCTCTTCTGCATTTTCATCTTCCTTTTCATCATTCTATTCTACTTTTTCATCTTCCTCTTCCTCCTCCTCCTCCTCCTCTTTCACTTCCTCTCCTTCCTCTTCTACTTCCTGTTCTTCCTTCTCCTCTTCTTCTTCCATCTCCTCTTCATCTTCCTCTATCTCCAACTTCATTTTCCTCTGCTTCCTTTCCTCTTTCATTTTATTCACAAATTTTATCTTCTTTCCCATCTTTTTTATTTTTTTTATTCTTTTACTCATTTTTTCTCCCTTTTTCCTCTATTTCTCTCTTTTTCCTTACTTTCTTTTTTCTCTTCCTCTTTTAACTTTTCCTCTTCTACTTCATCCTCTTCCTCTAGTTTCTATTGTAGGGGTTATTGTTATAGAATGAATATACAGAACCCTCTATCTATTGCTACCAATTTCATTTTAATACCCGGATGCCATCTTGTTTGGCTTCCTACTGAGCTGATTGAAAATGTGGGAGTGAATATGGTTGCTACAACACCAGTCATCACTGCAAAATGAAGTCATTCTAACAATGGGAACTGTTAATGTGAGTAGCATCACAATAGACTTTAAAGGGCAGCTATGTAATTCAACATCAGAATGTCATTTGAATGTTATGCTAAAACATTTTTGTATGCCTATAGGGAATTTCAGTAGATGTTGGAAGATGAGGTCAAAATGAACAAATTAGTCAAATTGGTTATTTCTACTTCTTTGTATCTAAGCACCTTCCAGGCTACAGCAGACATTGCAACAACAACTGTTAGGAGTACTATAATGGAAATCATGACATGCATTTATAGAGTGCCAAGAGAAATACAGCAAGCTCTCTCCTCTC
>CM053599.1:63000886-63018480 GCA_028646575.1 Pseudocheirus occidentalis
TGTTACAACTTTATTTTAATTTACTCTCATTGAATTTGGCTTAGGGAAGGAAAGACATAAACTCTAAACTGAGTATCTTGCCACACAGGAGAATAGGGGGGATGGGGATGAAAGGGGGGTGATGGAGGGAAGGGCGGGGTGGGGGGAGGGGTGCGGGAAGTACACATCTCAGTAAAGGAACAGGGACAGGGTAGAGAACAAAACAAGGGGGGGAGGTGCAGGATAGGAAGGAGGGATTCACAATTTGCCCACCATGGAGATGTCCTGTGTAATTACACAGGTACAGCCTGTATTGAATTGCTGCTCCTCCCAGTGGGAGTGGGTGACAAGGGAGGAATTGCAAGAATCTAGTATTTAAAGCTATACTATCAAATGCAACTGGGAAATAGTACATACAGGGATGGGGGCAGGCAGCCCCTCCCTGCCCTGCTAGAAAGCTAGAGGGGTGCTGGAGGAGGGCATAAAAGGGAACAGATTGTGGGAGGAGCCTTACAGTGGGACCAATGTTCTGGGTTGGAGGGTAGGGGCAAAAAGGGGAAAAAAATTTGTAACTCAAAACTTTGTGGAAATGAATGATGTAACCAAGAAAATAAATTTTAAAAAAAGTTCTTCTGGATTTTTTTCTATTTGCCTTTCATGGTGTGAATATATATTTGGTGGTGTTACTTCCTCTATAGTTTTAAGACAACTGTTTGGGAAGAAAGAAATTGGGACAGAAATAGTGCCCCATTTCTGATTAGAGTACTTTCTGCATCTAAATCCACATGGTAGCATGATGGTGGTTATGAACCTGAAGGAGGTAGCAATGAGCTGGAAAAGACAAATGACTACATATGTTTTTTTGGCATTTTGAAGCATTGTACAGATTGTTCTTTCCTAGTATTGTGACCCAGCACAGACCTGCCTTGCTTAAGAACTTTGATGTAATCACTGTATATGGCTTTAGGAATAGGTTATCTGATTTCTTTATTATCCCCAAATACAAACCATACCTTAAAAAAATCTTCTAACTAGTTTTATATGAATAATTATATTTTTATTTTGAAATGTTTATTTGTGCCTAGTATAGATACAGATCTAAGAAAGACTATTAATACTGATTATTTTCAAGTCTTGTGAACCTTTCCAATAAAGTTCTTCTGGGAGCAAGGAACTTTATATCTTGTATAAAAAGCATGATGGTAATATTTCTTTTGTAGATGTCTGGCTGAGACTTTGGGGGAAAAAAGACAACTAAATATCCCGTGTGGGAAAATGTAATCTGAATAATATAATATACAAGTGAACCAAGTGTTCTATCTTAACCTTAATTCCCTGGAAAAAGAAGGAAATAAACTCTTCAGTACCTCAGGGATCTGCCATTTTGACCTACTGTGTGTTTATCTCCTTTCATGACATAGATCACAGCCCCTCTGTGATATAATAGGGATTCTTCAGGAACCTCTGCAACCACTGAAATGTATTTTACTGAATCCACACTGGTGATGACCCAGACAGTATGGTATAGGGGATAGCGTATTAGACTTGGAATCAAGAAGCCTTGGATTAGGGTGCTACCTTAGACACTTACCAGCCATGTGATACCGGGCAAGTCATTTGACTTTTCTGGGCCTCAGCTTCCCTATCTGTAAAATGAGATAAGTTGGACTTGATAGCATCTCATGTACCAGCAGATATACATATCTACTGACCTATACTTAAAACCTTCCAGCTTAATAAAATCTTACATATTTTATTCTCTGCTTGCTTATCTTGAGGGCCCAAGGTTAGTTTTGTGTCATAATAAGAATGGAACTTTGGAGGAAAAAGAGATTTATAAGCATGAATTATTTCTGTGAACATGGGATAGAGAAGAACATAAATCAGAAGATCAAAAATTGCTTTTCACTGTCAAGTATTGTAAGTAATTTAAAAAGCAAGCAAGAATTGTCCATAGGAAGTTTCTTCCTCCTTATGGTTTATTTTGATTCTAAGATCTTGGGAATGTTTATTCTTTCTCCAGGCTAAAATCTAAAGCTAAGTTCATAGTACCTTACTCTTTTACTTTATGCTGCTACACTAGAGCAGGCAAGGGAGATACTGACCATTATGCAACCTGTATTAATATGCAGATTAACGGTGATGTTTCCTTTCAAAGGAATAAATGCATTTTCTGTAAAACATTTTACTTTCGTTTTAGCATGAGGCAAAAACCAACACAACTCTAAAGGTCTTGAAAATGTTTGTAGGAACCAGAAGAAATCATTGAATGAACTGAAAACTTAAAAATAGTTTTTATTTTCTTAGTTTAAGATTATTAAGACATATTCAAATTAAAATATGATCACCAAATCCCATATGCCAGAGTAATCATTTGAAGTGCAGGAACTTGCCAAAATTTTCTTGGCCTCTGTGTCATTTTTGATATGTGTTTCAGTTTCAAATAGAAGCCCTAGTCACTCAAACTAAAGGTCTTGATTTGTTCCATATCTTTTGGATCTAATAAAAACATAGAAATTCCACTAGATTCTCCTTACTCATCATTCTTGGATTAATTTAGGTCATTATTTGATAAGAAGATAAATGCAGTTTCTGTTAGAAGATATAAATAAACAGGAAGAAGTGAATTTCAGTTAAAGAAATAATGTAGATTTAGCTAGAGCTAATAGGCACTACATTGAGTTTTGTAGCAGAAAATACTAGGTATAATCTTGCCCTATGGGGCTAACACTTCTGCTGTAGTCTCACCTAAACATATAACGATTTAAATAATAATTACGTGTTTTAGAGAAGGGCTAGAGGAAGATAATAAGCCTTTTTTTAGGCATCTACTATGTTCTAGGCACTATTCTAAATGCTTTATAATTATTTTTTCCTTTAATGCTCACAATTGCCCTGGGAAGTAGGTACTTTATATTGTAGTTAAGGAAACTGAAGCAGACAGAATTCAGAAAGGCAACAATTCTACCAACTATGTATGCAGCACTTTAATTGAAAAACACTTTACCTCTATTAGCCTTTATACCCTTTGTATCCTTTGATGTTCCTAATAACCTTATGAAGTAAGTGGTGTTACACTCCTCATTTTGATAGGGAAACTGAGGCTAAGAAAGACCAAATTCCTTGCCCACGCAACTATTTCATGTCCGAGGTACAAATAAAACTCACATCCTTCCAATTCTGAATCCAGTCATCTGTTCACTATATCAAGTTGTCTCTCAATAGATTAATTGCCAAACAAAATGGTATAACTATGGAATACTGTAAATTCAGAAGAGGGTAGAATGACTAAAGGTTGGAACAAATCAATAATAGTTTATAAGTAATAAAAAATATAGGTTTCAAGTCACAAAGAACCCTTAGAGTTCATCACATCATTCAAATATTGTACTTTACAAATGAGGAAACTGAAGCCCTAATGGGCAATTCAAATGACTTGGACCGATCTTGGAACTGTGGAAATAGCAGAACTGGATTTGAACTCAGGTCTTTTGATCCCAAAATTCAGTTTCCATTCCCCCTGAAAAGTTGAGTTTACCTTTCAAGGGTGGTTATCATATCATATCATATCATATCATATCATATCATATCATATCATATATAATATAATACAATGTAACGTAACATAACATAACATAACATAACATAACGTAATATAATAAATGTAATGTAATGTGACGTAATGTAATATAATGTAACATAACATAACAACATAATAGTGCTATAATATAATATATATAATATAATAACCAAGGGTGGTTATAATGTAATATGTTATAATATAACATAATAATAATTAGAGAAGGGAAAGGGATAAGGGTGGGTCAGGGAGAAGGACAAAGTAAGATGGTGGATAGATCTGAAATTCTTTCTGTTCCATCGCACTGCCTGTCTAGGTCACTGTAAAGTGTTTATATGTCAGAAGTCCAAGAGAAAGGCTTTTGAGGAAAGGTAGTGAGAAGGAAATAACTGTTGAGGCCCTTGAATCCTGAAACTCGGACTAAGGTTTGAGGAAGCAAATTCTGGAAACATTGACATCCCATAATGTCTTTACAAATGGATAGTGACACATAGGAATTTAGAATTGACCTGTCCTATCTCTGCCTAGACAAAGAGTGGACAGACTGACACTGATAACAAGACACAGTATATGGGGGTGAGTGGCAAGAAAGGAAGAGGGAATTAAGAAAAGTAAGACCTAGTTTCTTCTCCTTTGCAAATGGGGCCAGGATAAACTAATAAGATCTATGCAAAAATATAAACTTTCCTCTTTGCTTTTAAATCCTCTGTGCCATTTTTTGTAGTTCAACAACACTACTTCCCTCCCCTCAATGGCTGTTTGTAGGATCAGAAATCCATATTATGGGTCCACTTAATTTAGCTACATCATGATTTATGAGGGTAGTACTAAAAGCACTGATTTCAAGTGTCAGAAGATCTGTTTGAATTCTAACTGGCTCTTATTGTGGGACCTTGGATGAGTCACTTAACCTTCCCTGGACTTCTGTGTCCTTATCTGTAAAATGAGGATATTGAAATGATCTCTAGTTCTTTTTAAAGAACCTCCAAATCCTACACCCCCATAACTATAATTACTTATTCTTCTAAGAGTTTGAGGTTGGGAGCTTACCAGACTCAGGCATGATTGGTAGTTTTCCCTTGGCCCATGAACCTCAGGTACGATGTCCAGACTGTTCTGATGATGAAAATTCTACATGAATATTGAAAATAAAAGTTTTATGTGAACTTCAGGACCAGAATAGGGGACAGAATACCATGAGATCAGAGGGAAACAGATTACCCATTGGTTAAGCAAGCTAGAGGGAATTCAGATTTATAGAAAAGATGGTGGAGTGAGGCACCAGAAGGGGGCTCCAGCATTCCAAATCACAGCAATTTGCTGAAGGAGGAGAGTCCAGCCAGGGGGTTCAGTGGGGCCCCCAGAATTACATTATCTTTTTTTTTGTTAATTCTCCTCTATTTACTTGCCATTTAAAATGAACCAACATACAAAAGCCCACCTAAAATTAACTGGGGATAGAAAAAAAAAAAGTACCAGGGAGTACACATTCCTGAGACATTAGCGGGTCATTTTCTCTGAAAAAGTATACATCATTTGACAATTGTTTTCAGGAATTGCAAAATTGTCTATTTTAAGATGCATTTTTATCAGATGATTACCTAAAAATAGGTCAATTACTTGACATTTAAACAAGATTATAGGTTACAACTGTCTTGGCAAGAGGGTACATACCTTAACACAGCCATGCTATTTTTAAACATTCTGCCCTTAACTATCCTGTGTCTTGTAAGGAGATGATTGAGATGTTGTTAAATTGAGGTTTTTGCATTTAAAATACACAGCTTTCAAAGTTCTTAACTTCACCAGGTTGTAATAAAGATTTTACAGAGATTACTACTGCATATCTCTCCATAAATCTTTTCAGACGGTATTTTATTAGAAAATAGATTGGGGGGTGGAGGTGGTTTGAGGTTACAAAAGATGTCATTGCTGTCATGTGACTGATTCTGTAATAGTACTTGCCTCATAAGTAGCTTCTCCAAGTTTATCAAAGCAATGTATGTTAGAGCTATATGTATATATAAACACACATACATATATACCATATACACACATGTGGTTTTTTATTTTCACTATACTAGGATATATACATATAATATAACATATGTGTTACATACAAACACACATACATGCATATGAAAGTATACAACAGTATAAACAATGCAGAATGTGAAGTGGAGAAAAGACTATCCTGGGTTCAAATCCTTCCCCTGAAATTAGTTCTGTAACTTTGGGTAATTCATATAACTTATATCTGTGTTTTCTTATCTATAAAATGGGAATAATGATATCTGTGGTACATATCTAAAAGAGTTTGCTGTGATGCTCACAAGAGAGAGGTGCTTTGGCATATTGGATCTGGTACTGGGTTTAGAATCAAGAACTGTGTTCAAATCTTGCCTGAGAAACTTGCTCTCTGTGCGACCTTTGACTAGTCCCATAACCATTTCCTTCATTTTCCTCATCCATAAAAATGAATGGGCTGGATTTTATTGCCCTTTATAGCTCTTTCAGTTCTGAATATTGAAACTCTGATCATGCAGTAAGACAAGTGGACACAAGCCTTAGTGAACTTTAAAGGGCCATGAGCATATTGCTTTGTTGCTGCTGTGGTGGTCAGAGGAAGCGGTATAAGGGATGCTCTCAAAGTTTCTCTGAAGAACTTTAGTATTAATTGTGAGACATGGGAGACACAGGCATAGTACCCTCCAACTTGGTGTGCCTGTAATAGCAAGCACCCTAGCACGCCCAGGATGGCCTGCTAGCACAGGTTTGCTAAAGGAAAGACAACTTTTAAAGGGGTCAACAATTTTACTTTACTTACAGATATGTAGAAAATACAAGCAGAGAAATTAGCACAAAGACTCAACCAGAGAGGGATCCTACTGTCTGAACAAAGTAATACAACCACCTACTTATACCACCGGACTGGGAGAGCACAAATCTCTGAGTAGTGAGGAGGCTCTTAACAAAAGGCTACTCAGAGTCCTGTCCAGGGGAATCAAAAGGTCCTTCTCATGAAGTAACCACCAAAGCAAAATACCCAACAGCCCAGTATATATAGTTTTCACTAAAAGGCTCAGAGCCAGAAGTCACCACACCCCTCATGACTCAAGGCCTAATTAGCTTGGTACCAAAAGGTGTGAAAGCCTTCCTACAAGCAAGCCTTCCTGCAAGCCAGCTTCCCCTAAGCAAACTCCTCCTTAGGCAAGTTCCTCACCAGTGGGTTCCATATGACTCGGAATGTATCACAACTGCAAAAGCAGCAAGACATCTGTGATTGAAATAGCTGTGTACCTTTAAACCTGGGAACACAGCTCCTTTTACAAGGGAAAAGGGGACACATGTAGTCACATAGGCCTATTAGTGGACAAGGAAGATCTTCCTATTCCATTAACAGTACAATGCCCATTTGAAAGAAGGTGCTGATTCTGTGAGCAAAGCAGAATCATAGTAGCACAAAGGAAATGTGAGCTGCACAAATCCAGAGACTTCTCCATTCCAAATATTCTAGTGGACTACTTTGCCCAACATGGGGTAGAACAGCAGAGGTGGATATATTGGGAGCTGTAGTCACAACCCTGCACACAGGAGGCCCAGGGAATAGAGTCATCTTCTCACTGGACTGAAGCAACAGTGGGATTCAGTAGCCCTCTGGATGTCTGAGAATTTTTTTTTGGGGGGGGGGGTTTAAGAATTATATTGTTCACCTAGTGTTGATTCCATCCCAGCAGAGATCTACAAGTCAGAGGGTCCGCTGTTCATACGGAAGCTAAATGAAACCTTCAAAGCTATATGGCAAGAGGAAGTTATCTCCCAGGAGTTCAAGGATGCCTCCATTGTCCGTCTCTATAAAGGAAAAGGAAACAGGTTGTCCTGTGACAATCACAGAGAACTCTCTCTCTTAGTCTTTGCTGGCATGAATCTTTCCAGAGTCTTCCTTTATAGGCTGAGTCCTCACTTGGAAGATCATCATCTGCTTGACAGCCAGTGTGACTTCAAAAAGGACCAAGGAATGATCAAGATACCATTTGCTGCCCTACAATTCCAGGAGAAATGCCAGGAGCAGAACAGAAGCCTGTACGCAATGTTCATTAATCGGACCAAGGTCTTTGATACTGTCAGTTGTGAGGGCTTGTCAAAGATCATGGTGAAATTTGATTGTCCAGAAAAATTGATCAGTACTAGATGCCATTTTCATTATGGCATGCTTGCCAAGTTCTGAATAATGGACAATGCTCATATGCTTTCCCAGTCACCAATGGAATGAAGAATACCTGTTACTATGCTACTATGATGTTTTCTGTGATGTTATTAGATTCCTTCAACAAAGGTGAAAATGACATCAAGGTCAGCTACCTCACTGATTGTATACTATTTAACTTGAAAAGGCTACAAGCCAAGACTAAAATGGAGGGACAGTTGGTACATGACTTTTTTGTTTGTAGATGACTATACACTCAATGAAACCTCTGAGGCTGAGATGCAAAAGAGTATGGATCAATTCTCTGCTGCTTATACTAAATTTGACTTAACAATCAATACCAAGAAAACTGAGGTTATACACTAGCCAGCACTATATCATCCATATGTGGAACCATTGGCTACAGCAAATAGAGAAATTTTGAATTTTGTATGTGTTCACTTACCTTGGCAATATATTTTCCAGGAATATCCACATAGAGGATGAGGCTGACACATGCATTGCCAAAGCTATGGGAAGTTCCCAAAGAAAGTATAGAAGAGAAGTATTAGGCTGCTGAATTGTCACACTGAAGGTCTACAAAGTCATTGTGCTGATTTCATGGTTGTATTCTGGTGAAACCTGGATAGTACACCAGCAACATGCCATGAATCTAAATTGTTTCCATTTGGATTGTCTTAGGAAGACTCTGAAGATCAGCCGACAAGATACAGTACCAGACACTGACATCTTCTCTTGAGCTGAAATGCCAAGCATTCAAACAAATGAGAGAATGCAAAAGAGTGTGGTGCAGAGAGTGTGATGCACTGGCCACACACCCTGAATGCCAGATGCAAGATGACTGAAAAGACTAATTTTACAGGAAACTTGTGCAAGGCCAGCTCTCACACAGAGAAGTGGTACTAGGACACTCTTCAAGTCTTCTTTGAAGAACTTTAGTATTAATTGTGAGACATGGAAGTTGCCAGCATAGGACCACCCAAGATGATGTGCTTGCATCAGAGAAGATGCTATGCTCTATGAGAAAAGCAGAAGCATGTTAACATGAAGGAAACATGGAAGGTTCAAATACAGAGACATCGCCATTGTAAATGTTCAGATAGACGATCTGTGCCTGAGCTGTGGTAGAGCCTTCCATGCTCGTATTTAACAGAACATCCACAGTTAAATCCAATGTACCTTGACACCAACATTGTGATGTAATTTGTGTTCTTTGAGTATGAGAGACACAACAAGAACTACTACTGCTGTAGAGTACCTGGAAGGAGGCATTTCTGTATAATGCAGAGAATGAACATAAAGTTCCAATAACTTTTAGCAGTAAATCTTAGCTATGCCTCTTAAAAAATGAGTTCTTTTTGACATTTTCTTTTTAAATTTTGAGTTCCAAATTCACTCACTCACAACCCTCCCTCCACCCACTAAGAAAGCAAATGATATCAATTATACACATAAAATCATGCAAAACATTCTATTAGCCATATTGCAAAACAATTTTGAAGAAGTCAGAAAATTATACTTTAATTTGCATTCAGAGTTCATCAGTTCTCTCTTTGGAGAGAGAATTTTTTTTATCATGATTCCTTTGGAATTGTCTTGAATCATTACATTGAGAAGGGTATCCAGCAATACCACTACTAAGTCTATATCACAATGAGATCAAAGAAAAATGAAAGGGACCTCTAGGTGCAAAAATATTTATAGAAGCTCTTTTTGTAATGGCAAAGAATTGGACATTAAGGGTATGTTCATTAAGTTGAGGAAGGGACAATTTGTGGCATATGGTTGTGATGGACACTATTGTGTTACAAGAAGTAACAAAGGGAGTGGTTTGTGGGGGAAATATCTTAGGAAAATGTCTTTAGGAAAAGACCTAAATGAACTGATGCAAAGTGAAGTAGAAAGTACACAGTAATAGCAATGTTGCAATGATAATCAGTTGTGAAAAGCTATACCTCTTAATAACCATTTGACTCAAAAATAATAATTTAATTATTTAAATAATTATTTATTTTTAAATGGATCATAAATATAGAGCCTGAAAGAATCTTAGAATCATCTTATATACATTTTCACTTTATAGATAATAATAATTATTATTCTAAAGATTAAGAAACTATATCCCTGAGAGTTCAAATACATTTTGCAAAGTCATAAATTTCAGAAGGAAAACCAAGGTTTGAAGCCAAGAGCTTCACCTGGACTCCCAGTTTTCTTTCCACTGTCTTCCGCTTACTCCACTGAGCATGAATCCCTGTCTATATAGAATAGAGATGAGGAGGTACTCTTTGTGCTCAAAAAGTTGTAGGGAAAAATGGTATAAAACCTGAAGTCTTTTTCAAAATGTGGCCATCTATTTTATTGATTTTGCTCCTGGCAAGTAAACTCCCTCTGCTAATGCAGATTTAAAACTCTTCTCCATCTTCGAGTCTTAGAGAATATGTGAGACACTGAGAAATTAAGCAACTTATCAATCATTACGTGGCCACTATATAAGAGGTACAATTTGAGCCTAGTCTTCCTGATTTTGAGGTCCAGTATTCAATATCTACCATATCATGTTGCCTCTATTTGACTCTCTGCTATCATCATCATCATCATCATCATCATCATCATCATCATCATCATCATCATCATCATCATCGTTTCCTAAAAAGTAATTCTAAAAACGAACAAAAGAAAAGAAATTCCAGGGAATCCAATTTGCACTGCCAATGTCTATCTAATATATTTCTTTTGATAGCAGAGTGATCAACAGATATTAATGAATATCTGTTTAGGTGGGACTCAAAAGACATCTTGTGTAGGCATAATTTTTCACAAGTCATGTGAGTTCTTTGGATTCCAGTTTCCTCATCAAAAGCAAAAAGGTGTTACCAGGCTGTGCCAATTTGGTGCTTCATGCCCAGAATTTTAATGAAATAAGAAATTTATAGACCATCTAACTAAAGGAAGTTTACTTAAGCATAAAGAGGGTACAGCACTAATGAATGTTCCTTTCTTGCCTGTATTGGCTATACTGGTATACCTGGTCTAGCCCAAGAGAAAGAAATCCTTGCCTCTCTTTGGGTGGGCACCTGTGTTTAAATCATCAGTAAGCTAAATCAGTGGTTGAGCCATAAGCCCTGAGTCATCTAAACAGGGCAGTGGCAAAATCTTTTAAGGACAAATTAGTCAAGTCTTCATATATATGGCAGGTATTGTTGCTTTCACAGAGGGTGAGACTAGGGGTGTGGAATTCGCAGCCTCGAGCAAGATTAGACTAAAAGAACCTTCTAGCTCTTAAATTCTAGACCTCTGTATGCAGAGTGCTTTCCCTAATGCTGTATAAGATTTAGATACATCTAATCCACTTCCAAGACTCCCACTGATATTTTTGTGATGGTGATTTTTCTGGTTTAAAGGAACATTTCCCCCTATTTTAGATGGATTTCTGAATGACTGTCAAATATAAGGGACATCATTTGGCCTCCTTAAGGTGTTTAGAATTTCTTTTAACTAGTACACATCTCATGCTTCTGAGTTATGTCTGGGTTATGCCTTATGTCTGTTTGTTTAAATTACTTAAAGCAATTTTAATGTTCCTTGTGCATATTTATTACTTGTTCTTTGTTAATGATAGTGTAACAACTTTCATTGAACTAGTTAATTATAGTCTATGCAATGAAGTCTCTGGATCACCTGGAATGAGTTGGCAATGTTTGCCCAGACAGGCATTAATATTATTTTTTCAACTTCAGTTATAATTGGTTAATAAGTAAGGCAGCTATCTAAAATAGGAGTCATAGAGATTATTTCAGTATTACTCATCTGATCGTAACATGAGTACTAGCCTTGAGATCAGAAGAAACCTGGATATAAATCCTGCCTGATTATAAATAAGTTGCTTAAAATCTCTGAGTTTCAGTCTTTTTATCTGTTTAAAGGATTCTTGTATCTACTTTACAAGGATGTTGTGAGAATCAAGTATAGTAATGTATAGTAAATATAGTAAACTTAGAGATGCCGTACACATACCAGTATATCATCATCATCATCATCATCATCATCACATATTTTATACCACTACCACCACCTATCTGGGAGGTACAATGGATAAGAACTTTGGACTTGAAGTCAGGAAGACCTAAGTTCAAATCTGGATGTGTGTGTGTGTGTGTGTGCATGCGTGTGTGTGTGTGTGTGTGTGTGTGTGTATAAAATGAGGTAACGTTTCCAAAGTTCTTTATGAAGCATAAATCATTATATAAATGCTAGCTATTACTACTGCTAGTGCTGCCACTGCTACTGCAACTTCAAATACAACTACTACTAGTATTATTTCAGATAGAAACCATCCTGAGACAAGTTATTATACTACAGAAATATACTATCATTTAAAGGATATTATTATATTGCTAATTATATATTATATTGTATATTTTAGAAATATATGAAAATAATATGAAAGATAATGCTATTTTCCTCTTATAGTTACTGTTTTATAAACTATTGCATGGAGTGGGGGGGAGATAAATAAATACTTTTTTAACTGAATAAAAACATTGAGATTTAAGCTCCTCTTCTTTATCTACATGGAAAGCATCTTTGAGATAGCAAACAGAAAAATGGGAATGTACTTCATCTTATCTCTGCCTGTTCTGCCAGGTCTTTATAATTTGAAAGTTTTTCTTTCCATGTAGCTTAGAGAATCTGAGAATTGAGTATGATGGCATTAATCGAAACCATTGCTCCTAAATTTTTTATGTCTCTGTGCTATGTCTGAAAGACTGTGGGCAACAGTTTTGGTTGCAATATTGCCCTTGTTCCAGAACAGCTTATTTTATGTATTCCCAAGGATGTTTTGAGGTTTGTATTTCTAGTATGGGGAATTTTTCATCTCTTAATTTAGGAATGATAGCAAGTTTCTAGTGTATAATGCTAATCACCAAGTTCTTTCCTGCTTGATAGTCATAGTCTGTGGTACACAACTGACATAGCTTCATTAAATCATTTTAATTGATCAGTAAGTCTAGACACCTTAAGAATAACTCTTCTATAACTTCTAGTGGCCACGGCCTGATCATCTTGACTCATTATTATAAACCCTTCTCTTTCTAGGAACAATTTGTTCATCTTCTTTTGTTGACATAGTGCTGGTTGACTTCTTATGGATGCTGTCCATGAAGTGTTTTTTTGATTGCACTCTTGGATCTTAGTCATTTCATAGGCACTACTCAAAAGTAAATCTACATCAGTTAACATTCAACAAACATGTACTGATCCTCAGACTTTACTAGTTCTTGCTGAAGCATTTCTGAAATATTTTTATATGTGATTTTCAATGTGCTTATCAAATTCTCTGAGCACATCTTTCTTTTCCAAGTGTTCTCATAGAGGTTTAATCTCAGGATACTAGTTAGTCTCTTAACATACACAGTCACGTATATTTCCTTGAGAACTATTTGTTACCTCATTAATTTCATAATTTTATTTTTTAAATCTTATTTAATATTTTATTTTCCAAATTACATGTAAAAACAATGTTAATATTTTTTCAAATTTTGAGTTCTAAATTCCCTTCCTCTCCCTTCTTTACCCCCTCATTCAGAACACAAGCAATTTGACATGGATTATACATGTGTAGTTATGCAAAACACATTTCTGTGTCAGTTATTTTGTGAAAAAAACACAGACAAAAAAACAAGAAAATAAAGTAATGAAAAAGTATCTTTGATCTGCATTCATACTCTAGCAGTTCTTTCTCTGGAGATGGACAATACCTTTTATCATAAGTCCTACCGAGTTGTCTTGGATCATTGCATTGCTGAGAATAGCTAAGTCATGAATAGTAGATCATTGTACAATATTGCTGTTACTGTGTACAGTGTTCTCCTGGTTCTGCTCATTTCACTTTGTATCAGTTCATGTAAGTCTTTCCATGTTTTTTTTCCCCTGAGAGCATCCTACTCATCATTTCTTAAAGCTCAATAGTCTTCCATCACAATTATATGCAATAACTTGTTCAGCCATTCCCCAATTGATGAACATCCCTTCAATTTCCATTTCCTTGCAACTACTAAAAGAGCTGCTAAACTATTTTTGTACACGGAGGTCCTTTTCCTTTTTTTTTTTTAATCTCTTTGGGATACAGACCTATTAGTGGTTTTGCTTGGTCAAAGGGTGTGCATGGTTTTGTATCTTTTTGGGTGTAGTTGAAAATTACTATCCAGAATTGTTGAATCAGTATATAACTTCACCAATAATGTATTAGTGTTTTAATTTTCCCACATCCCCTCTGATATTTCCCTTTTCTTTCATATTAGCCAATCTGACAAGAGTAAGGTAAAACAGAGTTGTTTCCTTTACCAATAGTGATTTAGAGCATTTTTTTCCATATGACTGTAGATAGCTTTGATTACTTTGTCTGAAAACTGTCTTTTCATATCATTTAACCATTTATTAATTGAGGAATAGCTCATATTTCTATAAATTTGACTCAGGTTTCTGTTTGAGAAATGAAGTCTTTATCAGAGAAACTCACTGTAATTTTTTTCATATGTACCAATTATGCATCCTATCCTCTCTACTCTCTCTTTCCTTTAACCCTGTCCATTCTTAAAAGTGTTTTGCTTTTGACTTTTAATTCCCTTAAAACTACTCTTCTTTCTATCAGCTCCCCCTCTTCTTTTATTCCCTTCCCTTCCTACTTTTCTGTTTAGTAAGGTAGATCTCTACACACAACAAAGTGTGCATATTATTCCCTCTTTAATTCCAATGAGAGTAAGGTTCATGTGATCACCTCTCCACTTCCTCCATCCCCTGTAAAAGCTCTTTCAGGTCTCTTTATGTCAGATGATTTATTCCATTCTACATTTCCTTTTCCTGTTCTCCCAGTACATTATTCTTTCTCATTCTTTAATTTTATTTTTTTAGGTAATTGTACCATCACATTCAACTTATGCCTCTGATTTCTGTCTATGTATACTCCTTTTAATGTTCTAATAATGAGAAAGTTTTTAGGATATATATATATATATATATATATATATATATATATATTTTCCCATGTTGGAATATAAATAGTTTAACCTTATCAAATCCCTTAAGATTTCTCTTTCCTGTTTACTTTTTGGTGCTTCTTTTGTATCTTGTATTTGAAAGCTGAATTTTCTATTCAGCTCTGGTCTTTTTATCAGGAATGCTTGAAATATCTTTTTTTCTCTAGAAGGATTATGGTCAGTTTTACTGGGTAGATGATACTTGGTTATAATTTTAGCTCTTTCATCTTCTAAAGTATTATATCCCAAGCCCTCTAGTCCTGTAATGTAGAAGTTGCTGAATTTTGTTTTATCCTGATTGTGGTTCCACAATATTTGTTACTGCTTGTTTTTGATTGCTTGCAATATTTTTTCCTTGATCTTGGAGGTCTGAGAATTCAGATGAAATAGCTCCTGGTCTTTGCTTTCAGAATTTCTGGGTGTGAGGTAGAAGATAAATCCATATTCCAAAAATTCCCCTTTGATAATGAAAGAGGTTCAGCTGATTTCCAAAACTTCAGACCATGACCAATACAAGTTCATGGGTTTCTATGACTTTTAAAACAATCATCACAGGTATACAACTTTTTGTTTTGTTTATTTGTTTGTTTTGTGAGGCAATTGGGGTTAAGTGACTTGCCCATGGTCATGTAGCTAATAAGTATTATTTCAGCTTCTGTGAACTTACCTCAGATGACAGACAACCCTTGCTTTAGGCCCATATTTGTAACATTTTTATCTTCATAAAGCAGTGTGCTGTCCTTCTACTAATTGAAACTTTGAAAACCCAGGGTCCACTCTGATACAGTGGAATTATACTTCAGTGAAGGTGAAAGAGCATGAGAACATTGTTGCTATCCTAAATCTAAAAATGATTTTTGATAATTTTATTGTTGCCAAAAGAAAATGCATTTTACTGGACAAAGATTTGGATATACGAAGAATAAGATAATATTTGAGGTGGAGAAGGTTTAACGGTTTTTCTGAGAATGTAATGTCTATAGGGGTTGGGAGCCACCTGTATGTGATGATTTTGCTGTAATGAATGACTTCATCATGGGAATAGAGAATGACAAGATTGAAGAAGTAGGTAGAAAACAGAAAAAATGTCTTAAATACTAGAATCCAAATTTGGGATTTAATTCCATTAGGTAAATGGGAACTATTGAAGATTTTTGAGCAGGGTAGCTTGCAAAGTGGTATGTTATAAAGATTAGTCTGAGAGTGGTAGGTAGGATAAACTCAGCAAAAATTATAGTAAGAGCACCAGTTAGGAGGTTACTATAATAATCCATGAGAAAAGAAGAGATCTTAAATTGGCATTGCTGCATTAGGAACATAAAAAAACTTTATGAAGGAAGAATCAACACTAGGGAGATACATAGGAAGAAGAGAAAAAGAGTCAAAATTGAGTTCAAAGATTACAAGACTAAGAATGGTGGGATATGCCTGTTAATTCCTTGCTATTGGCAAGATCAAAGTCAGTGCATTTCTTGAGCTCAAAAGTTCTGAGCTGCAGTGAGATAAAGCAATTTAGGGATACGCATTAATTTTACACAAATATGGTGGCTCTTAAGAGTGGGATATCCACTAAGCTTCAGTGGGACCAAGCCTTAGTGGCCACTGTACTTCCAGCCTGGGCAAGATAGAGAGACCATGTCTCAAAATAACAACAACAAAAGTAATAATGATGAGATGATGATGAAAATTATTATGAAACTGATAGAATATAACAAGAAATTCCTCAACCAATGAGAAAACAAAGTAAGTTTGACTCACCTTTCTACTTACAACAAAACCAAAAAGTATAATTTTGTTGGGTTTATTTTTTCCTGTAAATCTGAAGACTGATGTTGAAGTCATTGATTCTGAAGCTTTTTGTGGGGAAATCTCACAATCTAGGAAGGAATGGATATGTGGATCACATGGATATATGATAACTTGACTAAGTACTATGCCCCCAGGTATGATGACTATAATTAGTATAAAGCAGATTGAGATACAGGATTTATAATTTCTTGATGGAAATTATTTGGAAAACAAAAATAGCATGTAATTTTTTTTCCTTAAAGGAATTTCATTCATCTAAAATCAATCCCAAAAGTAAATTCTTCCATTTAGTTTTTGGCTTAAGTTTCTCAAAATCATGCTATGCAAAACACTTTATGTGAAAAACCACATCAGAGACAGACACAGAAAAAAAGGAGGATAAAAGCAATCCAGAGGCTGCTTTTGTTTCCACTCTTCCAAGTCCCTTCAACATTTCTTTTACTTTTAAACATTCAGAGCATATTTCTTACTGCAGACATTCAATTAGAGCACAGAGTCCACACAACGGAAAATGTAATAAATTTCTGCCCTTGGTTCATCACTGCTTGTGGGTTTCAAGACCTGCCACCACTTAATCGTAAGTGACATTACATTGCTCTATAGTGCGTGACATTTCTCTCCAGTGACATTATGGGGAAACGCAAATAATTTAATGTGAGAAAAAGACTCTCAATCTGAATTCAGCACACGATTTTCATAATAGCTACATCATGACTAATTACAGTGCAAGTTACTGAATTGAATTACTTATTTTTGTTTAAAGAGTATTTAGAACACTGAGTATAAATATAATTACCCCAATTTATATTAGCTCACATGAAAGTGAAATGGTTTGTAATCTAAACTATAGTTTTTAATGTTGTGTCTGGCAATAGAAATGTATGTGCGTGCACACATACACATGTGCACACACACACACAATTAACTTTAGAAATTAACCCCATTTCAAAAGACCATGTTCATGTTAGTTAAAAAGGAG
>CM053599.1:63018580-63049583 GCA_028646575.1 Pseudocheirus occidentalis
CAAAAGACAATTAGCCTTCTATGACCTCTTTTGAAAAACAAAAAATTCTCCACTTTAATATGTATCAGTGGGAAAGAGCAAAAGAGTTACATACCTAGAACTGCAAAATCATAAAATATCGGGGTTGGAAGGCCCTCAATAACCATCCAGTCCTTCCTGTGCTTGAAAGTATCTGATGGATAGGGAGGCAGAGCCAAGATGGTGGCATAGAAGCAGCAAGGTCCCGCACGCAGCTCCCACACTGCCACCCTACATACCCATAAAATTATGAGCCCAGACAAAGTCTAGGACTCTCAGGCTCACAAAAATACAGAGAACACATCTCTCACTGAAGGCAGCTTGGCAGCAGGGGCTCATCGCGGAGGCTGGGAACAGCCTGAAGCCGAGACCATGGCCAGGTTCAGGGCGGTGGGAAGGAGATGAGCTGAGGTGAGCTGAGCTGAGCTGAGCAGAGCCGAGCTACAGCCAGTCTTTAGTGGTTCTACAGCCTCCAGCACCTCCATATCTGCCAAGGTGTGAGGAATGGGGATAGGAGAGAGGCAGCTCACACCAGAACAGAGACTGGCCCAGCCCAAAACCGCAGCCAAAACTGCAGGGTTGGGGCAGGGGAAATAAAGGGAGAAAATTTGTAATTCAAAAATGTAATGAAAATGAATAATGTAAACAAGAAAACAAATAAAAATAAATTTAAAAAAAAGAATCATAGGTTAGGGATCTAAAATGCCATGTAGTTAAATGTCCTCATTTTTACAACTGAGGAAACTAGCCACAGTTAAAATGACCCACCAAGTCACACAAGCTCAAATTTGAACTTGGATCATCTGATTCCAAATCCTAAGGTTTTTTCACTGTATAAGTCTGCTTCTGAGAAGTTGTATAAATAAAATTTTTGAAATTAAAAAAAAAAAGAAAGTATCTGATGGGATTGATTCTACTCCTGTGAGGTTAAAAATTTTACCTGTCTTTGATTTTTCCATCTTTCTTGTTACCTTCATCCAACTAATTACTGAAACTTAATTAATCTTTTCTTCTATAATCAATTCCATCTGTATTTTCCTTTTAAATCCCATTCACAGTGTTTATTTCCTCCTACCTGGACTGAATTAGACTCCTGTCTTGTCTCTATGGTTTCATATTCTTTTTTTTCCCCATTCCATAAAATGGTTTAGCACCATTGAGGATACCTCTACATGTTATTATTAAGAGGAGAGAAAAATGAGAGAACAGAGAGTACTTCAGTAATCGCAGAATACTTTTCAAGTGGTATTGACTGGTATACCTACTTTTAGAGACCTCCTTTTAAGATCTTATAATTTAAAGCAATAGGGAAATTTGAAGCTGACCTAGTCAGATGCCTTCATTTCATAGATGAATAAACAGAGGTCCAGAAAAGTTCCTTTTCTTGCCCAAGGATATATAGTGTAAGTAGTAAGTAGGCGGGCTAGGATTCAGACCTAGGTCCTTGTATACCAAATAAAATAATCTTGCAACTAAACAGAAAGTTCAGTAAATCATTCCAATCAGTACCTATATCTTGAACAGATACTACAAAAAGAAAATTAGTTGGGTCCAGAAATGAATAGAACTAAGAAAAAGTTTTCAAAATTTTCAATATATAAAATAATCCCAAGCATCTTCTAGCACCATTCTTGTTCTAATGATGCTACATGACTTTGAATCACAGAATTCTAACATCTCTACTGAACCAAAATTCTAAATGTCCTAAACTTCAGTGAAGGTATAGATGGTAGCAAGAAGGCTGCTACATATTGTCAATAATTACTTCCCCCTAAGAAGGAATATAAATTATATCACCCAGGACATATGCGATTGAAAAAGAAATTAATGGCAAAGTCATGTCTGAAGAGCAAAAGATTATAGAGACCAAAGATACTTCTACTATAACTTTAAGTACCAAATGAAATATTGTGGAAATGCTAGCTTTTAAATTGTCAGTTTGGAGAGACCATTCAAAGTGCTGGCTTGAGTGAAGCTAAACTATTTGCCTATCATGTTTGGTGAAGAAGAAATTGAGAAAGAGAATGGAGGTAAATAAAAAATAACTGTATCCTTTGATAAAGTTATTTTAACCTTTATCTTGTGATGAAGATAAATAGGACTCTTTCAAACACAATTTATTTGTTATCATGAATTAAGTGAATGGTGCTAAACTGTGTTCTCAGAAATGAAGTAAGTTCTTCAGATTTTATACTGAAATGAAACTTTGTGATGACTCTGGCTATGATCTCTCACAATGCTGCTAATAACTGTATATATCTTATTGTGAATTTCTTTGTTAATATATATATCCAGTCATTTTAATATTTATATTATACAAGGAGACTAATATATTTAATATGTAAGCATCTGAGGAAGTGCTATAAGGACAGAAGATTTCTTTAGTGTATCAATTGTTTGATGAATTCTTTGGAACACTGAGATTTATTTATTTGTTGATAGAAATAGTGAAACACTAATTTTAAAGACATACAAAAATATACATAAGTTTTCCTGCATCTTGGAATGATAAAATTAAATATGATAATGAGTCAAATAGAAGCATGTGGGTTGACCAAATGACATTGGCAGACTCCATAAACCTTGTTCTCCATGTTATATAGAAAAAGGCAAATGACCTCCAACATGTTAGTGGTTCCCCTATTGAATATTTAAGAAAAAATGCGGGTTAAGAATCACACAATAGTTGAATATGTTAAAATCTGCACCATTCAAGGAAGTGCCCACATCACGAGAACATGAATTCCCTGAAACTGATTCAAACATATTTCAGTTTATTACAATTTGTCAATAATTCTACCAAGTAGAAATCCTTGGGAATTTCACCTCTTTTATCTAATCCCTGAAGTGTTCTGGTCAGTTTCATGTAATATACATTTTTAATAAGCATGTCTTCATCCTAGACCTGAGAAAAATTTTAAATTAAATAGGTAAAGGACAAATAGTTCAGACATTACACTGGAAACTTCTCTCCCAGTTGTGATTTGCCTAATTCCTGTAGAGAGCTGCTATTCAATAGCTGATATATTAGAAAGCATTCTTTATGTAACCTGTACTATAGACACTATTTAATATGGATAATTTCTCTCACATGGAAAGGATCTCATGGAAAATAAGGTATTCCCAATTTGCCCAGAGAATCTTTTTCAAAGATGAACTACCCTGGAGTATAACATTTCTTTAGTGCCAACACAGGGTACTGACTCATTTCTGAATCTGAAGGTAGAGTGCCAATGAGTCACCCTATAACCTGTAACACCTGGAATTTCTTTGGAGGTTTCCCATCTTAGTCTCACTTAAGCCCAACCCTTCTTCCTTTGTAATTTTAGTCTGTGAGTTTCCAGAAAGTTATGATCTCATTCTGTCAGTTTGGGCAAGCCAAGGACTGAGGCATCGTACTCACGAGTATTTACCTGGCATGGTAGTTGACATGACAAATATTTCATTTCAGAGACAGATAACCTTTCCACCAAAGAGAATGTCTTGCCATTTGTGATGTATCAGAGCAATGTACTGTCTCTAGATCCATTAAAAATTTCTGCCAGTGTTCAATGTTCTTTAATAGTTCCTGCCATTCTGAAGTCCAGCAAAACTGGCACCTGGCTTTTCTTATAAATAGCAGTTCATCTCCCACCTCTGTGCCTTTATATAGGTGATCTTCCATGTTTAGCATGCATTTACTCATCACCTCTTGAATTCTCTGGCATGCTTTAAAAGTACAATTCACTGCCACCTCCTGCATGAGGCTGTTTGTGATATCAGTGAATGCTACTTTTTTTTTTAGCCTTTTACTTTGTATATAACCTGTGTTTACTTGTATGTGTCTTTGTTTTATCCACACAGTAGAAAGTAAATCCTTTCAAGGTAGGATCTATTCTTTTGTCTTTGTACCCCTGGGACAGGGCATCTAGGTGGCTCAATACATAGAGTATGGGGCATAGAGTAAACAAGACTCATCTTCCTTAGTTTAAATCTAGCCTTAAACACTTACTAGCAGTACTTAAACACTTACTAGCAGTATGAACCAGGGCAAGTCACTTATTCCTGTTTTGCTCAGTTTTTCATTTATTAACAAAATATTCCTTGAACAACTTCTCTGTGCAAGTCAATGTGTTGGCTCAATCTAATTCAAGTCAATAGACATTTTTTAGTAACTAGTAAATATGAAACAAAAAAAGCAGTGTGACTTAAGAGATAAAAAAAGTTGACTCTGAAGGGAGAAAAAATATAGTCTCAAGTCCTGACTTTGGTAGATATTAGGTGTGTGATCTTGGGCAAATCGCTTAACTTCTCAATGCCCCCATGAAAAGCCATCAAATTGGATTATTGAAGGGGGTATCCATACTTAGAAAATTGCAAATCTGAACTAAAACAAATAGAAAATACAAAATCCAAAATAAGACAAGTAGGTGTTTTGTTAATAAATTAATCAACTAAAGAATTCACTAATTGGATTAATATTTATAAACATGTCACATATAACTCAATTAATTCATTTGATACTATGTCTTAAATAGCTACTTAATATCTCTCCTGCTCCCCACCCCCAACAAAAAATGGTGCAAGAACGAACCTTGCTGAATTGGATGACTCATCACCAAGCTAATAGGCTACCAGCAGATGGGTTTTTGTGGAGGGGGGAAGCATTCTGTTGTTTTTGTTGCTGTTGCTGCTATTTTAATTCTTGATGTTAGTCAGGGGGCAAGAATACATTAAACCCAGTCCTGAGGTGCAGAGGTTATTTTGATTTTCATCAACAGAGCAACACCTGCACTTGGAAATAAGGAATTCTTGATGTTTTAACATAAGTAAGGAGATAGCACTCACTGTGCTGCGCACTGAAAGAAACACAAAGACCAAAGACAAGGCTCTTGACTTTAAGGAACCAAAGAGATTCTTAGTATGTCACTTTCTGCATCACACACATACACACACACACACACACACACACACATGCTCATTAAAAAATCCCATAAGATTTAAAATAATGTGTAGAAACAACTTCAGATCTTTTCCACATGGGTCCAAACATGTGATATAACAAAAACATAATCACGCAAATAGTATGGGTTTTACCTGGTCTAATGACATGTGTAAATATGGCCTGAACCATGAACCAATCAGTCAATACACATTCATTAAAAGCCTACTATGTGTCAGGAACTATTCTAAGCACAAAGGACACAAATACTCTCCCCGTCCTTGAGGATTTCATAGTCTAATGAGAGAGATGACAAACAAATGTGTATAAACAGGCTATCTACAGGATAAAAGGAAAATAATTAAAAAGGCTGGGATTAAGAGGTATTGAGAGAAGAAGCCTTCCTGTAGAAGATGAGATTTTCATTGGAACTTAAGGAAGCCAGAAAAGCCAGGAGAAAGAGGAGAGCATACCAGGCATGAGGAAAAGGCAGAGAAAAGGCTGGGCCCAAAGAGATGGAGTTTGTCTAATTCAGTGCATCATGAGTGGGAACGAGCATTTCTTATGGCTTATATTAGACACAAGACAAGAACTTTGGCATCTTGACAGATCAAAGATCTCATCAATGTGAACACTCTCTCACCAGTGCAGATTACAACCTATCCCTGCCTCTTCCTCCTATATGATGTTTGTGCATGTTCTTCCAGCAATACTTCATAGATGATCCACCCAATACAATTAAGTCATTTCTTTAGTTTTTAATAGTTCCTGCATACCAGTTCAACACTCATGCTATGTATTGGTAGGATTGCAGTAGCCTTCTAATTGGTTTCATCTTGAATTTCTCTCCACTCTAATCCACCCTCTATTCAGCTGCCAAAGCAAAATTCCTATAGAGTTGGTTTAATCATGTCATTCCCCCTCAACAAAGATAATTAGTGTCATTACTTGCAGGATCACAAATAAAGTCCCCTATTTGGCACCAAATGCTTTTCATAATCTGGTCCCTTCCTTCTTGACTAGCCTTCTTAGATTTTACTCCCAATTCACATGCTCTAAGATCCAGTTAAGATCCATCTGGTCTACTTCTTTTTCCCCATATATAACAAAATAAAGATAACTGGTATTTATGTAGTGTTTTAAGGTTTGTAAAGCATTTTAGAAATATCCCATTTAATTTGCACAACAATCCTGGGGAAAAGGTGCTACAGTTGTCCCTACTTTACAGTTATAGAAACTGAAAGAAAGAAAAGTTAAATGCTGTGTAAGGACAATCACACTAGCATACAGGGTGGGATGTTAGCACAGGTTCTTTGATCTACTTTTCTAAAGGAAAGACAGCTTTAAAGTTGTTAATGATCTTACTTTAATTAAGAGACAGATAAGTTCAAATATGTAGAAAGAAGTAAGTATCCAAGAAAGAATCCAATAAACAGGGTTCCAACTGTCTAAGCAGAGTAATAGATACCTAATCAGACCAGGAATATCTGAGTTCACAAAGTGGGGGTTGGGGGTGGACAGGGCTGCTTAACAAGGGCTACCCAGAGTCTTTTCTGATCAAATGACAAAGAAACATTCTTACCATGAGTGAGTCCCAAAGTAAAATACCAACCTCCCAGAATACATATAGTTTTCAAATAATAGGCTCAGAGCTAGAAGGCATCACAACTCACATGACTTAGTGCCCTAAATGGCTCTGCACTAAAAGACATGAAAGCTTTCCTGTAAGCAAGCCTCCCCTTAACTAAGCTTCCATCTTAGGCAAGCTCCTCCCCCAAGTCAATATAAACCTCCCTGAATCACCTGATGGGCCCTATGTAACTTAGGATGTGTCACAGCTATAAATTGAGCTAAAATTCAAAAATGCAAGATATCTGTGATTGAAACACCTGTGTACCTTTACACCTAGGAACATGGTCCTTATTCCAAGGGAAAAAGATCAGATGTGGTCACATGTGGTCACATAGGCCTATTAATGGACAGGGAAGATCTTTTATTCCATTAACCCTACAAGTGACTTGTCCAAAGTCACATAGCTAGTAAATGTCTCCAACAAGATTTGAGCTCGGTTTCCTAGCTCCAAGTTCAACATTCTATCCACTGTGCCACTTGGCTGCCTAAAACAGTTTCTTTCCTGTCTCTGTGTATGTTTCCACTGGTTGAGGACTCAATTCTAATTTGACCTTCTTCAGGAGACCTTTCCCAGTTTCCTGTTCCATGGCTCTGCCCTGACAATCTGCTAGTGCCTCCTCTATTTAGATGGACTTCTATTTACTTTGTGCGTGTGTGTGTGTGTGTGTTAGCAAGTGTTTGAAACCATATTTAAACCATATGACTTCAGGGCCAGCACTCTATTGATTGAACCACTTCATTGCCTAAATAGACCTTTTCTTTTTATAGTCCCTCATGTCTTTGTTGATCAAATGAAATAAATATTTAGCTCCCCAGTTGACACACAGTAGGTGCTTATAAATGAAAGTCACTTCTCTTTCTCCCTGCCATGGCTTATATGCTACTTGGCACAGTTAAAGGTATTATGACTAACAAAACAGAGCTTACAGATATCCATCATATATATTTCCATTGCTCTCTTCACAAATTTGCCCTATGATTTGGATTCTTCTGGGGTTTTGGTGCTTTCACAATTTACAACCGTATGACATCACTGAGAGTATTTAATCACTATTCTAGCACAGTGGGCATGGGCTTCTGAGAGTGATAGAGGAGGCATGCACAGCAAAAGAAGTGGTTCCTACACTGGTGCCAAGACATAGCAAGCAGTCCCCTCTGGCAATCCCTTTGTGATGCCTTTTTGTGGCTGAATTTATTCACATGACTGAACTTAGTCTTTGTAGCCAAGTGTCAATTACATAAAAAATATTGGTCTGGGAGAAAGACCTTATCCTCTGTCCCAAGCCTTTCAATGAAATAGGGATGGTTGGATGTGTAAAAGGGGAAAATCATGGATCGGGATTTGGAAGATTGGGTTTGAATCTGGACTTTTCTATGTATTATGACCTTGGGCAAGTCACTTAACTTTCATTGAGTCCCATTTTCCTCAACTGAAAAATGAAGGAATTGAATTAGACTATTTCTGAAGTCTCTACTCCCATCCCTACCCCTTCCTCTGATCCAATAAAATATAGAAGAAAGGACTAGGTATGGATTAAAAGAAAATAGGAATTAGGAAGAAGTACAAATTGTCGATTTCAAAGATGGGGAAGTTCTTAATAAAGCAGGAAATACATAAAGAGATTTCATCAAAGGAGCGATTATATTAATGAAGGAACAAAGGAGTGAAGATTAGGGTGTTCTTAAAATATAGGTAAGTAAAATTAAGTAAAGTATATGTGTACTTATTTCCATTTTGTTTTGTAGTTTTCTCTCTTACATCCCCCCCCCTTTATTTTGTTATTTCTAGGTGATCATTCCAGCTCCAAAGAACTTTTCCCAGCTACAGAGCCTCTGTAGTTATAGGGGGAATAGGATATTCAGAGTATTAAAAGTATGGATCAGATACACACATTCAGATGGGGAAGGGGAAAATGGTAAAATTGGTCTCACAGTTTATTTGCTCCTTTGGCCATTTCTTTAACCTCCCACTTGCAGAAGAATACTGTCTTTAGAGTCAAGGGTTCCAAATTCAAATCCTTCCTTGTTGTTTACCACTTGTGTGACCTTGAACAAATCACTTAAACTCCCTTGATATCAGTTTCTCCATTTATATTCTCTATCCACTCTGAGTGGATTGGACTGAATAGCTTCTAAAATCCATTCCAGATTTGGAACTATGATCTTATTTTTATAATTCAACAAGTAAGTATTAAGTATGTATCTTTATCAAGATATATTCTTGTAACACCACTAGATTTGGCAATAGTAAGTATCTAGTCTAAAAATTAGGATGAAAAACTATTTTGGATTCAAATAATTCAATATTAAAGAGGGCATACAAATAAGCACCTCATGTAAGAGATATCTACGGCATGAAAGACTCAAGTTAAATTTAGAGAGATCACACTTTCATTTTTTTTAACATTCCCATTATCAGTGTGGTAAAATAGGTTTCCATCATCCACCCCCCCCCAAAAATAACCAACTAATCTAAAGCCCTCCAAAATGGATTGATTCATTAGCTATAGCATAACCAAAGTTTTATCCAGAAGAAGAGACACTGCACAGTGTATAAAAATCATGAAATGATATTAGAATACTAAAATACTTATAGTTTCCATTTAATCTCCTCACTCCCAACACACTCAATGAAATGGGTAGACAATAGAAACAAATCTACAGCCTTGTGCTTCACGGTCAGCCTATAGGAACCCATGCCTACTTTCCTTATAACACTGACTCAGCCAGAACTTCCCATTCATGCCATAGGAAATAGCAAACACTTTATAGGGTCAACTATATATTGAAAAGGAAATGCAATTTGGGAGATGGGGACAGGAAAAAGGAGAGGAGTTAATTAAAAGGGAAGGAGCTTGTATGGGAACTGGAAACGTTCAGTATTGTAGGGCTTCTCCCCAATGGAAGACCCTTACCTACAGCCACAACTCAATCACATATTTGTATAGTGGTAGAAGGTGAAGAGACCAAAAGTGAAGAGGGAAGAAAAAGAAAAAATGGCCGAAAAAAGGTCAAAAGTTGAATGGAAAAAGCTTGGGTATAAATTTGGCTCTCAAGATGCCAGTACACATAAGGAAAGATGTATTATTATATGAAGCAAAATGAAGAATAACAAAAACAACATCCTTGACTGTGAACTGTCTAGAGAAGAACAGCAGGAAATTCCTAACTAGTTAAAAAGATAAATAAAATTTTAAAGAAGATATTAGGATGAATATTAGATTGGAAATCAAAGTTAATAATGCATAGCTAAGACCAAAAAAAAAATGGAGAACTTAAAACCATACTATGGGGAATCTCTCCACCAGAACACAAAAATAGGTCTCCAAGAATGTAGTTGGTTAAATAAACAATGCCTAAATAAAATGGACAAGAAAATTTTAAAATTAAAGGGGGTGGACCCAAGATAGTGAAGTTTTCTCATATTCTCCAACTTTAAAATAATTCCTCAAAATGATTTCTGGAGGAGTAGAACCAACAAAAGGATGAGATGAAACAATTTTATAGCCCATTACAACTTAGAAGGCTGGCAGGAAAAAATCTTTCTCACGGTGGAGTGGAGCACAGCTCAGCAAAGGAGATAGGGGAACTCCAAGCAAAAATTCATAAGAAGACTAAATAATCAAAACAGCTACACACAAAGCCTTGAAAAATGTAAATTGGTCTCAGGTCATAAAGGTCACATAAAGAACTCCTGAAAGAGTTCAAAAGGGTTTTTTAAATTAAGTAAGACAGAGGGGAAAATGGGAAAAGAAATGAAAGTGATTAAAGAAAATTATGAAAAACGATTTGATAGCTTGGTAAAACATACTCTCTCTCTTTCTCTCTCTCTCTCTCTCTCTCTCTCTCTCTCTCTCTCTCACACACACACACACACACACACACACACACACACATGCACATCCTGAAGAAAATAACACTAAAAAAAAAAAAGAATTGACTAAATGGTAAAATAAGCACAAAAATTCACTGAAAAAAAAATTTAAAAAGCAGAAAAACCAAATGGAAAATGGTATAAAAATTTATTTAAGAAAAAAATCCTTAAAAAGTAGAATTTGCAAGATGGAAAAATGAGTTGCAAAAGCTACTGAAGAAAAATATATCCTTAAAAATTAGAATTTACCTAAAATAATTTCCTTATCCATACCAAACTATCAAAAATATTTTATAATGTTAAAAAAAAGCAACAAAAGTCATCTGGAAGAACAAAAGATCCAGAATATCAAGGGAAGCAATAAAAAAAAAAAGAGAGAGAAACAAGGCAGTCTAGTAATACCATATCTGTATGTATGTATCTGTAAATGATAATGATCAACAATCTGGTAATGGCTATGAAATAAAGTGGTGGATCAATGGAATAGGTTAGACACCTAATACATAGTAGTAAATGATCATAGTAATCTAATGCTTGATAAACCCAAAGATAAAAGATTTTCAGACAATAATTTATTTGACAAAAAACTACTGAGAAAACTCAAAAATGATTTGGCAGAAACTAGGTAGAGAATAACATCTCATAGCATATACCAAGATAAGGTCAGAATAGGTATATGATTTAGACATAAAGGCTGATACTATAAACAAATTAGGGGAACTTGGAATAGTTCACCTTTCAGATCTATTGATAACAGAAAATTTATGACCAAATGAGAGTTTTACAGGATAGAAAATGAAAACTTTTGAGTGAATTAAATTAATATGTTTTGCAGAAATAAAACCAATGCAGCCAAGATTAGAAGGAATGCAAAAAATGGGAAAAATTAATACCATCTTTCTAATAAAGGGTTCATTTTTCAAATATGTAAAGAACAGAGTCAAATTTATTAAGAATAGTAGTCATACTGCAGTTGATAAGTGGTCAAAGAATATGAATATTTTATTTTCAGCCTAAGAAATCAGTGTTACATACAGGCAGATGGAAAAAATTCTCTAAATAACTATTAATTAGAGAAGATTGAATTAAAACAACTCTGAGGTACTACTTCATATCTATCAGACTGGCTAATATGACATAAAAATGACAAATTTTGGAGGAGATAGAGGAAAATTGGGAATTGAGAAACTAATACATTGGTGGTGCAATTGGGAACCAATCCAACTATGCTGATGAACAATTTGAACAATTCACAAAGGGTATAAAACTGCGCATAGCCGTTGAGTTAGCAATACCACTATGAGGTCTTTATCCCAAAGAGATTAAAAAAATGGAAAAGGACACACACACAATACACACACACATACACACACACACATATATATATATACTATATATATATGTATATATACATATTTATATATGTATATTTATAATTTCTCTTTTTTGTTGGCAATGAATTGGAAAATGAAAGGATGTCCATCAGTGGGAGAATGATTGAACAAGTTGTGAATATATGATTGTGGTGGAATACTATCATCCTGTAAGAGATAAGCAGAATTCTTTCATAAAAACCTAGAAAGACTTACATGAACTGATTCAAAATGAAGTGAAAAGAACCAGGAGAACATTGTATCAGCAATATTATATGATGATGAACTGGGAATGACTTAGCCATTCTCAACAATAAAATGATCTAAGGCCAATCTGAAGAATATATGAAAATGCTCTCCACCTCCAGAGAAAGAACTCATGGAGTCTGAATCCAGTTCAAAGCATACTTTTTTTAAACTTTCTTTTCTTTCTTTTTTTTGTCAGGGTTTTATTTTACAAAATGACTAAGATGGAAATATGCTTTGTATAAGTATATATGTACAACCTATATTAAAATATTTGCCTTCATTTTGAGGGGGAGGGGAGGGACACAGAGAGGGAGTGAGGACGTTAAAAAGTAGTAGTCTAGCAGCTCTACCCTCATTAAAGTCGTAAAGAGAAAAAAAGTAAGAAACATTTAAGGGAATGGTGCATAAATTGTCAAAACAGAATTCAGAATAGACTTTTAAGTGGAGTGTAATACGGGGGACAAAGGAAATGAAAATAGATTGGATGAACATGTCACAAAATAATGTTGCTTAAACTACAAGTCTGGGAAATGGGAAGTAAATTTTGAACCCTACATTGACCTGAGTGGGAAAGAAAGAATCAAAAAAGGAGTGAAATAAATTACTGGCAAGAAAGGAAAAAATAACAGTTTACATCCAAGGAACTTGGGGTAGGGTACATAAACGAGAGTAGTAATAGAGCCTGTGAGAATAGACTAGTAAAAACTAGCAGAAGCAAAGCTAATCATGTGGACAAAGGGCTGACTTAAATGGAAAATGGGATAAATTCAATAAAAAGGAAACAAAATGAAGAAACCTCAAGCCTAGCAAGCATAACTATAAACTTAGAATAACAGAAAATTTAGTAAACATCTGAAAATAAAGACATACATACAACAAAAAAAGGCAAAGAAAATTTGTTATCCATCAATAGTTCCCCCCAAAAATAGTATGCTATTGGCATTAAAATATAATAAATAACTAAAAAAAATCAGAATTGCTAAACATTCTTATAAACCGTAGCATGATAAAAAATTAGTAATCACTTCAAGGAGCACAAGCAAAAGTTGCAAACTGAAATATTTAATGAAGAGATCAAGTAAGAAGTCATAGACCCATAGTTAATTGCTAACTATGTGAAATTATTATAATGATACAATCTACCAAAAGAGTTGGATTGTAGGAAAAGTCTTCCTCAGCCAAAAATTAAATATCTAAAAACATATATCCAAGTCATTATAAAATCAAGAATCTCAATTAATTTGATCTCAAAAAAGTGAAATTGAACAAACCATAAAAGAAAGAAAGAAAGAAGAAAGGGAGGGAGGGAGGGAGGAAACGAGGGAGGGAAGGAAACGAGGAAGGGAGGGAGGAAGGAGGGAAGGAAAGAAGGAAGATATCTAAATAGATTTTCTGGTAAATGCTATCAAAAGTTTAAAGAACAATTAACATCTTTGCCACACACACACACACACACACACACTATATTCTAAAAATTTTAGACAGAAAGTACTCTAAGAAATTTCATTTATGAGACAAATAAAAACCAGCAGCCAGATGAGGGATGGATAAAGCAAAATAAAGAGAAGTATTGAACAATAAAATTGATGAAAATCGAAGCAAAATTTTAAATGAACTTTTAGCAAAGACAATACAGAAATATATTAAAAATGTATTCACATAAGCAATTTCAATGTATATAATAGATGGAAAGATGGGTCAACAATGACAAAAGTATTATAATTGATTATATTGAAAACAAAATGACCAAAGACAACATGATTACAGCAAGAGACATAAGGAGGTAGGGAGAAGCAAAACTGACAAAATTCTAAATAATTTTGGTAAAAAGTATGAAAAACATATAATACACAAATCATTGATGGAGCTGGGCTTTGGTGAAATAATTTCAGAAAGCAATTTGAATTATGGAGGAAAGTAACTAAAACCTCCTTATCCTTAAACTCAGAACTCCACCTGTTAAATATATTCTTTAAAGAGGTCAAAGGCTAAAATAAAGATATTCTGTATGGTAAGTTGGTTTTATCTTTGGAAGAAAATGCTATACTGGGATCATTGCACATGCCCATGATCTGTATAATGGCTAAATAAATTGTGGTACATAAAAGTAATGGAATGTTAGTATATTGTAAATAAAAAAAGAGGGAGACTTCTTTTGTTATTTTGTGAGTAATAATTTTTAAAAATCTCTACATTATTTTTTTCTCTTCTTCAACTGGTGAAGGATCTGGGAATCTAGAGAAGACTTACAGTGATGTGAAAGCTGTCTCAAAGTATTACAAAGGCTGAGTATAACCCAGCAAAAGAATTAGACTTGTTCTACTTTAACCCAGAGAGCTGAACTAGAGAGAATGTAGAGATGTTTCAAAGATGCTTCCTTGATATAAGATTTTTTTTAAAAATTGAGTAATTATAGCTATTACATGAAGTAGAGTGTGCTACCTAGGACATTTATCTCTTGCTGGAATCCTTTAACCAAAGGTTAGAAGACAATTTGTTGTATATTGTAAATGGGAGGGATTTTTACATAGAGGTTAGAGGAGATGGTTAAGATCCCTCCCTGTCCCAAATTTCTGTGATTCTGTTTGGATTTGGCAATTGATGGTGTGAGTTGCTTTCCAGAGTACTGGGAAGTTCTCTGCCGTCCCTCAGCACCAAGTCCCAAACCTTCCCTGCTTCTGCCTAGAGCCTTAAATTCAACTAGACCTTCACCTTAGTAGTTTAAAACTTTGATCTCTGTTCAAATGCAAATACTACTGGAATGAGCAACAAGTTATTTTCAGCTTTTTTTTTTTAATCTCAGTGCCCTGAGGCAACTCTATAAAACTCTAAATTTTAAAGCATTAGCTAATCTGCATTGGTAAAGGGAGTTTCCTCCCCAGGAATTCCCTACCCTAGTCAAATTACAAGTCCAGGCCAACACACACACACACACACACACACACACACACACACACACACACACACTCACACACACCACACCACACCATACCACCTGTTAGCCACACCACTGGGCAGGGTGAGGGGGGGGACTCCAAATCCTCAGTACCTCCTTCATACTCAGTTCTTTCAAGGTGTTTAGGATATGTGAAATGTGCTATAGAGGGAACTGAATCCACAAACCTCAAGCAAAACACACATTTCTTTGAAAAAAAAAACAGAGTATATTTCTGTATCACAGAACCAGAAGGCACATGGAATTTTGGGGAAATTTCTAGCTCAATTCAAATATGTAGATTGTATTGAATGTTACTTCTATAAAATAAAAATATACTTTTCAACAACTCCCTAAAGACACAGACACACGTGTTCATACATGGAAGATAAAAGTAGATGGCCTTCCCTAAATGTCAATTTTAGTGCCTTTAGGGAAAGTGTTGGAGAGTATGTTTTTTTATTTTATAGAAGCTACATTCTATACACAAGGTCCCTCAAGGTTGGAGGTCCATTCCAACTCTAAGCTTCTGGGATTCTATGTGAATCAGAAACCCATGGATGTGGTCTGATTTCTAGAGTCCTGGGAAGTCCTCAGTTCCCCCTTAATGCTACCACCCAAACCTTTCCCACCCATTGATTGCAGCCTGAAATTCCAACAGAACTTTTATCAGTGTAGCTTAAAACTTTGGTCACTGTCAAAATGCAAATAATCCTGGAATAAGTAACAAGCTATTTTCAGTCCTCTCTGTGCCCTAGGCAGGATGTATGATAAGAGTCTTTAGCTATAGGGCAGTTGCTGTCCTGTCTGGATAGAGGAAAATACCTCACCAGGAATTCCCTAGTGAAATTACAAATCAACACCAAAATTCATACACACTCTCTCTCTCTCTCTCTGTCTCTCTCTCTCTCATGCATGCACACACACATATATGCACACTCACATGCAGACACAAGTATGAACTCACTCATGCCTGCAGTGCTGAACCTGGAATTACAGGACCTAAGTCCTGGTTTTGTCACTAGTTACTTGTGACCTTGGGCAAGTCACTTGCACAACCCTTTAGACCTCAAATTTCCTTTTCTTTAAAATAGGATTAGATTAAATTACTCTAAGATCTTTGCTAGTATTAAATTTATATGCTCTGATGATTTCCTGAAAGGTACAAAAATTGACTCTCGGGGAAGGGAAAGTTATTGTCTGCCTTCCAGTATGATTGCATGGTGTTTTTACTGAGGTTTTCCCAACATGAATTGAATGGTTTGATCTTAAGAGGGGATTCTGAGCAAAATGATAAATTATAGTTTTAAAATTATACCTATAAGTCACTAAACGGGTTGGGTTTTGGGAGGTTTTTTTAGACTAAAGGAGGAAAGATGAACAAATATTTTCATGTTCTCAAAGAGATGTGGACCAAGTGTTTTATTAAATGACTACTATGTGCTAGGTACTGTGTTAAGCCCTGGGGATATAGAAAGTGGAAAGATCCTCAGTCCCTGCCTTAGAGGAGCTCATAATCTAGGAGAGATGACAAGCCAATAAATATGTACAAACAAGTTATAGATAAAATAAGACTTTACAGGGGGAGTTGGGATTGTGAGCAAACAAAAAAGGCTTCCTGTAGAAGGTGGAATTTATCTGGGACTTGAAAGAAGTCAGGTGACAGAGATGAGGAGAGAGAGAGAGAGAGAGAGAGAGCATTCTAGGCATAGGGGGAGAGCAAGAGAAAATGCACAGAACCAAGAGATGGAATGTCCTGTTCTGTTTGTGGAACAGCAGGGAGGCCAGTGTCCCTGGATCAGAGAGTATGAGGTAGGGAGGGTGGTTTCTGTCCATCTTTTATTTTGGTAGAGGACCAGTGATATCACAGGTCATTTTTTGACTTGCATATGAATTGTGAATTTAAGTGAAGCAGACTTGCATAAAGAAATGAGCCTCTCCTAGTCATTAAAATCCAGTGACAGGAGAGGATTAGCAATGGCCCATGATGCAGCAGATGAACTTGGTGTCTTCAACATCTGGCCAAGTTCTAAGCACTCCACAGCACTGTTTCAGACACCTTCATGGTTATTGGAACAAACTGCTCTCATCCACCCATTTCTCTGGAAGGAAAGGGGAGTCTTCACATACTAGGGGTAGACATCTCCCTAACTCACCAACTGGTATGAGCCCTGTTGGGTATGTCATCCTGATTTAACGTGTCTGCCAAGACAGTTTTACTGGTGTGTGGCCACTGTGCATGCTACAGCTTTTTGGAGCCACAGATAGAGTTGGGTGACAGGTGGACACCCAAACCAAAGACTGACGAGCAGTACTGAAAATGTCTCTGCAAGCCCTCACACCAGAGAGGTGGTGGAGAGGGTGGTGGTAAGATGTAGAAAGATTGTAAAGGCAGGAAAGAGATATTTTTTTAGGGTGGGGGGAAGAGGAAGAGGACTTATGAAGGGCTTTGAATGCTAAACAGTAGTGGTAGCAAATTTTTGTATTTGTGTGTATATTTTTCTGTCAAAGAAAGAAAAGAAAGAAAGAAATGGCTTGAACCTAGAACCATAGAATCTTAAAAGTTTATGGAACCTAGGAGAACACCGGTCCTTGTCTCCCATATTACAGATGAGGAAGCTAAGAAACTAGAGATAGGAAACAAGTTAAACTAGGAAAATTATTCTTATTCTGGAGTCCACAAGTATAAGGAAAGATTTCAAGGAGTCTGTGAATTTGGAAGGAGAAAAAAAAACAACTTATTTTTTTACTAATTTTTGTTTTCTTTGTAATATGACATGCTAATTTTTAGGATTTTTTTCAATTTTTCATTCATATTAAATTTGGGGAAAAATGCACACTGCATAGTGCAATTTTTTGCAATGCTTTATCTAAAGGATATGTAAAAGAAAAACTCATCAGTATGAAAGAAATGATGTTAGTCTTTTAAATACATATAATTAAATAAATGCTTCTAGTTGTAACTCTTTGAAAAAGAAAGGGCAAGTGAAAATCATAAAGGTATTATCTCTGTACTGCTATTTGGCAAGGGAAGAGCAAATTATTTTATAATGATTTGAATAATCAAATACACCCTTCAACATACAAGATTTTAGCAAGATTAGTTGATGTTATGTAATGCTTCTCTAAATCCTTTGTAATATGCTATATATCTTCTGCCCTGTCAGTTTGCTATCATGCTTCTTCTCCACCCTTAAATCTTGTAGAAGCCAGAATGAAAATGTTGGCTTTGCATCTGAGGGAATTCTTTTTAAAAAATTGTTGCTGACTCTAAGGATTAGAGCCTCCCCTTAAAATAAGTACTGAAGTACTGAGCCTGAGAAGAACTCTGGCAGTGTCCCCTTCCCTCATTCAACTGTGAGAATGAATGGGCATGTTGAGATAGGGGAATGCTGGGAAAGTGATCTGGTATTTAGGAATAGGGTAATTCTCTTCTCCACTTACACCCTCCCCCATAGTGAAGGTGACCACTTTTATACAAGTTTATAACTTCAGAATATTATCAGCTTGGACATTCCCCCGACCCAGCATGCACACCCCCATATATCTTATTTGATCCTCCCAGAATGGGGGTGGGGTGGAAGAAGTGGGAGCTGTAAATGCTATTATGTCCATTTTACAGATAAGGTTACTGAGGCAGATTCAATTCAAGTGACTTCCCCAAGGTCAGGTTTTTACTCAGAAAGTGAGGCTAGATTTGAACTTAGACATTCTTGACTTCAGATTCAATACTCCATCAAACATCTAGCTATACTTATATTCCCTTCACATTATATTCTCTAACTTTTATTGTTGTTGTTCAGTTGCTTCAGTCATATCTGACTATCCGTGATGACCCCATTCAAGCTATGTGTGGCAATGATACTAGATTGGTTTACCATTTCCTTCTCCAGGTCATTTTATAGATGAGAAAACTGAGGCAAATAGGGTTAAGTGATTTGCCCAGGGTCATGCAGATAGTAAGAGGACAAATTTGAATTCAGAAGATGAATCATCCTGGTTCCAGGCTTCCACACTGTCCACTGTATCACCTACCTTCTAACCTATTTCTTTACAAATATATCTATTCTTTGTATAAGATGCATATGGGCTCTGAACATCTGTTTTGTGCATACATATTATTCATAAGTATGTGAAGCATGCCATGATACTGTATACACTTCCCAAGATTGTTATATAACGTTTCTTCTACCTCTCTCCACTCCACATCCATGATTTCTTTAAGGAACAGGAAAAAGAGAAAATAGCCAAATTTAAATAATTACTAAACTCTGATGTACTTTGACAACATAATTCCATAAACTTTTATTTTAACTTTTATATCATGATCCAGTGCAAGAACTTCAGCATGGAAAATGTTGCACGAAGCCAGAAATTCGAAATGATTTCTAAATTCTAGACCTGATTCTCAAGAGAAGTCGTAATCCCTATTTAAAAAAAAAAAGACGAATGCCTTTGATTTAAAAGATGCTGCTTATGATTTTCAGAATTACTTCAGAGTTCCACGTCTAACTTAAAGTCTTCTATTTCCCCCTCTTCCCCCCACAAAACCAAAACAAAATCCAGACACATAGACATACATCTGCAGTAGCTGACTTTATCAACTTCATCACAAAGTCTAATTTTTTGTGTGACAATTGGCCCCTCAAAATCAATAGCCCTAAATGGAACTCATCTTGGACTAGTTCCTCTAAACTTCTTCATTTCTTTTGAATATGCAATCCTTTCCTTTGTTCTCTTTCCCCACATTCAATTATGGCCAAATCTTTATGATTCTACCTCCATATATAAAGGTTAGACAAAACTTATCATATCACCCATTGAGAAACTACCCTTGTGAAGACTGCCTTTAACAATGCATATGGGCTTATTTAGGACCATACAAGCTTAATCTACTTGCCAGTGGCCCCACAGCAAGTATGTGTCAGACAGGAAAATGTAACTTGGGCCTTAGTGACTCCAAGGCCACTCCACTCTTTTGAATACCCTACCCTAGCTTCATTAGCTGCCAAAGCTGTATCATCACCATACTGTTTCTTTTTCTTAAAATGAAAATATATGCTTTTTTCCCACCCTCCCAAGATGAGTCAATGAATAGTTGGTAGAAGCCATTTCACTGGCATGCCACAAAGTCTGGGGGAATTCAGGGATCTCGGAAATGTAAAAGCATGCTATCTGAAGGGGGAGGGGAGGAAAGGGGAGACAATTTAGAACTCCAAATTTTATAAAAGTGAATGTGGAAAACTTAAAACAAATTAATAAATAAAATTAAAGAAAAAAAAGAAAGAAAGAAAGGCAAGAAAGAGCCAGGGAGTGGTACAGAGATTCACCAGGAGATTCACTGGGATGTGCCAACTCTGTGCCGCCCAGGGCTTGCCTTTACAGCATACCCTCCTCTCAGTATCATCAGGAATAGTAATTAGATCATGTATTTTAAAGTCATTAAATTCCTTAGGGAAAGGAGGACTTTTCTAACTATGGGAATTCATTTGCATAATCTCAAGGTTTCAAATGGCAAAGAGTAATGCTCCAGTCCTTAAATACAAGTCCCTCTTAGTTTGTAGATTGCTACCCTGTCTAATCTGGGAGTTGAGTTGTTCCATTCTCTTGGGTAAATATCCCCTAAGAGATATTTTAAATGTTATTTACATGCATATATTTGTTGTTGCTGTACTTAGTCTTTTTCTAGAATATTTATTCACCGCACAAATTTACCTGTCAGAGAAACATTTTTTTTTGCATGTGTAACATTCTTTTGTGAGTGCATATTATTCGCTCTACATTTAGTCAGTCCTTAAACAATGTAAACTTAAACTAATCTCCATTTTAAAAATATGAATTCTGGAGCCAGGAACCAAAACATTTCTATTTGATAAGCTACAGATGTATGTAAGTTCCACACTAAAAACTTCTTGGGGGATTTAATTTTCAAATGTTTGGGCAAAATGGACCAAGATTGAAAAGGAAGGGGCTAAATTTGTAAATAGGATCGTAGAGCAGGAACTGAAAAGGCTCTTGGAGACCATCTTTTCCTACACATAAAAATTCTGAGGCTCCAAAGGGCCTCACAAAGGTAGTTACAAGGTCACAAAGGTAGTAAGCTCAAAGACAGGGAAAGGGAATCTGGGCTTGGTAAAAAGAACACTGGCTTTGTATTTAAAAGATTGGACTTGCTATTCCTTTTCTGCTACTTCTAGCTATAAGACCTTGCCTCATCTTAGACTTTTCCTCATCTGTAAAATGGGAATAATGTTATCTATCATACTTTGCACCCAGAAGGTTGTTGTGAGACCCCAGTTGAAATATGTACCAAAAATAGTTTGAAATACATAGTGTTACGATGATATTATATTTTATTATTAGAGTCACTGTGTTTTACTGGACATAGGAACAGACCTGTTTCCAATCCAGGAATCCTACTTTGGAATCTATTCACCTGCATTCACCAGCTCTATGACTTTGGGCAAATCAAATGACATCTCAGTGACTGTTTCTTCATTTCTAAAATGGGGATAATTTTATTTACAAACTGCAGATTGCAGTGTTATTGTAAAGGCAACATGGTGTCCATTTTTAAGTAGCATGTAACAGTGAGGGATTTGTTTAAAACTTTTCTTTAAAAATTAGGGATAAAAGATAGGTCTCTTAATAAATTGAATTTTTTTTTTAGGCCGGAAGGCAAGACAATTGGGGTTAAGTGACTTGCCCAAGATCACATAGTTATAAATTGACTTTAAAAATATTCTCTTTCTTCATATACTAATATAAACATCATTTCAATGAGGATCAAGCATGTGGCTTTTGATTCTTTATGATCCAAGTTAATTTTTGTCAGCTTTCCCTAGATTCCCCTAAGGTAGAAAATAATATCAACAAAACATTAACTGACAATCACATAATATTTTGAAGTTTACAGAGAACTGCTGTACACATTTTGTTTTTTCATTTGAGACTCACAACAAACAAACATATGAAGTAATCGTTAAAGGCAATATTTTCCCCACTTTATTAAAGCGCAAAGAGAAAATTGGGCAAATTAAGGAATGACATAATCTGAGTCATCTATTTCAAAAAACTGGAATTTGGAATAAGGAAATAATTTACACTGCTGTAAAGTCAGATTGGGTAAGAGGAATTTTCCCCCTCTCTAATCAAGGCATGCTAGGCAAGATACAGGGTGTAGGAGAAAGAAAAGGAGAAAGGGAGAGCCCCGGAGCAAATACCAAAGGTTTCTGAACTATCTTGTTCTTTGTGTTCTCACAGTTCAGTGAATGAGGGGAATGGCAGGAATTTAATCCATGTAATTGAAAATATAGGAGTCTTCTTTCTTCATCCGATACAATACAGTGTAGCATGCCAGATCTGGCAGTTTTGTTCCCCTGATAATCTGCTCTTCATCTTGATTTTCCTTTAGAATCATGGAATTCAAGATTTGGAAGAGACTTGAGAGGTCCTAGAGCTGAAGCCTTCTTATCAGAAAAAGTAAGTACAGCTGGTTTTGTAAGTACATTAGAGGAGTGGGCTAGTGTAACTATAGATAGAGATTTTCTAATACCCTCCAAAAGTACCTCTCCATGTACATTACCCATCTTATGGGCTGTTGAAAGGGCTAGTGAGAAAGGGGAAACAGGGGAGGAATTGGTGGACTGCATCTGTGATTCTATTGGTACAAGGGCATCTCCCAATGAGGAAATTTCCTGTACCAATATGGAAAGGCATGTCTTTTACAGTTTAGAGTCTTAGAGAGCTGCAGAAAGGGACAGTGTTTTAAGTGATTTACATGGGGTCACACAGTTAATTTGTGTTGGAGGTAGAATTTAAACCTAAAGCTGCCTGCCTCTTAATGGACTATGGATTATGCCACTATTTCCTCTCTAGCTAAAGGATAATAATAATTGACATTTGTATAATTTTTTAAAATTAAGAAGACATTTGAATACATTAAATAATATGGGCCTCTCAACAGCTCTGTGAGATAAGCACTACATTTATTATTATTTCAATTTTACCAACAAGGAAACTGAATATGTAAGACTTTGAGTAAAACTAGTCAAATATCCCATAAGTTAAAAAGTATTAAAGGTAGGATTTCAACCTACATCTTCCTACCTATAGGTTCAGCACTTTATTTGTCTACTGTGCCTCACTGTTTAACACCTTCTTTTCTTCCCCATACCCGGCAATCCTCCCAGTCTCTCCCTGATCCAAAAACCTTGTAGATCAGAACTTCTACATAAGCCTGTAATTAGCTAGAGTATTTAGGGAATTCAGAGGGAATTAATTAGTCTATCTCTTCTATCAAATTGGCTTCTCCATAGAGGCAAAGGGAGAAAGGGGATATAGGTATAGTGCTTATGTATGATTATGGACAATTAGGCACAAAAGAAAGACCTCAAATGTTACTCTTGTTCAGTGTCATAAAGTTCTCATCTGATTTTCCCTTTGGAGACAAAGGGAGCTGTGGTCCTTTTGGCTAAGAGTGGTAATGAGGGTTTATCTGGCCACATCACCTGCTGCCTAGGAGCCTGCCCATATCTTTGAACCTAGCAGAAGGGAAATGATATGGCAGGCCAAAGACAGACTCTGAATGATCTTTCCCTGAGCCCTCTTCTCTGAGTCATTCTCTTGCCCTAAGGGTGTGTGTCTGTGTCCAAGATGTAGGAGATCAGGTGCCCTGGTAGCTGCTGGCTATTGTGCTTTAGAAAAGATTATTCTGGGGGCAGCTAGGTGACACAGTGAATAGAGCACCGGCCCTGGAGTCAGGAGTACCTGAGTTCAAATCCGGCCTCAGATACTTAACACAAAAAACTAGCCGTCACTTAACCCCAACTGCCCTCCAAAAGGCAAAGAAAAAAAAATTAAAAAAAGAAAAGAAAAGAAAAGATTCTTCTGAGTCCTGTGAAATGAATAGGGACAAGTACCCCAGCAAGGCAACTGAACTGTATCAGATATACAAGGATATGTTTGCTCAAAACTAATTTGGATATCACTATCTACTCTAACCTTGAAAAGATTCTGAGTCATTGACTTGTTTTTGATATTTCTAGGAATACGCCTTTACTTTGAAGAACATTAGAAGCCTTGGGGAACTTCTTATCCCTTCCTCCCCTTCTCCTCCTTAAATAACAAGTTGCCAGAGAGAGAAGAGTAGGTCACTATTTTTTTTTCATATCAATAGATATATCACACAGTTCTATAGCCCTTTAGGGTTTGCAAAAGCTTTCATGGTAATAACCTCATTAGTATTCCCATTTTACAGATGAGAAAAACTGATTCTCAGAGTAGTTCAACAATATATCCATAGTTACATAAATGATCATGACTATACAGATCATGACTGGATGAAACCAGTTGAACACTTGTTTCTACCATACCATATTGGCTTTCCTATCATTAGGCCACAATGAAGGCCTGGTGGGTACAGAATCTTACCTCCTTCTCCTGCCCCACTCCTTCCCAGTGCATTTTATACTAGCTTTTCTTTAAAAGGAATTAAAACTCTCATCAATAAAAGATTGGCTCAGGTTCCTGACAGCTAGTCTGAGCACAAAGCAGCTCCAAGCCTTGGCTGGTAGACCAGCTAGTCAAGAAAGGGAAGAAGAGAATCAAGAGAAAGCAGTGTCATAACAAGCTAGAGAAGAGTGAATATTACATATATGGGGAGGATGGTGAACATTGTCAAATACTCAAGAGAATGTACATACTTACACATGTATACGTACATGTGTGTATATGGGTACAAATATGTGTGCATATGCTCTGACCATAGAGTCAATATATATGCATACTATATATATGCATGCACATATATTGGGCATTCTCTGTACATAGGTATATTTATACTATATAGCACATGTGTTTATAATGTTCTTAAACTTTAATTCAGTGTACATGTACATGATTTATACATAATTAGGTATATACACACATATATGTATAAGTATGTATCGATATATAGCTATATAGCTATATCTATCTATCTATCTATCTATAAACTTGGAGTAGAGGGTAATACAAAATTTGCATAGTTTCCATAGAGCAGGTATAATTATTAGGGAGATAGGTTTTATTTTTTTTAAATTTTGCTTATGAAATTGTTTTGTAAAGTTTCCAGATCTGTGATCCAGCTCTCATTCCAAACCAAGACCTCTGCTCCAAAGAATTACTTTGTTACCTTAATCTTTTATTATGGAAGAGAATTAAAGAAAGGCCAGTTTGTGAAGCATAATCTATGTTTCTCATGACCATAACTTTTACTTTCTTGGAGCAGGTTTTCTAGGACAGTAAATACCAAGATGTTGAATTTTTTGCCATTGATCAAAAGGTCAATTATAATATCTCCCAAATAGTTGGGTTCCTTTCAGCAAAGTATCCCTTGTTTTTCTTCTCAACTAGTCAAAATCAATTTATAAAGGACCTTCTCTATGTCAGGGACTGTGCTAATACTGAAACTTTCTTCCTTGTACATGGAAATAAAAGGGAGCATGATGTGCTTGATGGAGTATTTAAAATGGAATCAGTAGGACTGGGGTATAAATCTGACATTGGCTGATTATTAGTGATTTGAAGGAAAGGAGGAAAGGGAACAAGTATTGAATAAGAGTCTACTACGTAGCAGGCACTGTTCTAAGTGCTTCACTGTATCTGTTTTGAGTCTCAGAACAACCCTGTGAGATAGATTTTATCTCAATATTATCCTTGTCTTACAGTTAAAGAAACAGGCAGAGGACAAATAAGTTATTTAGCCTCCATCTATAAGCTTCCTTATCAGGGCAGCTAGGTGGTGCAGTGAATAGAGTAGTCAGAAGGACCTGCATTCAAATCCAGCATCAGACACTTAAACATTTACTAGCTGTGTGACCTTAGGGCAAGTCACAACCCCAATTGCCCCTCCCCCCAAAAAGTTCATAAGCTTCCTTATCTGGAAAATCAGCATCACATGAAATAAAGTATGCAATTCACTTGGCAAATGTTCAAACTATATTAAATGTTGGTTGTTACTTTTAAAAAATATATTCAGATAAAAGATACCTTCTGCTTATAAAATAGAAAAAAAATCTAGATGATTGAAAGAACATAAAAGTCTCAATCAGAGAACCATTTGTATCATTAGGGTGATGAGCAACTAGAGGTAAAGCTCAGAGACACTTTGAGACTATAGATTGCAGAGGAGATGGCTACCTGAATTGGGGTAGGGATGTTTTTTTTTAATCATGAATCCCTTTTATTAATCAAATTATAGCTCTAGTAAAAAAAAAATCCTGTAATTAGTTTGCTGTGAATTGATGAAAAAAATCATTGATATACTTCACTGTATCCTAGATTTCATCAATGTAAATAATCTGTTCATCAGATCATAGAGCTGAAGGGGACCTAGCAGCCATTGAGTCCAGCTGCCTCTTCAGAAGCTGAGACTGAGAAAGATTTCATGACTTGTCCAAGTTTTAAAATCACATCTCCTGACTCCAGAGGACTTTTTCCATTGTGTTATTGCTGCAGGTGGCAGCCTTGGTATTTCTGCTCATAATGTGAGGTTCTTGTCCTTAGCTTTCCATATATTCAACACAGAAGATAAATCCACTATCCTACAGACCTTTCTTTGAATATTGCAGTATTTCAAGGATAACAATGAAGTATTCATTTTATCTTTCTTCTGACTCTCACTTTCTCAATGTAACTAGCCTATCTCTTTTCATAGTTGGAATATAAACAGTGATCTCTTTCTGTCATTTCTTATATATAAGAGATCTCTGGAAATATGCTTGATAGAGGCCACACATACCCACCATATATCTTTCTGTTGTCTGTTCAATCACTTGCAAGGATTATTCTACTGAGATCACAGATCTCCATGATTTTGTTTCAAGAAGCATTCCTCAGAGCATGTGAGGCACCATGCTAGTTCCTGGGAATATAAAAAACAAACAAAGCATTTTTTTTCCTGATCTTAAGAAGCTTACATTTCAGCAGTCTATGATTTACAATCATATTATATCATTTTGAAAATATTGTCATTAAAAAAGACGTTTCAAAATATTTGTTCCAAAACTGATTTCCATTGACTTAGTAAAAGGCAACAGCCAGATCTACAGTACAAGTTTTGCACAGAGATATTTAATTTGGCCCCATATGCCTTCCTGGGATGTGTAATGAATACTTATACAGTATTTGGTTGCCTCTGTCTGAAGCAAACTTGTGCAGAGTGGGTAACATTACTGGATTTTCTCCAACAGTCAAGTTTTTAGCCATATAATTTTGAGGTTACATCCAGGAAACAAATTGGCTTGTAGTTCCCTAGTCTTATTTCAACACCGAGAAAGCAATAGTAGTTCGGCCAGAGGAAATACTTCAGAAGCAGGTAATATGTGCCACAGGCTAGAATTGAGCCTCCACTCAAATTGGCACAGATGGTAAAAACATGCATTTGAAGAGGAAGAGAGCCCAGCTCATTACCAGCAGGATCTGACTCTCATTAATCCAGTTTCTCAGCAGAAAAGACAATGTGCCAAGCTCACACTGTATTCTGCTGCTGTGAGAGAAACACTTCATACCTGACCTTAACTCATGCTCTTTCATATTTTGAATATGATGAAGTGAGAATGTGGACAGGAATTTTAATTTACAGTCACTCCAGTAGCTTCTTATTTTCCAGGTAATCAAATAGAAACTTGTGTGTTTGGTCTTTAATGCCCTCCACAGCCTCAGCCCTGTCTACAGTTCCTGCCTTATCATGCATTACTCTACTCATGCCCCTTGTGGTCTACCAAACTGGCCTGCAAACTATTCTTCATACATGAGAGTCCACTCACATCTCTGTGCTTTGGAACTGGCTATCTTCTGTGTCTGGAATGAACTCTCTTTTCTTACCTTTAACTTTTGGAAACCATAGTTTCCTTCAAGATGAAGGTGAAGCATCATTTTCTACATGAAGCCTTTCCTGATGCCTTCCAATAAGTTATATCTTTTTGTTTTGTTATTGGTCAGTAGTTTCAGTCATGTCTGACTTTTCAGGATCCCACTGGGGGTCTTCTTGGCAAAGACACTGGAATGGTTTGCCTCTTCCTTCTCCAGTTCATTTTACAGATGAGGTAACTGAGGCAAACAGGGTGAAGTAACTTGTCCAGGATATCACAGCTAGTAAGTGTCTGAGTCCAGGTTTTCAACTCAGGAAGATGAATCCTGTTGAGTCCAGGCCTGGTACTCCATCCATTGTTCTTCCTACTTATACCAGTCTGTGTCTAATGCTCACAAAATTACTTTGTGGTTATTTTGAATATAGTTTGATAGTAGCTATATATTTACATAGTATATTCCCTGAGAGAATGTAAACTCCTTTATGATGAGGATTGTATCACTCATCTTTGAATCCCCAGAGCCAAGCTCCAGAGCACCATGATTAGTTCTTAGTGGATGTTTAATAAATGAATTGATTGAGTAATTGATTGAGTTGGTGAGGGATTGTCCCCATCTTACAGAAGCAGTGTATCAACTTTTCACTGCAAATCTACAAAAACAGAGACATACAGACATGGAGAAAGAGATAGACATAGACATGGAATCCAACATTTAGACTCAGAGAAATAAGCAGAGACAAAGGAACAAATAGAGACACAAAGACCAAAACAAAACAAACAAACAAACAAACAAAAACCAGATTCATAGAATCAGACACAAAGAGAGATGGGGACAGAGAAAGACCCAAAAAGACACAGAGAGAAATAGAGATAGTAACAGAGGCACAGAGGCACACATGGACACAAAGGTGGAACAAACTATTTGAAACAATCACAGAAAAAGATAGAAAGATTCAGAGACAGAAACAGATTTTTATTCTTCAGTAGCATAGAGACAGAAGACATATGGACTGAATGGGTGGTGACTTTTGGCTGAAGGGAAAAAGCAATGAAGGTCACCAGTCTTCTGTCTTTTCTAAGCATCCCAGCCCTTGAAATTTGCATAGAAAAGACAAACATTACTGGGAAAAGGAACATATCAGTTTCTTCACTACACTTTCAACCAATTCCCTTTCTATTTGAGGAAATGGAGCCCTTGGATATTTGTCTTAGTAAAGGTAACATGATAAGAGTTTTAGGCTAACATAGGTTTTTAGATTTCTAATGTATTAATGTGCAACTATTGCCAAATAGTTACATATCACCATGATTTGATATATACAAGGTATAGGAGAATCATGTTGGAGGAGGAGGATGTACATAAAAATCAATTCATATGTCATAGGGGTGGCTAGGTGCACTGTCCCTGAAGTCAGGAGGACTCAGACACTTAACACAAAACTAGCCATGTGACTTTGGGCAAGTAACTTAACCCCAATTGCCCTGCCTTCTGGCCTCCAAAAAAAAGAGCAATAGGCCCCCAACCAACAACTTATATGCCATATTCCACCAAGAAAAGGGGTTTTCCTATGCCTTGGAAAGTAGAGATGGCCTTGAATTTTCAAAGATTCATTAGTATATAAGCTCCAATGGACCTACTAAGTTGGAATGAATTTTTATGCAGGACAAATTAGGACTATACATCTGTCAATTAGAAACCAGCTTAGTACGGTGAATTCTTAGCCAAGAAGAAATGAGAAGAGAACTGAGAAGAACTGAAAAGAGAGCAGAACTGAGATGAACTTAGAAGAGAACTCTTGTGGTAGCAGAGCTGAAAAGGAGAAAACTTGTGGTATCAGGGAACTCTATGTTTGTTCTGTCTGTGTTGATATTTGTATGTGACACTTTGTACAGAAGCCCTGGGACCTTACTGGAAACCCTGAAAAAGGATTTTCTTGTTGTCTATATACAGAAGTCTTGGAGGAGGAGGGTTTTGGAGGTCCTGGGACTTTGCTGATGATTTTTGTTGACCTCTTAGACCTTGTCTGTGGATTTCTGTTGATTTCACAGGCAGATAGTGAATTGACGATGGTGCCAGCAATGTGAATGAATATTATTGTGGTTCTTTTAAGCTTTATCTTCCCAGAAACAGGAACTGTTAAGGACTTGAGGTGGACTGGACACTGTGAGTTTCAATATGGGATGGGAACTGGACAAGCAACTGGATGAAGAACTGGACAAGAAGCTGGACAAGGAACTGGGAGCTACCTGCCTTTGAATGCAGGTGACAGTTGGGTGGATTCAGATAGGAGTGGGACCCATGGAAGAGGAACCATGGAAGCTGAGAGCCAGCTTGACTCCGATGAAAAGATCTCTCCTTAGGTATCTAATGCAAACTTAAAAGATCATGATCTTCTGTGGCCTAGGGATGGGAGGACTTTGTACTCTGTATCCTCTACCTCTTCAGGATGGTTGAATTAAGGATGATTGGAAACTAATTGGAAATTACAAACTAATCTCTAATTAAGGAGAAGAAGACTTTTTGACTGAGAGATTAAGACAATGTAACCTAGGGGTGGAGAATTTTGACCTATGTACTTTGTGCCCATTAGGGAGGCAAGTCTCCTTAAAGATGATTGACTTAAGTTCTTACTGAATGATATCTTTTGCTTGAAATTATGTGACTACTTTGGTGAAAACTATCTGGCCTTTTTAGTGAAATGTTGTTATGTTATAACATTGTGAATGCTGTACTTTGATTTCTGTGAATGTTTTGCTTTAATTTATTGTTGAATAAATAGAGAGTTCACTATACTATGTAATCAGAACCTTGAAGCTGTTCACAGCAACAGTCCTCTGGAAAGCTGCTCATGTTTGGTTTTATGCCTTCTTTCAGGTGCACTTCATTTCTGTTATGTTCACATATAGGAACTGGGGTTTCATCTATTCACAGAATCTCAGAGATAAGAGAAGCCTCAGAAATTATCTCACCCAAACTGTTGCTGAATAAGATTCCTTTTGTAATATCCCTAGTTACTTGACTCAAAGTTCACCTTCCTACTACTTTGCCAAGTCTTTATGTGTATGTGTGTATGTGTATGTATGTAACACCTATAAATGTATGCAAGTAAAAATTACATTTCTCTCTCTCCAAACATATATATGTAT